>CM061751.1:7385548-7811549 GCA_030979885.1 Lolium multiflorum | reverse complement strand
GATGGGATAGAAAATGCGTTCCAGCCGCGTCTTCCAAAGCCCATTTTTGTCCGGCGTGGCCTGATACGATGTCCGGCGCCCTGAGCCCGTCCCCGTCCACGTTGACGCCCGGGCACGCCGGGACAACGAAAAGCGAGACGGGGAGTGGCGGGACCGACCCGTCAGCGACACGATTAATTTTAACCCAACCGTCGCCTACCTCGCGACGGAAATTATTCGCGCGAGTGACACACCGCGCATCTTTGCCTTAATGGCGACGGAGGGGGGCCGAGACGTTCGGTCGTGCTGCGCAGCCTCCACGCGTCGCCGGCGTTCGCACGCCACCGCCCGTTCCCGCGCGATCTTCCCGCCTCTTCTCGCCTGTTCCTGTGCTTTCTACCCGACACCAGCGTCTATAAAAAGGCCTCCCGGCTCAATGGTAGCCACCACACCCGTCGGCAACAAACACAACCCTCGTCGCTCCACCGCCGTCTCCTCCACCATGGCAATGGCACCGCCCGCCGCCGCCACTTCCCTCCACCGCCGTCTCCACTTCAGTCCCCTGCAGTCGACACCGACCGCGTCCCGGAAGAACGGCGGCGGCGAGGATGCAGAACGCGTGCACACCGTCGCCAGCGGCGGAGGCATCCGAGCCAGCGCGAGGCGGCGGATCTAGCGGCGTTCGCGCCCCTGGCCCCGCTCGAGGCCGCGGGCGGCGGGCACGAGCAGCGGTGCGACACCGTTGCGGCGTTCGACGCCTCGATGGAGAAGAGGCAACGGCGCCGTGCGGGAGGAGATGGAGCAGCGATGGGTGAAGAGCGCCGCGATGAGCGGGATGCGGCACGTGAACACAGGAGGCGATCGAGCGCCGGCGGGGGAGTCGATCGAGCGCCGCAGGCCGGCGGCGGAGGAGCGTCCACGGCGAGGCGCCGGCGGCGATCGGGGGAGGCGGGCGGATTGGCGGCGGAGGCCGACATGTTGGCGGCGGCGATGATGGAGCGCAACGGATGTGGAGGAGGAGACGCAATGGAGGCCGACGAGGAGACCGAGGTGGAGGACGACGAGTTCGAGTGGTCCGACGACGACGGGCCACACCTGCACGAAACGGCCGATCGCAACGCGCGCTCGTCGAGTCGTTCGAGTCGGAGAAGAACCTCCGGACGACGCCCGTGCCCGCGAAGAAGCGGCATTCGTCGCGCCGTCGAGCTCTCCCTCCAGTGTGCGCAGCGGCATCTGGCCACCGCCCTACGCACGGAGGCGGCGCGCACAGCAAGAGCTGCGGCGGAGGGCAAGCGACGCCGCTGGGCCGTCGAACGACCGGGCGGTCGTAGGCTAGGTTTAGATGAAAGCTAGCGTTTTCATTCAAACTTTGTAATATATAATCAAAATTGAATGAAAACATTTTTTCGTGCACCAATATTTATTTGGGGGCGGAGTTTGGGACGCCGGGGAGCGACGCCCCAAACGTGACAACAAAACACGTCCCCAAACGCTCGATCCAGCGCGGTTTTGAAACGCTTTGGGGACGCGACTGGAGATGCTCTCAGCCCACCAGTATTAGAGCTTCAGGCGTTGATGCGCTAACGGGCGCTTAACGCGTCAAATAGGAGTCACCGTAGCCTCGTCATCCGCTCATCTCCCCGCCCGCATTAGAGTGCACGCGCAAACGTTGCAGGTACTGAATCTCACGTACGTATATCCTTGCTGAGTTGCTGGTCCATCGATCAGGCGCGCGGTGGCCTGGGCGTCTCCCCTCGATCGATCCAGCGTTATCTTCTGCTGGAGAAATCCGTCAACCAAGACGTAACCCTCGCGCGCCGCCGCAAAACAAAGAGAATTTAAGGAAGAGGCCAGGCCAGCGGCACACCGGGATTTAGCTGAGCCGAGCCGAGCCACCACCACCTCGTCGCCCTCAACCCTCGATCCCCAACCCACCTATTCCGCCGTCTCCGGTGCAGAGGTGGCTGGCGGCGGACTCGCGCGCACCGGAGAAGATGACCAAGCCCGAAAGGACCCGTGATGATGCAGATGCTACGGAGCCGGAGAGGGAGGCAAAGAAGAAGAAGAGAAATTCGTCTTCGTCTTCGTCTGGGGAGGTCGACACTCCGTTGTACGATCGGGCCGCCCATCCGCCCAGCCCTTGTGGTATTTTTTTCCCCACAACAAATTTTCCTCATCATGAAAGATCGCGTCTTTACTTGTTCCTCATCATGGGTGGTTCCTCATCCGTGACAGAAGCAAATGGCGCACGAGTCGACGAGATGACCAAGGAGGAGGAGGAGGAGGACCTCTCCTCCTTCACACCCAAATCTCCAATCCGCAAGCCCTACATCCCAGACGAGCTAAGTGATCCCACTGTCTATCCTGAGATACACGCCGCCTTTGAGGACGCCCACGCCAAATACATAGAGAAATTGTGTAAGCCTCTACCCCAGCCCCTCTATTCTTCTCAGGTTTGCAATCTACCAATTGTGGGTGCTTAGTTTAGTCTCTGCGCGTAGGCCGTAGGACAGCTCTATTCAGTTCTAAATATAGGCGCAAGGAGGTACGTTCGTGCCTGTTTAATGATGAGCACCTTCATCCCATCCGTGAAGCTGCAAAAAGGGCGGTGCTTCACGCCGCTAAATCCGTCATCAGGCTCTCATCCTCTCTCGGTGCGTACGCATACATCATGCTTGCTTGCTTGCTGATTAATATTTGCACAAGGGATCGAGGCGCTAACTACGTGTTGTGGGCTTTCTATTTGCAGAGGGGGAGCCGCTGACAAACTGCTGTGGTTTGTGGATTGACTGGGACAGGGAGAGCAAAACAGGCACCATTTTGACGACTGCACATCTCATTCGCTCAAAGCATCCCGTGGAAGACCACTGGATAGGTAGAGATGAGTACGATATTAAAGCCAATGTGAGTTTCTTTCTCAACATTCACTTGCCTATTCTCTGTTTCATCTCAGGTTAAATTATTTGTAATCTCTCTGTTGCTAGACTCAAATTGGGTTGCTGTAGGATAGCTAGTTATCGAAATGCAGTTAGATGATTCTTCCTTCTGTCGTTTCAGGTTACTGTTCACTTGCGCGATGGCACCACCGCACAAGGCCACTACCTCTACCACCAGGAGCATTATGATCTTGCATTTTTTAAGGTTAGAGTGGATGAGGAGGTCCAGTTCCCCTATTTTAATGGTACCGTGCATTGTGGTCAAGACGTTTTCCGACTTGGAAGAGACCAAAGCATGGATTTGAGGATAACGCATGGTAGAGTGGAATATTGGAATCCAGCAAGTATTGAAAGATATCACTACATGTACTTTCTCCACGAACAGGATGACTATCTGGTATGGAACAAAAAGCAATTATTACTCATGTTTTGCAATTCGCTGTTGCTACTTTGTTATTGTAAATTGTAATATTTGTCGCTACTACTATGTTGTAGTGTGATGACGATGGAGGGCCCGTCATTGATTTGGAGGGGAAGGTTGTGGGATTAATTAATAATCACCTTAGCGCTTCTTTTGTACCTTCTTCTATTTTGGAAAAGTGTGTGGGTTTGTGGACGAAGTTTGGGTACGTCTTCCCCCTCCATTCTTTGTTAGTGTTGCTAAACTGATGCATTCTTCCTTATTACCGTTTCTGCTTGTTGATGGAGTTGAACAACACAATTGACCTGATAGAAGAGTGTTCTCGTGCATAACTCTACTGTTATTATGTCTCATAGAAGTATTGTTTGCTAAGTTTCCATACTCTATTTACACCATTTAGTTTGTCTCTTCTCTTGTATTTCTTACCTCATGCAATTGAACGACTACAAAACTATGTAGGGATTTTGATTCTTTAGCATGCTAGACATGATTTATATTTTAAAGGAGACAGATCATCTGTAAAACAGTCAACTACATCTGCATACCTACTTTTAGATGTGTTTCTATATTAAATGATTATATTTGGTAAAGGTGCATCCCTCGGCTCCACCTTGGAATGAGGTTTGATTCCATGAGGCTTCTAGACCCTGTTAATGTTGAGAAGATGTGGCGCATGCATAACATTGAGGACGGCCTTATTGTTGAAGAGGTATTTGTTTACAGTTATATATATTTTCAAACTTGTTACTCCGTATTAGTTTTCCTAAAAGTGCTCTAATGATATTATGGTGTAATCATGGACAATTGAACATTAGGTGTCAAAAGACTCGCATGCTGAGAAACGTGGAATCTGCTTTGGTGATATTATTGAATGTTTTAATGGAAAGCGCATTTCTACTACCATTGAGGTAGGTGCTTGTATATTTATTGAGTTTCAATTAAAATGGAATGAGCGTATATGCATTTATGTTATACTTTATGCTCTTGACTTCTGTAACTATGTCAGTTGGAGAACATGTTGCTGGTCAGATGCAAGGACCATTTTGATCAAGGAAATAAATTGAATGCCAAAATAAATGTTTCAGTAAGTTTCTTGTATACTTTATAAATTTTAATATGGTGTGCTTGATTTATCTGGATCATAGTACTAAGAAATAATATTGTTGACTTTACAGATTCAAGTATTTCACCCGGCAGAACGTCTCAGAAGAACTATAAATTTGAATGTAGAAGTATCAGATCATGGAGAGATCATTACAAAAGGTAAACATCTCCCCTTTTAACATACTGTGGTAGAAACTTGTTGCGGATCATAAGTTATTACATTTTCCTCTGCTGTAGATTCAGTATTGTTTAACTGAAACTTGAATGTCATCTCTATTATACACAATAGACTTGTAGATAATATTTCCTGGAAGGTTGTACCTGCGAAATTGAGGGGCCAATGTGAAATCTTAAATTAGGCCTTAGAGAGAGGAAAATGCAATTAAAGAAAATACATCATTATACATCACTAGCTAAATATCGTGCTTTGCTGTTGTCCATACGAAATCAAATTAGGAAATTGCTCACTATGTCGGCTTGCTCATCTGAGTTCTACTTGCTCATCTGAGTTCTGCTTGCTCATGTGAGTTCTGCTTGGTCATGTGAGTTCTACTGGACCGGTGGCCACCCCTAGTTCTTACTGTTCTTTTTTTAGCATGTCGTACTTTATTCTGTTAGAGATATTTTAGGGGCCGGTGTTTACTTTGGTTCTTTTCTGTCCGAGACTTCTCAACTAGCAGACTAACCACCACCAATGCCCAACTATATTAAGTAAAAGATGGGAAAAAATCATAACACAGTTTCCCAAACAATGTAATCTTATCTTAAAACAAATTTATAGCAACCTTTAGTCATTGTTTTATCATTTAGCACAAACATGTCATGCTTCTGGCATCCCTTGATGTAATCAAGGTTATTATCAGTATCTTTTGTGTCACCTTAGAACACAAGTAGGAGATCAACCTTTTTAGTGTAGAAAGACTTTTCTCTAACAGATGCAAGTCACTTATAATGTTCCAACACATACGCTGTCACGTTATCAGTGAGCGAGGGAGGGAAGATTCGTAGTGGGTAGTAATCCTTGATTGTTCAAAGCTAAGTCCTCAATTGATTCTTTTAATTAACCTTACTTAAAGAATACATTGAAGTCCCAATACTGGCATGCATCCATTAGATGTTCAGAATATTGAGTATCATAATATTATTAATGTTGCATGTACATGTTTGTAGTTTATGATTGATTTTTGGGAAATGGCTGGTTTATTCGTAGGCACTTACCCCATCACAGCTACAGAAGAGACGTCTGCTACAGTGCAATCTAGCCAAAATGTGGCAGGCAAGTGACCTTTGCTGTTTCTGCATTAACTATGACGTGAAATACGTGTGTCATTCAAAGAAGGGCTTGAGATTATTCTCTTGCCTCCTTACATTGTTTTCTTGATTTTTGCAGGTTTAAAATGTCTTGCTGCCTGTTGAGTTGGAACCTCCTGGTGGCTGTCTCCTAGAGTATTGCAGTTATGACTAGTTGTAGCATGTATATAGTTATGTATGTGTGTAGTACTTCTTAAGTTTAAATTATGGTGCCTTTGTAAGATGCAATTCATAGAAAGTAGGATCTGCTTATTTAGAGGACATGTTACTGGGTACTTTTGCACATTATCTCTGTATGGAAGTGTTGCATGCTGAATTGAATTGGCTAAGCTAGAGAGAAACTTTTGGCGCAAGATTAATATATTTTACATTGCCCGTTTCCTATTATATATGTGCGGCAGACATATAAGCTTGCTGTGAGTGTAGAGTAAAAAGAGGTACTCCCTAATAAGAGGTAATTGCACCACTCATACAATAACTTGTCCTCATGTGCATTTTCATACAAAAACTTGCAAGACATAAGTGAAGATCTCCACGGCTTGTCCGGCGATGCACGCTCGAGCCAAAGCCACTTAAGGTGAAGTGCAGTCCCGAGGTCGACGGTTCCCAGGCCGCCAAGGTCACGAGGTCGGCAGATACCAGGCCACTTTGCAATGGCCACCATGGCAGCTGTCATCGCCACAGCCAGGCCGGCGAATCCGATCAATCTCCTTGCGCACCTAGGCTGGGAGCAAGTGGATACAAATCCAATAGATGGAAAGCGCGGAGAGGACTGCGTTGAGAGGTACTAGACACCAGCGGGCAGATAGCAGCTTGGCTTTCCAACAAACGAGGCGGCTGGCGATACGGTCGAGCAGGGGCTGGAAGTCAACCTTGCGAAGACTGAGGGGTAGTCCAAGAAACTTGCAGGGGAGGGAGGCGACCCTAGTCCCAAGAGGTGAGACAATGTCAGCAACATCCAGGCCCTCACATCTGATAGGGATCACGGCTGTCTTGGCAAAGATGACATGCAGCCCAGTAACCTCGCCAAAGCAAGAGAGGATGCCGCGAACCGCCTCAAGCTCCGCCTTCACCGGGTTGATGAAAAAGACCGCATCGTCGGCGTAGAGCAAGGTTATGATATCGTTGGCGCGGCCGCACAGCCGCGACAGGACACCTTCCTCAGAGGCCAGAGCAAATACGCGGTGCAGGGGCTCCATTGCAGATTCTCAGTTGGAGTGGACAGGAGGAGTTTGCGAGCGTGTTGGTTTACCTTTTGGCCTTTGCTGCTCAATGCTGGCTATGGAGCAAAACCGCGGTTTCGTGTTTTTTTTTTTGCGAGAAATCCGCCGATCTATTAATAATCATCAATAGTAGTACAAATCACCCAAAAAATAAAGAAAATTACAAATTGGTACTCGGACCACCTACGACGGCACTAGCACGAGCCGAAGGCACGCCGCTGTCCTCGCCCCTCCATCGCTGGAGTCAGGCAAAGCTTGTCGTAGTAGAGCTTGTTGGAACATCGGGCTCGTCGTGCTAACCCAAAGGCGCACCACCAGAGCAGCAACCATCCCCAATGATGACAACCGTATATCGGAAGAGACTATCATAAAACCACACCAACAAACACAAAAACCGACCGGATCCCAGGAGATCCGACGGGCACACAACTCCACGCGCCCTCCGTCAGCGCTAGATGCACCACCGGAGCGAGGATAGGGCGGGGAGGACCTTATTCTCGACTTCGATGTAGCCGCCGCCTCACCATCCCAAAAAAGAGACTGAAAAGCAAACTAAATTAAGAACGAAAACTCCCTGCCGGCGAGGGACCGTGGTCCGCCACACCTCCAAGGCCCCAAGGCCACCGGAGGCGAAGCGGACCGGCGGTATCGCTGGCGAGGAGGACGGAACCTAGATGGGTTTTGTGCCTTCTTTCCGCCGCCTCCTGGGTTCCTTCGCACGTACCGGTTCGTTGTTCCGTGTTGCATACACTGTTAAGTCGTGCTATACTAATTAGAACATGGGTAGAACGTAGAAGGTGTAGATTGATACGGCTCAGAAATGGGCTGCCTTCCGAGGAGTTTCAGATTTGTGATATATTAGAGCAGATCCTTGTGCAGGGAAAAGTTATATTAGTTTTCATGAGAAATAAACATGTGTACGGGGTCAACTAAAAAAAAATGTGTATAGTAGAGAAATAAATAATGGTTTTGCTGGAAATTAGGCGCCTGATTTTTATTAAGTCTAAGTCGCGTTTCATCACCGTCAGATCTGGGAGATTTCCCCCGGTGCAGCGTTGTTTTGGCCCAGCCGTACTGTACAAGGACCAGTTGTGTGGGCATTAATTTTATTTGTCGGGCCGGCCGCGACTTTCGCAGCTAGCGATGAACCGCTCCGGTGGTGTGGGCATTCCTCTTGGTCACGGCTCCTTGTTTTTTTTTCCTTCTTTAATAATGCAAGCATAAAACGTGTTCAAGCAGCCTAAGAGTATAAAAGTGTACCTTTCTAGTTGGTCATTTCTTACCCCGTGTGTTTATATTTTTTTTTTGGGTATGTGCATAGCAAGAGCAAAAGCATTCTCAACTTATATATAGGACGTAACTGTTTGTAACATACAATATTTTTGTATTCCAGTTTCACAAAAAAATACTCACAAGCATGGTGTGATACCCTGGTTGCAGTTGTGTAACTGTCCGTAGTTAAACGCAAGTTGTAACTGTGTTCCAGTTACACACAGTGTGCAATTATACGTCAGTTGCGGGTTGTAAATGCGTGCTAGTTGCACACCGACTGCAACTGTAATTCACTTGCATACGCTATGTAATTGTGTGTAGTTACACACCATACGCAACTGGTACATCAATTGCATGTCTGGTGTAACCGCGACAAAGTTGCATATCATGTGCAACTGAGACTTAGTTGCATTCGGGTTGTAACTGTGTCGTATTTGCACACTACTAGTGGTTGGGGCGCCCCAGGGGGCGCCTCCTCGCCGTACAGTGGTAGCCCAATCAAGGCCTAATCTAAATTTCATCTGTCCACTCATTAGTAAATCAAAGTTGAGTGCCCTAAAATTATTGCTTGGAGAAAATCAAAGTCCAGTGCCCTTACATCACTTGGTAACTCCACAATAAAGCAAATACAGAATTCGGTTTACAACAGGCATAAAGAAAACACATCTCCTTATTTTAGAACAAAAACAAAACTGCCAATAACTTTGATATAGCTCTTGTCCACTGAGCTATCTGCAAGAGTTTGCTTCTCAAACATCACAGAGAGAGTTTTCAGCCAACTGCTTTTCCACCTGTGTAGCTTGCCTTGAATGAAATTTGATTCTTTGAACTAATCTGCACATGAAGCACGAAGTGATTCACCTAGATAGCCACCACATTTATGTTAAACAGCTGATTTCTGCTTCTTGCAGTTCTTGCATTGGACATGCATAACTGTTTGCCTCGGTAAATTAAGACAGAAGAAATTAACAACCACTGAATGTAATATCAGTCAGCATGATTTACCTTTCTATTGCGAGTCAAAGTGCAACAAGAAAACAGAAGAAGTAACACAGCTTGCACTTACTTCTTCTCATTCAGCTTGGTTTCAGAAATCTATCAACTATTCCACGTGAATCAAGCTCCTAGTAAGCTTTCACCTCTGGTGCTCACATGGATTGGTTTGCTGTAGGATCCCACACAGCAACAAAGTCAGTCTATGCTGTCATGATACAGTGATTTCAAGATTTCATGATACAATATAGTATCATGTCCACATAGATCGACTTTATGTATATATAGTTGAATATCACCATTGTGAAATAGAACGAACAATAAATAGTGCTTAAAGGTAGTAACCCATTGATTTAAGCTAATAATTTATGACAACAGATTACAATAAACCAGGGAAGAACTCGACCAATATTAAAATAAAAGGTGGACTTCAATTGCTACAAGCATACAATCTAAGCATAGAAATAAAGATCTAATAATCTATATGCAAATTTGTAATTATTTCTGAAAAAATATCCATTCGACGGTACCTAAAGAAGCCGCGTATATTTAATCATAGGATAATGGATAAGAGAAGAAGCACGGATAGTAAACAGCACAAAATCAGTAGTCTCAGATATTTGTTTGTACAACCATAACTTCCCTAAATCATCCTCTCCACACAAAAAAATAAATTCTGCAGTAAATTTTATTCAAAATAATAGATCATACAAACACAATTTGCAAATTGGTCCCTTGTGTACTAATACGTTTAATGCCACCTAATTTTATTATGCTTGCTCAGCATCAAACTGAAAATAGACTGATTAAATGTAATATTATACATTATAACGGTTAGCGCGCACTCACAACGATATAACTTAGATAGCGTGTAGACCTAGTGAATACAAAAGAACTCAAAATTTAATGGCATATAAACACTGCATTATAAATTTATAACAGCCAAATAATAAAAGCAGCTGAATCTTATTAGAAAAAACCTGCAAAGGATATTCAAAGTGGCAAGGATGCAACACACACCTTCAGATAAGAATAGTCATGTTACTTAACCAGAAAGGCTGATGGGTTGATTTCATCACATCAGGTATGTTATGTAAGGCAATAGCAGTAGCCAGTTAATTCCCACGCGAACACCCTGTATTTCACATTATACCAATATAATTAGAGCAAGCTAATAAAAAATGGTAATTTAGCTCTTCGGAAATTGCAACAGTCAAGCTAGGCCCTAGTAACTTCTCTATTAGAAAAAATTCAAGGTGAAGTCTAAGTCCTAAAACCTCTTTAGAACATCAATTATGTGAATATAATCACATGAATACACAAAGGAATTACCTTCACAGACCCAAGAAACACCACCATTCCATCGGGAAAATTGTGCAAGCTGATTCCTGCAGCTCACAATAAGTATGAATTTAAATGATTGTAGCTTCAAGGAAGGAAAACTTCACAAAATTTTATCAAGGAACCTAGTGTGGCATGCAATAGTTCAAATAATAATGTCACCTAAAAGAAAGTTTGACAAGTACAGGCCTGATTGAGCAAGCGAGCCTAACAATTTAGACACGTTCTTAGTTTTTTACCGACAGATGTAATGATACCACTGCATAAGACTTACCAGCGATGCTTTTGCATCATATCTTTACCTGAACCATCATCATCAGTATGCTTTCCACAAACAAGAACTAAATTGTACTCATCCTCCAGTAAGAAAGCAGATTGATATGGTGTTGTACTTACCCATGTAGATTGTTCATTCCAACTTTTTTCTTGCTTGTTGGCTCTAGAATAAACTCTGACAACCAAACCGAATAAAAGAACTCCTGCAATAAAATTAGAAAAAAATGTACCATTTGTTACCTGAGATGTACTGAAATTCCAAGACATAGATTCTAGAATCTGAATCAAATTTGACTCACTCGAAGATTGTCCTTCAAGAAGCCTATAGTATTGAGTGCATTGTGTGCCAAGTACAGAAACGAAATGTTCAACATAAGTCCCTCTGGACCAGCAGACTGAGAACACAACGGGGAAGGAAACGGGAACTCTTTACCAATAGAACAATGAAGAGGACGCAACATCTCATACCTGTGATACAAAGTGTGATCAAGTGGGTTATGGTTTGTAGGCAGCGATAGCGAGTTTACGTTCAACTGATATCCCACAGACTATTGATCTCCTCAAGCAACTGATATCCCACAGACTATTGATCTCCTCAAGCAATACCAGGTAACTGAACCCATCTGACTTCATAGATAAAATACCGCAGGGCATCGTAGCAGTATACTTGGTAAATTTAGGCGGTAGGCTCATCATCAGTACATTCATTCGGCAGGAGCCATGTAGTTCTGAAAAAAGGGTAATCCAATAAACCCAATGTTCTTCATAATATATGGATTTTTCACTGTATATCTATATACAAATGTTAGTACTTAATATTTTCCGATGGATCTTTCTTGGCATACCTGCAATCTACAGAGTCTAAATTATCAATACTATATATAAGCACAATCTGAACTTCAGAATAAAGAGACAAGCTAACCCAGAAAATCATGTGTACTTTCGGCAACCAAGGAAATAATCTGGACAATACCTAAACATGTACAGATCGTAACCCTTCTCATTTTCTGATCTTACCGAACCAACCAGATCAAATCGTAAACTGAACCTCCACAATTAACACTTCTACAAGCCCATACGGGAAGAAATCTCCTCAAACTTTAATCAGACAAGAGAGAGAGGGAGAGATGGAACGGCACTTACATGTTTGGGTGGCAGTCAAAGCAGTGACATCCATGCGAAGCAAGCTGTGCGCTCGTCACTGCACGCCCACGATGGCCCTCGCCTCCAACGACGGCGCTGGAGCCCAGTACGTTGGCCACATGACAAATATAAGATGCAAACCGGACCAGTGAGTTTCTGTCTCCATCCTCATCGGCGTCGTCGACTTCCCATGCCACTGATGTTAGGTCTAAAACCTCATGAGTAGCACAAGAATCGTGAAAAGTAGCCACTAGAACACCTAATGATCATAACCAGAGAGAGTAGATGTGTTGCATTACGGGGCATTGACGATCCCATCGACGCCTGCGTGAGGTAGGCTTGGTGTGGCGGTGTTGATGACGAACTTGTGGTCGATGACGATCTGGAGATCCTCCTGATCCCCTCGGGCCGCCACCTGCACTGCCTTGGAACAGCACGGCGAGGTTCCAGCCTTCCCGTTGCTTATGCGCGAACTACGATCGGTGCAGAGCCTTAGGAATATTGGGGAGCAGCGAGACTAGGCGACTAACAGATGACATCGCTAGCCACCGGGGCTCCCCCTTTTATGTGCGCATGCAACAGGGGGCCACGAACCATTAGTTGGTTAGCGACGCCCCCGATCAGGGCGTTTAGAGATAAGTCACGTACAGAAAAGGTCGTCCTGGACGTTGGTCCTGTGGGCCCCCTTTTCTTCTTAACGTTAAGTGTTTCTGAAAATATCTCTTTTATCTGTTAACTGAACCTGACAGTATATTAACCTGACAGATCAATCCAACATTCTCCCCCTTGATCGTTAGGTTAACTTCATTTGCCCATTCTCCATAGAAATAATAAACCAAAGTGAGGTGTTGCAACAGCCAATGAAAATGCTATTGAACCTCAACACTTATAGCATACCAGCCTATTTCGAATTGGATAACGTAATACTTATTGGGAGTGGTTCTTATTGTGGTCTCTTTATTCCAGAATCATAAACCTTCTAGTAATCCCATGCCGGCAACATGCTCACGAAAGATTCTGGGTGGTAAGCCTTTCGTTAGCGGATCCGCAAGCATACGAGTCGTACTTATATGCTTAACATTAGTTGTTTGATCCTGGATCCTATGCATCACAACATGATACTTAATGTCAATGTGTTTGGCAGCATCACTTGACTTGTTGTTATTCGCATAGAAAACTGCGGGTTCATTATCGCAGTACAATAGAAGTGGTTTTGAAATGTTGTCGACCACTTTAAGTCCGGGAATGAAATTCTTTAGCCATACAGCCTGCCCAGTGGCCTCATAACATGCTACAAACTCTGCTTGCATCGTAGATGAAGCAACTATCGTTTGTTTGGAGCTTTTCCACGATATAGCTCCTCCGGCAAGTGTGAATATATAACCTGACGTGGATTTCTTACTATCCACACAACCGGCATGATCAGAATCTGAATAACCAACAACTTGTAGGCTATCAGACCTTCTGTACGTAAGCATGTACCTTTTTGTCTCTTGCATATAACGCAAGACTTTCTTTGCGGCCTTCCAGTGGTCTAGTCCTGGATTTGATTGGAATCTGCCAAGCATCCCGGTTATAAAAGCCAAGTCAGGGCGTGTACAAACTTGTGCATACATGATGCTTCCGACAACTGAAGCATAAGGAACCGACTTCATCTGATCAGTTTCAATTTGGTTCCTCGGACATTGAAATGTCCCAAACTTATCGCCCTTGACTACTGGGGCAGGTGAGCCAGAGCACTTATGCATATTGAATTTCTTTAGCACTCGCTCAAAGTATGCCTTTTGTGATAGTCCCAACACACCTTTAGACCTATCTCGATGAATCTCAAAGCCGAGGACATATGAAGCTTCACCGAGATCTTTCATATCAAAATTGGAAGACAGAAAATTCTTGGTCTCGTGCAGCATATCCTTATCACTGCAGGCCAATAATATGTCATCCACATACAGGACTAATATAGTGAACCTACTGCCCTTAAACTTAACATAAATGCAGTTGTCCTTAACATTTTCAGTAAAACCAAAAGTTCTAATAATCTTATCGAACTTGAGGTACCACTGTCTTGAAGCTTGCTTCAAGCCATAGATGGATTTCTTCAGACGACATGCTAAATGTTCCTTTCCTTCCACAACAAAACCTTCCGGCTGAGTCATGTACACGTCTTCATCAAGGTCGCCATTTAGAAATGCCGTCTTCACGTCCATTTGATGCAATTCTAGGTCGAAATGAGCTACCAGAGCCATGACGATCCTTAAAGAATCTTTAGATGACACAGGAGAGAAAGTCTCTTTGTAATCGATTCCTTCTCTCTGTGTGAAACCTTTTGCCACAAGTCTAGCTTTGAACCTTTCGATGTTCCCTTTGGGGTCGTACTTAGTTTTGTAGATCCATTTGCAACCTACTCTTTTGGCACCATTGGGAACTTCTACTAAGTCCCAAACATCATTTGAGTCCATAGATTTCAACTCGTCTTCCATGGCGATTTGCCACTTGGACGAATTCAAACTCTTAATGGCCTCCTTGTATGAGGTTGGATCCTCCACCTTTCCTATATCATCTACATCTTCACTCATGTAGGTGATATAATCATCTGAGATGGCTTTTCTTCTTTCTCGATGTGATCTTCTCACAGGCGATGGTGGTGGAGGGGCATCATTATTATGAAGATCTTCTTCATTATCCGACTGGTGATTTTCTTCACCTTATGGATTTCCGTTATTATTAGGTTCAGGATCACCATCAGGTTGAGGACCAGAACTGTTAGGTTCAGTCTCAACATGAGAAGTGATTCTCCTCTGCATTGGTAGAACAACCTCCTGGATAATCGGGGATGGAGCACACACCCACTTTTCCTCAAGATCGATCTTACTTATTTCATTAACTTCATTATCCTCAAAAAATACCGCTTGCCGGGTCTCCACGTACTTAGTGGTATGACCGGGGCAATAGAAGCGATATCCCTTTCCCCTGTGCGGGTATCCGATGAAGAAACAACTAACCGTTTTTGGATCTAACTTCTTAAGTTGTGGATTGAAAATTCTAGCTTCAGCAGGACAGCCCCACACACGTAAATAGTTCAAGCTCGGTTTCTTTCCCGTCCACATCTCGTGAGATGTGTTCGGTGCTGACTTAGTGGGAGCAAGATTTAAAATATGTGCAGCCGTCTTCAATGCCTCCATCCATAGGCTTACCGGCAAACTTGCATGACTGAGCATGCTACGCACCATATCCATAAGCGTGCGATTGCGGCGCTCAGCCACACCATTTTGTTGAGGTTCACCAGGCATTGAATAATGGGCAACAATTCCATTCTCAGCCAGGAACTTAGCAAAAGGTCCTGGAATTTGCCCATAAGGAGCGTGCCTACCGTAATACTCTCCCCCGCGATCAGATCGTACAACTTTAATTTTTGCATTCAGTTGGTTCTCAACTTCGGCTTTGAACACTTTGAATTTGTCCAAAGCTTCCGATCGATCACGTATAGGGTAAATGTACCCATAACGGGAAAAGTCGTCTGTGAAGGTGATGAACGAATCAAAACCATCTATAGACTTAACATTAAGGGCTCCGCATATGTCAGTATGTATGAGTTCGAGGACACTCGTGGCTCTTACCGCTCCTTTCTTAATTGTTTTTGCATATTTACCTTTGATGCAATCAACACATTTGTCCGCATCAGAGAAGTCTAATGGGAGGAGTACATCATTTTTAATAAGTCTTTCCATTCTCCCCCTCGAAATGTGGCCTAAACGACAGTGCCACACTTTCGAAGAAGTGCTAGTACCCTTCCATTTCTTCTCAACATTCGAAACATTACTCACATGCAAAACATAATCATTCATAGATAACATATATAGTTTGCCTCGTCTGACACCGAGACCAACATCCTTATTACAATAGTTTAAAACAAATTGTTTGTTACCAAACTTGCACTCATACATGTTATCATCGAGACAAGAGACTGAAATTAAATTCCTACTTAAAGTAGGTACATAAAGAACATTATTTAAATGAAGGTGAAAGCCGGTGTGGAGCTCCAAGGTGAGTGACCCAATAGCTTCGACATCAACTTCAACTCCATTTGCAACTCTAAGTCGTCTTGCCCCGCTTGTTATGGTTTGGATCATATTTAATCCCTGCATAGAATTAGCAACGTGAGCAGTTGCACCTGAATCAATCCACCATGATGTACAAGAGAAATCAGTATATAGCATTTTATCAACAAAAGTGATTTCATCTGTACCTTTCTTAATCATCCACTTGAGGTATTCAGCACAGTCCTTCCTGTAATGGCCTTCCTTCTTACAATGGAAGCACACATTATCAGTAGGTGCTGAAGACTGCCCATTATCCTGTTCCTTTGCTTTGAACTTTGGCATTTCCTTCTTGAAGGTTTTCTTTGGCGACTTTGAAGGGCCTGACCCGTCATGCTTTCTCTTTGAGGAGCCAACATGAAAAGCCTGATCCTTGTTCTGCCTTATCATTCGTTCTTCTTCCTGGACAATCCGAGGGGATATCTCAGCAAGTGTCCACTTCTCCTTCATGGAATTGTAGTTGATCTTGAACTGATCGAACTCTTCAGGGAGGGACTCCAAGATCATGATGATAAGGAGGTTGTCACTGAGCTCACACTTTAGGTGCTTCAGTTTATTTGAAGCATTTATCATTCTCAGTATGTGTCCCCTAACATCACCATCATTTTTATACTTGCCAAGTAGCTTGTGAAAAAGCTCATGAGCATAAACCTTTTCAGAGCCTTTGAATTGCTCCTCCAAGGCTTCCATAAATTCCTTAGCAGTATCTTTCTTGGGGAGAGCCCCAATAATCTCAGGTGAAATGGAAGAATTCATCACGAGCATTGCAACGTGATTGGATTTGTCCCACTTCTCCATCTTGGAGTCATAAGTTTTCTTTAGTTCATCATACCCCGTAGCACCAGCAACTGGCGCCACGGGCTTATCCTCCCTTAAGGCATAATCAAACTCGTTGAAAGCCAAACATAGCTCAATATAGTTCTTCCAACGAGGAAAGTTGCTGCCGGTCAACTGCTCGACAGCATCATAACGCATCGCATCGGAAGCTGAAATTTGACATGGACATTCATTAGTAAAATTGCATGCATGTAAAATAAACATGCCATAAATTTCTTATTCTATGTCAAACACCGTTGGGCAGAAATGACATGAATTAGAACAACATTAGGGATTGACATGCATAAATAATACAACGATTGGTCAGAATTATTTTGCAGCCATAACATTCTCAAAATAAACATCAACTTTAAATCATTTAAGGAACAACATATGTGATGCTTAATTTGATAATTCAACATTAAAACATACTAAGTACTCTAAACAAAAAATATCGTTGGTTCATTTCTGTCTAGAACAAAAGCATGTTTTCTGATCATATTATTTTAGGCAATTATTTTCTGTTTATTACAGTGCATAAAACATGAGGTATTAAAACATAAAAGTGCACTGAGAAACATAAAAGAAAACAGAAAATCGTCGGCCCAGAAAACACTGGACCGTTAACAACCTGGGCCGAAGCCCACTCTCAGATGCAGCCCAAAAAAAACCCCCCGGCCCGGCTGCTGCTCCGCCTGGATCTGGACCGTCCAGGGGATCGGACGGCCGAGATCATCCAGGGCCGGAACATATACGCCGCCGGAGCCAGAAACCCTAACCCTAAACCGTTTTCGCGTCCTCCCCCGATTTTTCCGCGACAGAGACAGAGGGCCGACGCCGGCGGCGGCGCCCTCCTCCCCTTGCTCCATGCCGGCGCGGTGGCGGTGCTCGCCGGAGAAGCGTGCGCTGGACCAAGTCCCGCGCGCTCCTCCGTCGAGCATGGCTGCCGGCGCCGTTTTCCGTGCGGGGGCGTGGAGGAAAACCTCCCGGCAAGGCCAGTGGCCACGAGCCGACGACGGCGACGGCTGGCACGGCGGCCAGCGCGCGCGTCCGTTCCTCGTCCATCCGCGCGGTAGGCGGCGGGGTGGAGGGATCCCGTCGGCGAGCCGGCGGGCGTTCGAAGGTGCTGACCAGCAGCATCCGTTCGGTGACGGCGGCGTCGGGTGGCACGACGGCCAGCGATGCAGGCGACCATTCCGCGCCTTACGGCGCGTCCATCCGCGCGCTGCTCCGTCGGGAGGCAACGGCGGCGCGGGATCACTGCCCTCGCCGGAGCAGAGGCTGCTCCGATGGCCCCCGGAGGGATAGGCAGCGACCCGGCGGCTTCACGGTGAGTCCCCAAAACTCATGATCTGGTATTCATAATGCAGAAACATATTTGGGGATTTCGGCTAGGATTTCGGTTCATAATTTTGGCATCTAATTGCTTGCAGATGACTTACTTTCGACCAAAAAGTAACTAACCAATAAAATTGTTAATCAAATTTGATCTCAAACATTAAGAGTGCATCTGCCAGAGAGCAATAAAATGTCTAATCATACAAAACGGTGGCTAATCCGAGGCTAAGACATGATCTCAACATAAACAGCCTAAAAAAATAGGATCTTTATACAGAATCGTGATCTCAGATCACCACTAGGGTTCTAGTGCTAGCAATATAAGGGCTCTGATACCATTGTTAGGTCTAAAACCTCATGAGTAGCACAAGAATCGTGAAAAATAGCCACTAGAACACCTAATGATCATAACCAGAGAGAGTAGATGTGTTGCATTACGGGGCATTGACGATCCCATCGACGCCTGCGTGAGGCATGCTTGGTGTGGCGGTGTTGATGACGAACTTGTGGTCGATGACGATCTGGAGATCCTCCTGATCCCCTCGGGCCGCCACCTGCACTGCCCTGGAACAGCACGGCGAGGTTCCAGCCTTCCCGTTGCTTATGCGCGAACTGCGATCGGTGCAGAGCCTTAGGAATATTGGGGAGCAGCGAGACTAGGCGACTAACAGATGACATCGCTAGCCACCGGGGCTCCCCCTTTTATGTGCGCATGCAACAGGGGGCCACGAACCATTAGTTGGTTAGCGACGCCCCCGATCAGGGCGTTTAGAGATAAGTCACGTACAGAAAAGGTCGTCCTGGATGTTGGTCCTGTGGGCCCCCTTTTCTTCTTAACGTTAAGTGTTTCTGAAAATATCTCTTTTATCTGTTAACTGAACCTGACAGTATATTAACCTGACAGATCAATCCAACAACTGCCGCATCCTCCACGCTGTTGATCGTGATTCCCATGGATTTTGTCCACAGAGGAGAGCCGCGCCCGCTGGGAGAAGGAGAGGAGGCGGTGCGGGGAAAGAGAGGTGACGGCCATGGGAGGGAGGGCGGGGCGAAGAGGAGGGAGTGTGCCACTGCCGCTCATCCTTCACTCTCGCGCGTGGCATCTGCGGACCGAGCGCCGGTGAGGAAGGGCTACATCCTCTCGGTCCTATTCATGGGGAGCTAGACGTGGTGGAGAGGAGGAAGCGAAGGGGCGGCGGAGAGGAGGTGAGGAATGGGGCGGCGGAGAGGAGCTAGGCAGCGTGGGTGGCTAGGGTTTCCGTCGGTTGTGTGTCGTGTTTCATGCTGGGATGGTCCAGATGGATGCGGGGCTCGTTCCCAGATCGAACTGATCGGGATGTATTTTCCTCGAGCGAACGCTAGCTGGGTATCGTGGAGCACTCTGGGATGGGGCAAACACACACGCACTTGCTTGTTCTCAATGTGCAACTACATGTCAACTGCATACGAGCTATAATTGTGTCTCAGTTACACAGTATGTGCAACTACACCTCAACTAAATACGGGCTATATCTGCGTCCATGTTGATCAATGATCATGTGGTTTGTAACGCAAAAAAAAAAAAACCATACTTAAGGTACTAAAGGTGGTATATGTGTTTTGTTCTCTCGGCTAGCAGGTGTGAGCGTGGCCTTTGTTTTGCTACAAAACAAGTACGGAGTATAGTGTTCAAGCGGGTCCAGCCTAACCGTTAAGGCCCATGAAAGAAAAGGAGACAGGAAAAAAAAAAGACACAACGCGTGGAGAAATACATCCATATGTACGCCAGATGATGATCGACTGAAATTTAATTAAATATCAGTCGACTGATCACTAGGTGTGCCCAATAAATAATTAGTTTTCGTGAGAAATAAGGTGTATGGGGTCAACCCAAGGTCTAGATTTAACTGGTTGTGCCTGGCAATGACCTTTATGGAGGCATTGTTTTGAAAGCGGAGATTATCTTCAAGGTGAAAACTAAAGATCTTTGGTCGGGCGACAACAGTGCTGATGCACCGTTCCCTTCTTGGAGGCGTTGCTTTTAGAGAGTCTGTATTTCTGGTGTTGTCTTGGTGGTAGATGTATTGCTGTTGCTAGGCCAGAGATGCTGTAGCGGGACTTTTTTTTCTTAGTTTTTTTTTTGGCTGGATGCATCCGTACTGCCATTAGGGTATTATGTTGTTGCAGAGACCGAATGTAATTGGTATATTTTAATATTAATATATTCCTTTTATCAAAAAATGAGTTTTGTACGGATTAATTTGAGTAAGTCACGCGGGATTCCATGGCTCCTTCAGCGTATCAAGACGGTTAATTGTTTTTATTGCCAGCTGCAACATTTAATACTGTGATCGGTCTGCAGAATTAGAGAAAACGGACTTGGGTCAGAGAACGGTGAACAAGGGAAAAGCAACTGCGGATACCAAGGATCAATGCCAATGAAACCTAATCTTCTATTCCTGTACTTCCTCAGATCTATAATAAGTGTTAGAATTTAAATTTATTTCTATTTAAACTAAAACCCCAATATTTTTTATATATCGGAGAGAATACCATATAAGCAAGCACATTGTGATTGGGAACACATAGAAACATCGTTGCTTTGGAAATTGCTGCACTCTAGTCCTATAATAATCCGGGACGAGTGGCAAGAATGGGTTAGATGTAGACGTGGAAGAGCCAGAGGAATCATGTAATCTTTTCTCTCTCTCCTTTTGTGGTTTTGTGACCAATGCTCCTGCGTTGTGATCTCGCAGGTAGACGTTGCTCGGTGCAAGGATCATGCCTTTTGCCCGGCTCGGTGTATGTAACACTTCTTCTTCTTGTTTATGTAATATAATGACTCGCAGATCTTCCGTGATGTTCTAAAAATATCCATATAAGAATAAACCAGTACAACTACTGGGTCTGCAAAAAAAATTGCACTTGTTCTGCAAAGTTGGATAAATAAACTTAGCTCAGAGTTGGATGAATGGTGTCCGTCTGTGGTCAATGGCATGCCGATGGCCAAGAGGAAGGAGGTCAACTCCTTGATTATGCTGGTCATCGGTCCTTATGGATGGAGCGGTACATCCGTGTCTTCAACAACCAAAGCACGCCGACGCAAAGCATCCTTGGCGCTATCTTGGAGGAATGGCGGACATGGGTTGCTTGTAGACGTGGGCCTTTGAGAGGTGTAGGGTAATCGGTGTATGTTCGGTGGTGTCTCGATTTTTGCTGCTTGATCGCTTTTCTGGATGTTGTAACTTGTTTCATCTCCTTTGAAACTTAATGCAAAAATGAGTTGCAGGTACTCGACAACAATTGAGTTAACAAGTCTTGTTAAGAACACCGATTCATGTTCATCCTAGACAACTACAAGTACAACCACCATATTCTAACTTGAACCTAAAAGGCTTTTATTTGGTAGATGGAGTTCAATACGAAACTCGATCTATATCGATAACGGCAAAATGGTCTTCGATCCTCCTCACCTGCTGCGCGGAGGTAGATTAGTGATTGCTTACGTGCGTCGGGAAGTCATGTTTACCTGTTTTTTGCAATCACGACAAATTCTAACCCATGGTCTCGTACACACAGTTGGCAATGTCTCCAAGTTTAGCCAAATTTGTGAGACAAATACTTCTTCTTCGAGACCTTTTACGGTGCAATTTACTAGCCCATAGGGCTAGTAGTATTGACTCATAATTAGCGTTGATTAGAAAGGAAAGTTCCGATTTCATAGTCCACGATTAGAGGTACTAGCTGTGAAAGAACCGGTCTCTCAGCTGAGCTGTAGAATGGAAACAGATCTTCTGATCTAGCAAACGCACTATATCTAGTTGAATTAGATTTAAAAAAAACCACAGAGTTGTTTTCTAATAACATAGAAATAAATTTCGTCGAAATTTTGGACGAGTTTCACGAAATTGACGGTTTTCGGTATGGGCCAGAAAACATAGTCTTGTTCGAAAATTCTGATTAAATTTGAAAATTCCCGCATGTAACACTTCTAGAAAGAAAGTATCCATTGTATGTTACAAACTTTGTTACTATTGTAGTGGTGGATCGTATGAGTGGTTTGTACGCGATATTGTGATTTTCATTTGTGTTCTTCCTTTTTTTGCTAATTTAATTCAATCCCACACTTAAAAAGTTACCGTTTGCTGAACTTCTTTTTTTTTTGAAAAATCGTTATTTCACGAAATTTGCCAATTTTGGCTAGGGATGGAAAATAGCCAAAAAATGTTAAACCTCGCCAAATAACACTATATGTGCACCAAGAATAAGCGGCCACCTCTACACGTCGCTAGTTCTCGCAGCGTAGGGCGTTCTTTGTAGCGTGCAAGGTTTTTTGTGTGTGGGCTGAGCACCCTCGAGGGGTTGAATCCCCCATTTCCTGGATCCGTAACCGTTTGATCGGCCAATGTCGACCATAGGATCCAGTTTCTCATCCCCCTTCCAACCCACTTTTGCTTCAATGATGCTACACACTGTTTAATAGACGACGCAACACACATAGAAGGGCGAGGCGATCGACTTTCTGGATGCGGTGATTGGCTCCGCCTTTCTGCAATGGTTGGCCTCGGCCAACTTTACGTCGACTTCGGGCGGCTTGGTTCATCGATCTGGACATGTTCCATATCTTCCAACGGTGGAATGCTTGCATGTCTTCTACAAGTGGATTTGAAGACAACTGGCGGTGAGTATCATTGTGTTCGTGGTTTTGCATCGACGGTGCTATCCGGAGCTTGTCTACTAGTGGCGGTTGCGTCCCTGCATGGTGCAGGTGTGCACCTAGGTGTCTTGGTGGATTCTTGACATCCATGCTCTTGTGGCTGCGACTGGTTGTGGGTTAGTGGTCTAGCTGGCCTCGTTTGCATGGTCTCGTATTGGAGGTCGCAAGGCAGCAGCCTGGTGAAAAACCACCTACTGGTTGTCCTGCATGTCTATTGGGTTAATTTGCAGTGATGCCGAGAATGGCTAAGTTGATGGGGTTCGTTGCATAGAAAACAAAAAATTTCCTACCGCAAAGCGAATAAAACCAACAGATCTAATCTATGGAACACCCAAGATCCAATCTACTAGATCTAAGCAACGAGATGGAGATGAGACTAACCCTCGAAGATTCCAAAGCCTACGAGATTAATCTCGTTGTTGGTGTAGACGATCGTCCCGGTGCTGCAATCCGGCAGCACTTCCGTACTCGGTCGCGCGTACGGTGTCGATGAAGCTCCTTCCTCTCCCGTTCCAGCGGGCAGCGGAGGTGTGGTAGATCTCCTCCAATGTCCAGCACGACGGCGTGGTGGTGGTAGTGGAGGAAGAAAACTGCAGGGCTTCGCCTAAGCCCGGAGCGTATGGTGGAGGGAGAGGCGGCCGAGGAGGAGGCAATGGGGGATGGTGTGGCCGGCCACCCCCTCCCCTCTTTATATAGGGGTTGGCCGGCCAAGGTGGCCCCCTTCCCATCTAGGGTTGGGGGGCGGCGGCCAAGGGGGGAGGGGCTTTCCCTCCCCAAGTTGATCCCCCCGGGAAACCCTAGGGGTTGGCCGGCCTGGGCCTTGGGGGCCAAGTGCCCCTGGCCCATTAGGCCAGGGAGCATCCCCTCGGCCCACGGTGGGCTGATGACCCACAAGTATAGGGGATCGCAACAGTCTTCGAGGGAAGTATTACCCAATTTATTGATTCGACACAAGGGGAGACAAAGAATACTTGTAAGCCTTAACGAGTTGAGTTCAGCCGCACCTGGAAACAGACTTGCTCGCAAGAGTTTATCAGTAGTAATAGTTTTATGGCAGTAGGAATAGTGAAATAACAGGCGGTGAAATAAAGACAGCAGTAGTGATTATAGTAAACAGCAGATTAAAATACTGTAGCACAGGGACGGATTAATGGGCGTTGCATGGATGAGAGAAACTCATATAACAATCAAAGCAGGGGCATTTGCAGATAATAATAAAACGGTATCCAAGTACTAATCAATCAATAGGCATGTGTTCCATATTTAGTCGTACGTGCTCGCAATGAGAAACTTGCACAACATCTTCTGTCCTACCAGCCGGTGGCAGCCGGGCCTCTAGGGAAACTACTGGATATTAAGGTACTCCTTTTAATAGAGTACCGGAGCAAAGCATTAACACTCCGTGAACACATGTGATCCTCACATCACTACCATCCTCCTCCGATCTGTCTTGGGGCCATTGGTTCCGGACAGCGACATGTGTATACAACTTGCAGGTAAGATCATAAACAACGAATATCTTCATGAATCAATAACATGTTCAGATCTGAGATCATGGCACTCGGCCCTAGTGACAAGCATTAAGCATAACAAGTTGCAACAATATCATAAAAGTGACATCTACGGATACTAGGCACTATGCCCTAACAATCTTATGACTATTACATGACCAATCTCATCCAATCCCTACCATCCCCTTCAGCCTACAGCGGGGAATTACTCACACATGGATGGGGGAAACATGGCTGGTCGATGGAGAGGCGTTGGCGGTGATGGCGGTGATGATCTCCTCCAATTCCCCGTCCCGGCGAGTGCCGAACGGAGACTTCTGGCTCCCGAGACGGAGTTTCGCGATGTGGCGGCTCTCTGGAGGGTTTCTGGCGACTTCGACTTCTCCCCGTGCGTTTTTAGGTCGAACCCGATAAGTAGTCCGAAGGGGCGCGGAGGCCAGCCGAGGGGCCACACCACATGGCCGCACGGGCCCCCCCTGGGCCGCGCCCTATGGTGTGGGGCCCTCGGGCCTCCACCTCACTTGTCCTTCTGGCTCCGTCAGTATTTTGGGAAAATAGGGCCTTCTGAAGAAATTCCGAGGATTTTCCCGAAAGTTGGATTTCTGCACAAAACGAGACACAGAGCAGTTCTGCTGAAAACAGCGTTAGTCCGTGTTAGTTGTATCCAAAATACACAAATTAGAGGCAAAACAATAGCAAAGTGTTCGGGAAAGTAGATACGTTTTGGACGTATCAACTCCCCCAAGCTTAGCTTATTGCTTGTCCTCAAGCAATTCAGTTAACAACTGAGCGATAAAAGAACTTTCACGAACACATTTGCTCATATGATGTATATATCCTCATGCTATGGCTAATACTTAAGCAGTTCATAATGAGATACATGCAAATAAGATCATCCAACAGCTATGTCAATCATGGAGAGGGACCAACAATTAATAATAAGCATCATGAACCATGTATATAAGCAGGATTGCAATGTTCATAAGAGAATATGATAAAGTGGTATCTCGCTTGCCCGTATTTGATCGGCAAAACATAAATGCCCAGGCACCTCTGGAGTTCATAGAAAGACTAGAAGTAGTGATTGTCAAAGATAAAAGCATCAAAGTTATACCACAATCAATCATATTTTGAGACAAGCATATTATACTAAGAATGACAATTGTGCTCTCAAGATAGTGCTCAAAGAAAGAATGGAGACACAACATAAAAGTAAAAGATTGACCCTTCGCAGAGGGAAGCAGGGATTAACATGCGCTAGAGCTTTCCATTTGTAAAGCAGGAGTAAAATTATTTTGAGAGGTGTTTGTTGTTGTCAACGAATGGTAATGGGTACACTGACTACCTCATCAACCGGACTCACAAAAGCGGCTCCCATTTTATTTATTTTTTGGTGGCACTCCTTCCAACCTTTCTTTCACAAACCATGGCTAACCGAATCCTCGGGTGCCTGCCAACAATCACATACCATGAAGGAGTGCCTTTTATTTAAGTTTTATTATGATGATGACACTCCCCCAACCTTTGCTTACACAAGCCATGGCTAACCGAATCCTTCGGGTGCCGTCCAACAATCACAAACCATGGAGGAGTGTCTATTTAAGTTAATTAATTTGGGACTGGGAATCCCATTGCCAGCTCTTTGTGCAAAATTATTGGATAAGCGGATGTGCCACTAGTCCATATGAGAGTCCGTCAAAAGTAAATGACAAGGTTGAAAGCTAAACACCACATACTTCCTCATGAGCTATGAAACATTAACACAAATTGAGAAGCATTTTGAAAGTTTTAAAGGTAGCGCATGAGAATTTACTTGGAATGGTTTGAAATGCCATGCATAGGTATTTATGGTGTACACTTTGGAACAACTTGGTTTTCAGGTGTTTGCACGAGCGGCGTTCCCGCAAGTACAAGTGAAGGCTAGCAAAAGACTAGGGAGCGACAAATCAAGAGAGCAGGAACTGTCATAATCATGCTTGCGGCAAAATAAATTAACGGAGGCATAAAAGTGATACAAGAACTCTGAAGCAATATAAATCATCGAGGCTTAATTGACTTTTTGTTCAGTCATATGCATGCGTGAGCATGTGCCAAGTCGATATAAATGAATTATTCAGAGGAGGATACCACAATGCCATACTTACTTATGAATAAAACAATGCAAGCAAACATCCATGACATGCTACTCATATTAATAAATTGAAGCTAAACATGAGAGATCATGAACTACTAGGCTTTCTCAAATGACATATACCTCACATGAACCAACTAAGCATGCTCATATGGATGGGTATATGTACAAAAATGAAAGCAAATAGAGTTCATACCAGCCTCTCACCACAATCAGATTGTCGTAGATCGTCATTATTGCCTTTTCACTTGTGTAGCTTGGATAATATGAAATGAAAACCACGCTCCAGCCACCGAAGACCATTGAACTCATGATGAACTTTACAAACCAAAGAAGAACAGCAAATATTTTTGGCGTTTTCGAATTGGAAACAAGAACAAAAGAAAACAAGCAAACAAAATAAAATCTTTTTGGGTTTTCTCATAACAAACCAACGATGGCAAATAAAGCAAACTAAGAGCAAGGAACCTAATAAATAAATGGTGAAGAGAAACAACAGAAATATTTTTGGTCTTTTTGTGTTTTAAGAAAGAAACAAAGCGAAAACAAAAGAATGCAAACTAACAGAAACACAGAAAAGCAGGATGACAGAAATCTGCCAAATCCTGACAGCAGTACAGAAATCGAAATTAACAAAAATCTTCCATTGCTCAGACCAAAACGTGTTCAACTAATGAAAGTTAGATAACAACCTGGGGCACATGCTCAAAAATTGGCAACTCAAAATAACGTTCTGGCTGTGCGCACGAATGTTTTTGGTAACAGCCCAGAATCTGTTTTTGGACAGCACTTCCTCAAATATCATCTCCCTCTCATTAGAAAACCACTCTAGAGACTAAACAAGTTTGTACAAGTATCCAGCAACCATAATATGCAAAGAATGAGTGATGCCGGTATACCTCCCCCAAGCTTAGGCTTTTGGCCCAAGTGGAGTTCATTCCCACGGTCCCCATGAAGTGGTGTCTCCGTAGACGACGAAGAACGACCCGGTTCCAGGTATGTGCTGGAGGAAACGTCGGGGTATGTGACGGTGTAGTCGTAGGAGGGCCGCGTTCTCGAAGTCATGTTGCTGGTGGAATTCTTGTATCTTCATATGTTCCTCCACCGCCTCCTTAGTGAGCGACCATGATTGCCTGTCAATATTGAACAAACCTGGCTGGGGAAGAGGGATTTCCTTTTCATTCCCATCAGCAAACAACATTCTATAGACCATATTATCTATAGTGGAGTCAGTAGTAACAAAATGATGGCTTTTCATAGCAGCAATATCTAGTCTCCTAGGGGTTAATGGCACATCATTAGAATCAAGAGGAATCTTTAGATGTGTTAAAATGCGCAGTGCAATAGTTCCTCCAAAAATAGGCCCCCTGCTAGACAGGCGGCGAGCAATAAGAGAACCAAGATGATAAGATGTCTCTCCAGTAAGTGCAGCATTCAAGAAAGCAAGATGGTAGCTAGAGATATTGCTAGTATTTTCTCTACCCAAAATGCTAGTAGCAATGTAATATGCGAAATATTTAATAGCGGGGAGTTGAATGTTTCTTATCTTCCCTCGCTGGATGGTGCGGCAATCATCCCGGTGATCCCTCGGTAGAGCTCCAACAGTCCCGGGGGTTGTCATCAATCCTCCTTGCTGTACCTATAGGGGCAATATCCAATGCACGACAAAATTCTTCCAATTCCATAGTAACAGGAATATCATAGATCTTGAATGCAACTGTCGGCTCATATTGCGTGTTGTGGAACTTGAAGCTCTCAACGAAAACTTTGGTGAGCCTGTAGTATTGTTCCCTTTCATCTCCCACGTAGGTGGCTAAGCCTGCCCTGTTGACAAGGGTGAAGAAGTCATCCAATATCCCTGCATTTGTCAGAAAATCATAACATGGGAAGGATGAAGCATTAGGAGCCCCATTGTCCTCCGGGCGCGAAGCTAGGCGCGATGACATCCTCATTGTAGGATCGCCTAATCTGAGTGGATGCCCTCGAGGGCCTACCGGTGATGGTTGTTCCTTTCTTGAACAATTCTCCAAATTTGAATTTCTTCATATTCCTTTTCTGAAATTTTCAACAATCATTATAAAATTTGATTTCAAGGTATGTAATTGAAGGGAACTACTATAGGAACTTGCTAGAGCACTAAACATGCATCAAAACTAATTTCTTCCACTTAGAACAAGCATGCAAGCTCACTAAACATGTTATCTACAGCAGCAAAATATTCAAGATATACTCAACCAAATGAAATTCTAATTGGACAATCAAAGGAGTCACATACCAAGGAGTAAATGTGCCAAATTTCAAACAGAAATCTGGGCTGAGCAAGGAGATCGAAAAATCGCGAGTTCTTGAGCAGAAACACGAGTGAGAGAAACTTGGTACGAGTTTTTCGGGAGAGAGAAGATGCTGGGAGGAAGAGATGATGTAGTGGGGCAAGGGGTAGCCCACACCACAAGGTGGCGCGGCCCTTGCTGCCGCGCCGCCTATGGTGTGGCACCCTCGGTGCCCCACAGTCATCCTCTGTACCCAGGTGCCTTGTCGAAAAATAGGACCAACGGTGTAATTTTTGTAATTTTTAGAGAACTTCGAAAAATGCACATTTGGGTGTTAAATTAATGATTACTGCGCAGAAAATGATTTCTAAAATCTTAAATGACTAAAGCATAAAAAACAAAAGTGCTACAGCGAGTAAGATGAGTGGAGGGGGAAAGAAAGAAAGAAATGTTGTTTAGCTCTCTTATGCATTAAAATATACTTGTTAACAAGGTTGATCAAGTCTTGCTACCAAATAAATTTTATATGACATAAGAAGAAATAAACCTCAAATCAATCATGTTACCTTATATTGAATTGATATGGATCCAATCACAAGAGTTTGATATTCTTCTTTAGGCTCATATATAGGACAATCAATGGATCCCACTTTGATAGTTTTCACATTAAAAATTGTATTGACTCCACATACTTTATCAATCCTCTTGGGAAAATAAACAGTGTGTTCCTTATCATCAACATTGAAAGTAACCATGCCTTTATTGCAATCAATAACAGCCCCTGCAGTATTAAGAAAGGGTCTTCCAAGAATAATAGACATATTATCATCTTCAGCATTTCCAACACAACAAAATCAGTTAATATCAAGCAATGCTGAGTAACTTGAACAGGAACATTTTCACATAAACCAACAGGAATAGCAGTAG
Source organism: Lolium multiflorum (assembly GCA_030979885.1). Classification (NCBI taxonomy): domain Eukaryota; kingdom Viridiplantae; phylum Streptophyta; class Magnoliopsida; order Poales; family Poaceae; genus Lolium; species Lolium multiflorum. The sequence continues at coordinate 7,781,764 of CM061751.1, read as the reverse complement.
ATTTATCAGCCATTTGCAAAGATATATCAGTTGGTATCAACTTATCTAAATCAAGTCTCTTATAAAGAGAAAAAGGCATTACACTAACACCTGCTCCCAAATCACATAGAGCAGTTCTAACATAATTATTCTTTATGGAACAAGGAATAGTCGGTATACCTGGATCGCCCAACTTCTTTGGAATCTTACCATTGAAGGAGTAATTAGCAAGCATAGTAGAAATTTCCTCATTGGGGATTTTCCTTTTGTTAGTAACAATATCTTTCATATACTTTGAATAAGGAGGCAATTTAATAGCATCAGTCAAAGGGATTTGCAAAAATAAAGGTTTCATCCAATCACAAAATTTATTATAATGTTCCTCCTCCTTTGATTTTAGTTTCTTAGCAGGAAAAGGCATTTGCTTTTGAACCCAAGGTTCTCTTTCATTACCATGTTTCTCAGTAATAAAATCTTCTTTAGTGTACTTTTTATTTTTAGCATGCTTTTCAGGTTCTTTTTCAATTTCTTCTTTATCAGGAGTATCATCCTTATCATTATCTTTATCATGTTCATTACCACTTTCAGTTTCAGCATCAGAAATAGAAATACTATTAGGATCATTAACAGGTTCAGAGGATTCTACAACATTCTTATGTTTCTTTTTCTTTTTCTTAGATGGAGCTCTAGTTTTAATTAGTTGAGAATCTTGTTCAATTCTTTTAGGATGCCCTTCAGGATATAGAGGATCCTGGGTAGAAGCACCACCTCTAGTTGTTACTTCATAAGCATGTTTTTCTTTAGAATTATTTCCTAACAAGTCATTTTGCACTTTAGTAAGTTGATCAATTTGAGTTTGAACCATTTGAAAATGTTTAACAAGTATCTTAACATCATTGGAGGTTCTCTCCACAATACCATGCAATTCACTAATAGCTCGAGAATTTTCCATTAAATGATTCTCTACTCTCATATTGAAATTACTTTGCTTAACAATATAATTATCAAACTCATCTAAGCATTGAGCAGGAGGTTTTGAATACGGAATATCTTCCCTAGTAAAGCGTTGAAGAGAGTGTACCTCAATCATGGATGAAGGGGGAATTGTCTCACATATATCTTCTATAGGAGGTAAATTCTTCACATCTTCAGGTTTAATACCCTTCTCTTTAAGAGACTTCTTGGCTTCCCTCATATCTTCATCATTTAATTTAATCATACCCCTCTTCTTCACTATCGGTGTCGGGGTTGGTTCAATTGTAGACCAATCATCATGATTCCGGCCTATTTTAGCCAATAATTCTTCAGCGTCGTCTGGAGTTCTTTTCCTGAAAACACAACCAGCACAACTATCCAGGTATGCCCTAGACTCAATGGTTAGTCCACTATAAAATATATCAAGTAAATCATGCTTTTCCAAATCATGGTCAGGCTGAGCTCTAATAAGAGAGCAAAATCTCGCCCAAGCCTCAGGCAATTTCTCTCCATCTTCCTGGTCAAAATTATAAATTCTCTGCAAAGCAGCATGTTGAGCACTAGCAGGAAAGTATTTTCGGAAGAAAACATCAAGCAATTCTTTTGGACTTTTAATAGAACCAGGAGGCAAATTATTATACCAAGTTTTAGCATCATCCTTTAATGAGAAAGGAAAAAATTTAGCGACAAAATAAGTACGCATCTTAATATCATCAGAAAACAAGCCACTAAGAGTAGATAACTCGGTCATGTGTTCAACAGCACTTTCTTTTTCAGTACCACAAAAGGGTGTTTTCTCAACAATAGCTATATGAGATAGATCAAGAGAAAAATCATAATCTTTATCCCTAATGTTTATAGGGGATGTGGCAAATTTAGGATCAGGAGATAATTTATATCTAACAGCATGTTCTGCAAGCAACTTTTTAATTTTTCTTGCATCAGTAGTAGCATTGCATTTTTCAATAAAATCATCATCAAGCTCTACATAATCTTCATCAAGATCATCACTAGAATATTCAACAGACTCAGGTGAATTAACAGGTGTAGCAGCATTTTTATTAGGAGTTTCAGTATTTTCAATTTGTCTAGACTTAGCAATTGTAGCATCTAGAAAAGATCCTAACGAACCATCATTATCAAGCACAGCAGAAGCATCATCACAATTATGAGAGAAATTTTCAGATTCAGCAGAAGTACCAGCATTTGAAGTTTGTGGTGGTGAAACAAGTTTACTTATCACAGATGGTGAATCAAGAGCAGCAAAGGTACTAAGAGTTGTACCTTTTCTTGTAGTGGATGGTAATATGGCGATCTTAGTATCGCGAGGTTTACCCATGATGGAGAATTTGCAGCGAACAATATCAATCCAAGTGAACTTCCAAATAAAGCTATGCTCCCGCAACGGCGCCTAAAATAGTCTTGATGACCCACAAGTATAGGGGATCGCAACAGTCTTCGAGGGAAGTATTACCCAATTTATTGATTCGACACAAGGGAGACAAAGAATACTTGTAAGCCTTAACACGGAGTTGTCAATTCAGCTGCACTGGAAACAGACTTGCTCGCAAGAGTTTATCAGAGTAATAGTTTTATGGCAGAGGAATAGTGAAATAACAAAAGCGGTGAAATAAAGCAAGAGTGATTATAGTAAACAACAGGATTAAAATACGTAGGCACAGGGACGGATTAATGGGCGTTGCATGGATGAGAGAAACTCATATAACAATCAAAGCAGGGGCATTTGCAGATAATAATAAAACGGTATCCAAGTACTAATCAATCAATAGGCATGTGTTCCATATTTAGTCGTACGTGCTCGCAATGAGAAACTTGCACAACATCTTTGTCCTACCAGCCGGTGGCAGCCGGGCCTCTAGGGAAACTATCGGATATTAAGGTACCTTTTAATAGAGTACCGGAGCAAAGCATTAACACTCCGTGAACACATGTGATCCTCACATCACTACCATCCTCCGGTTGTCCCGATCTGTCACTTCGGGGCCATTGGTTCCGGACAACGACATGTGTATACAACTTGCAGGTAAGATCATAAACAACGAATATCTTCATGAATCAATAACATGTTCAGATCTGAGATCATGGCACTCGGGCCCTAGTGACAAGCATTAAGCATAACAAGTTGCAACAATATCATAAAAGTGACATCTACGGATACTAGGCACTATGCCCTAACAATCTTATGACTATTACATGACCAATCTCATCCAATCCCTACCATCCCCTTCAGCCTACAGCGGGGGAATTACTCACACATGGATGGGGGAAACATGGCTGGTCGATGGAGAGGCGTTGGCGGTGATGGCGGTGATGATCTCCTCCAATTCCCCGTCCCGGCGGAGTGCCAGACCGAGACGGAGTTTCGCGATGTGGCGGCTCTCTGGAGGGTTTCTGGCGACTTCGACTTCTCCCCGTGCGTTTTTAGGTCGAACCCGATAAGTAGTCCGAAGGGGGGCGTCGGAGGCCAGCCGAGGGGGCCACACCACATGGCCGCGCGGCCCCCCCCTGGGCCGCGCCACCCTATGGTGTGGGGCCCTCGGGCCTCCACCTCACTTGTCCTTCTGGCTCCGTCAGTATTTTGGGAAAATAGGGCCTTCTGAAGAAATTCCGAGGATTTTCCCGAAAGTTGGATTCTGCACAAAAACGAGACACCAGAGCAGCTTGAAAATAGCGTTAGTCCGTGTTAGTTGTATCCAAAATACACAAATTAGAGGCAAAACAATAGCAAAAGTGTTCGGGAAAGTAGATACGTTTTGGACGTATCATGGGCCCCATGGTGGACCCTTCCGGAACCTTCTAGAACCTTCCAGTCAACACCGGAACAATCCCGAACATTTCCGAAAACCCAGAAATCAACTTCCCTTATATGAATCTTATTCTCCGGACTCTTCCGGACCTCCTCGTGACATCCTGGATCACATCCGAGACTCCGAACAAACTTCGTCTCCATACCATACTCAAATCTACTTATGCAACATCGAACCTTAAGCGCGTCACCCTACGGTTCGCGAACTATGCAGACATGGTCGAGACTCCTCTCCGAGCAATAACCAATAGCGGGATCTGGAGATCCATAATGGCTCCCACATATTCAACGATGACTTAGTGATCGATTGAACCATTTACATACGATGCCAATTCCCTTTGTCTCGCGATATTTTACTTGTCCGAGGTTTGATCATCGGTATCTCCATACCTTGTTCAACCTCGTTACCGACAAGTACTCTTTACTCGCATCGTGGTATGTGATCTCTTATGAACTATTCATATGCTTGCAAGCTAATCGATGACATTCCACCGAGAGGGCCCAGAGTATATCTATCCGTCATCGGGATGGACAAATCCCACTGTTGATCCATATGCCTCAACTCACACTTTCCAAATACTTAATCCCACCTTTATTGTCACCCATTTACGCAATGACATTTGATGTAATCAAAGTACCCTTTCAGTGTAAGTGATTTACATGATCTCATGGTCGAAGGATTAAGACAACTATGTATTGAAAGCTTATAGCAAATGAACTTAATGACTTGATCTTATGCTACGCTCATTTGGGTGTGTGTCCATTATATCATTCAACTAATGACATAACCTTGTTATTAATAACATCCAATGTTCATGATCACGAAACCATGATCATCTATTAATCAACAAGCTAGTTATACAAGAGGCTTACTAGGGACTCCTTGTTGTTTACATAACACACATGTATCAATGTTTCGGTTAATACAATTATAGCATGGTATATAAACATTTATCATAAACACAAAGATATTATAATAACCACTTTATTATTGCCTCTTGGGCATATCTCCAACAGTCTCCCACTTGCACTAGAGTCAATAATCTAGATTACATTGTAAGGTACCTAACACCCATGGCATTCTGGTGTTGGTCATGCTTTGCCCTTGGGAGAGCTTTAGTCAACGGATCTGCAACATTCAGATCCATGTGTACTTTGCAAATCTCTACTTCACCATCTTCGATGTACTCGCGAATCGAATGAAAACGCAGCTTGATATGCTTTAGCTTCTTGTGTGACCTTGGTTCCTTTGCATTGGCGATGGCACCCGTGTTGTCACAATAAATGACTAGCGGGTCCAATGCACTAGGAACCACACCAAGCTCAACAATGAACCTCTTCATCCATACCGCTTCGATGAAGCCTCTGAAGCCGCTATATATTCAGATTCTGTTGAAGATTTCGCCACCGTGCATTGCTTGGAACTGCTCCAGCTTACTGCCGCACCATTCAATATAAACACGTACCCAGACTGAGACTTAGAGTCATCAGGTCGGTGTTCCAACTTGCATCGGTGTAACTGGTTACAACGAGCTCTTGGTCACCGCCATAACAAAGAAACATATCCTTAGTCCTTTTCAAGTACTTCAGGATATTCTTGACCGCTGTCCAGTGTTCCATCCCTGGATCACTTTGATATCGCTGGTCAAACTAAAAACATGTGCGATATCCGGTCTAGTACACAGCATGGCGTACATGATAGAGCCTACGCCGAAGCATAGGGGATCTTGCTCATCCTTTCTCTTTCATCTGCCGTAGCCGGACCTTGAGTCTTACTCAAGACCTTACCTGGCAACATAGGCAAGAACCCTTTCTTGCTTTCATCCATTCTAAACTTCTTTAGAATCTTGTCCAGATATGTACTTTGTGAAAGGCCTATTAGGCGTCTTGATCTATCTCTATAAATCTTGATGCCTAAAATGTATGCTTCACCAAGGTCTTTCATTGAAAAAGACTTATTCAAATAACCTTTAATGCTGCTTAAAAGTTCTATATCGTTCCCAATCAATAATATGTCATCTACATATAATATCAGGAACGCTACAGAGCTCCCACTCACTTTCTTGTAAATACAGGCCTCACCATGAGTCCGTATAAAACCAAAGTCTTTGATCACTCTATCAAAGCGTAGGTTCCAACTCCGGGATGCTTGCTTCAGTCCATAAATGGAACGCTGAAGTTTGCATACCTTGTCGCATTTTTAGGATCGACAAAACCTTTGGGTTGTACCATATACAACTCTTCCTCAATGTCACCATTAAGGAACGCCGTTTTGACATCCATCTGCCAAATCTCATAATCGAAAAATGCAGCTATTGCTAACAAAATCCTTACAGACTTTAGCTTCGCTACAGGTGAGAAAGTCTCATCGTAGTCAACTCCTTGAATTTGTCGGAAACCCTTTGCGACAAGTCGAGCTTATAGATATTACCATCGCATCATCTGTTTTTCTCTTGAAGATCCATTTATTCTCGACAGCCTTGCGGCTATCGGTAAGTCTACCAAAGTCCATACTTTGTTATCATACATGGATCCCATTTCGGATTTCATGGCTTCTTGCCATTTGTTGGAATCTGGGCTCATCATCGCTTCTTCATACGTCGCAGGGTCCTCATCATTGTTGTCCACAATCATGACATTTAGACAGGGATCATACCAATCAGGAGTGGTACGTTCCCTCGTCGATCTGCGAGGTTCAGTAGCTTCCTCGTTCGAAGTTTCATGATCATCATCATTTGCTTCCTCTCCTATCGGTGCAGGCTGCACAGGAATTTCTTCCGGCACTGCGCTACTCGATCTATGAGAGAAGGTTCATCAACCTCGTCGAGTTCTACTTTTCTTCCAGTCACTTCTTTAGTGAGAAACTCCTTCTCAAGAAAGGATCCGTTCTTGGCAACAAAGATTTTGCCTTCGGATCTGTGATAGAAAGTATACCCAATTGTTTCTTTAGGGTATCCTATGAAGACGCATTTCTCCGCTTTGGGTTCTAGCTTGTCCGGTTGTAACTTCTTTACATAAGCATCGCAACCCCAAACTTTAAGGAACGACAGCTTAGGTTTCTTCCCAAACCATAATTCATACGGTGTCGTTTCAACGGATTTAGATGGTGCCCTATTTAAAGTGAATGCGGCTGTCTCTAAAGCATAACCCCAAAACGATAATGGCAAATCGGTAAGAGACATCATAGAACGAACCATATCTAAGAGAGTTTGATTACGACGTTCGGACACACCATTGCGCTGTGGTGTTCCCGGCGGTGTCAACTGTGAAAGTATTCCGCATTTCTTTAAATGCATGCCAAACTCATAACTCAGATATTCGCCTCCGCGATCAGAACGCAGAAACTTAATCTTCTTGTTACGTTGATTTTCTACTTCACTTTGGAATTCCTTGAACTTCTCAAAAGTCTCGGACTTGTGTTTCATAAAGTAAATATACCCATATCTACTCAGATCATCCGTGAAGGTTAGAACATAACGATAACCACCGCGCGATGCTACACTCATTGGTCCGCACACATCGGTATGTATGATTTCCAATAAGTCTGTAGCTCGCTCCATTGTGCCAGAAAATGGAGTCTTAGTCATTTTTCCCATTAGACATGCTTCGCATCTGTCAAGTGACTCAAAGTCAAGTGACTCAAGAAGTCCATCGGAATGGAGTTTCTTCATGCGCTTCACTCCAATATGACCAAGACGACAGTGCCACATATAAGTAGAATTATCATTCAATTTAATTCGCTTAGCATCAATGTTATGAACATGTGTATCACTACTATCGAGATTTAACAAGAATAAACCATTCATCTCAGGTGCATGGCCATAAAAGACATTACTCATATAAATCGAACAACCATTATTCTCAGACTTAAACGAATAACCGTCTTGCATCAAACAAGATCCAGATATAATGTTCATGCTCAACGCAGGTACCAAATAACAATTATTAAGGTTTAAAACTAATCCCGAAGGTAGATGTAGAGGGCCGACGGCGATCACATCGACCTTGGATCCATTTCCAACGCGCATCGTCACCTCGTCCCTTGCCAGGCTTCGTTTATTCCGCAGTTCCTGTTTCGAGTTACAAATGTGAGCAACCGAACCAGTATCAAATACCCGCACTACTACGAGAACCAGTAAGATAGACATCTATAACATGTATATCAAATATACCTTCTTCTTGCATGGCCGCTCTTCAGATCGGCCAAGTATTTGGTGCAGTTCCGCTTCCAGTGCCCCTTCCCCCAGTAGTAGCACACAGTCTCAGGCTTAGGACCAGCCTTAGGCTTCTCAGAGGCGTAGCAACTTTCTTGCCGCCCTTCTTAAAGTTGCCCTTGTTAGGCTTGCCCTGCTTCTTGAAACTGGTGGTCTTGTTGACGATCAACACTTGGTTCTCCTTCTTTATTTCTACTTCAGCAGACTTCAGCATGGAGAAGAGTTCAGGTAACTCTTTGCTCATGTTCTGCATGTTGTAGTTCATCACGAAGTTCTTGTAACTTGGTGGCAGTGATTGGAGGACACGATGAATACCCAGCTTGTTAGGGATCACAATCCCCAAGTCACTGAGCTTCTTCGCATGTCCGGACATGGCGAACATGTGCTCACTAACGGAGCTGCCCTCTTCCATCATGCAGTTAAAGAACTGTTTCGAGGCCTCATAGCTCCCCGCCGCATGAGTCTCAAAGATAAGTTTGAGCTCACGCATCATCTCACATGGGTCGTGGTGCTCAAAACGCTTTTGGAGCTCTGCCTCTAAACTGCACAAGATGGCACACTGAATTTCGGAGTACCGAGTTACCCGAGTCTCATAAACATTCTTTATGTCCTCGGACACTGCAGAAGTGGTGGGGGACCTAGCGGTGCTTCGAGCACATATTGCATGCTCACGCCAGTGAGGAAAATCCTCACATGACGGGACCACTGAAGTTGCTACCATTGCCCTTAAGCTTTTCTTTCTCTAGGAACTGGCTAAAATTTGGAGGGGGGCGCCATGATCTACAACATATTTGCAAAGAGTTTAGACTAAGTTCATGATAAAATGAGTTCAGTTTTAATTCTTAAATTAACTAGGTGAACTCCCACTCAAAACAACATCCCTCGCATTGTCTTAGTGATTACACAAACCAAATCCACTACACCAAGTCCGATCTTCACGAGAAAAGATGTAGTTTCAAAGGCGAACACTCAAAGTGTTCATCATATCATTCATATGACTCATGCTCTACCTTTCGGTATCCCGTGTTCCGAGACCATGTCTGTACATGCTCGTCAAGGCAACCTTAGTATCCGCGTGTGCAAATCTGGCTTGCACCCGTTGTATGCACATGTAGAGTCTATCACACCCGATCATCACGAGATGCTTCGAAACGACAAGTCTTAGCAACGGTGCATACTAAGGATGAACACTTTATTATCTTGATATTTAGTGAGAGGGATCATCTTATAATGCTACCGTCACGATCTAAGCAAAATAAGATGCATAAAAGGATTAACATCACATGCAATTCATAATGTGTGATATGATATGGCCTTTCTTCTTGTGCTTTTGATCTCCATCTCCAAAGCACGGACATGATCTCCATCATCACCAGCATGGCGTCAAGGTCAGTGGCGCCGCTTCATGGTTGTCCATCACTTATAGCTACTATAACAACTACTTGAAATAAAGCTATTACATGATGAATAGACACGCAGGTCTTTAACAAAAATTAAAGAAAACCATTAGGCTCCTGCCGGTTGCCATAATACATCAATGAACATCTCATACATCGAATATAATCATCATCACATTATGGCCATATCACATCACCAAACCCTGCAAAAACAAGTTAGACGCCTCTAATTTGGTTTGCATCTTTTACGTGGTTTAGGGTTTTCGAGCAAGATCCAATCTACCTACGAACATGAACCACAACGGTGATACTAGTGTTGACAATAGAAGTGCAAATTACAATCTTCACTATGGTGGGAGAGACAGACACCCGCAAAGCCACTTATGCAATACAAGTTGCATGTCAAGCGTGGAGCAAGTCTCATGAGACGCGGTCATGTAAAGTTAGCGGCCGCTTCATCCCACCATCTCGCAAGAAGCAAAGTACACAAACTAAAGCAACAAAAGCATCACCGCCCACAAACCATTGTGTTCTACTCGTGCAACAGATCTATGCATAGACGTGGCTCTGATACCACTGATGGGGTTCGTTGCATAGAAAACAAAATTTTCCTACTGCAGCGAATAAAACCAACAGATCTAATCTATGGAACACCCAAGATCCAATCTACTAGATCTAAGCAACGAGATGGAGATGAGACTAACCCTCGAAGATTCCAAAGCCTACGAGATTAATCTCGTTGTTGGTGTAGACGATCGTCCCGTGCTGCAATCCGGCAGCACTTCCGTACTCGGTCGCGCGTACGGTGTCGATGAAGCTCCTTCCTCTCCCGCTCCAGCGGGCAGCGGAGGTGTGGTAGATCTCCTCCGCCCACAAGACGCGTGGTGGTGGTGGTGGTGAGGAAGAAAACCGCAGGGCTTCGCCAAGCCCGGACAGCGTATGGTGGAGGGAGAGGCGGCCAGAGGAGGAGGCAATGGGGGGATGGTGGCCGGCCACCCCCTCCCTCTTTATATAGGGGGCTGGCCGGCCAAGGTGGCCCCCTTCCCATCTAGGGTTGGGGGGCGGCCAAGGGGGAGAGGGGCCCCCTCCCCAAGTTGATCCCCTGTGGAAACCCTAGGGGGTTGGCCGGCTCGGGCCTTGGGGGCCAAGTGCCCCTGGCCCATTAGGCCAGGGAGCATCCCCTCGGCCCACGGCCTCCCGGGTCGTGGGCCCCATGGTGGACCCTTCCGGAACCTTCTAGAACCTTCCACCAACACCGGAACAATCCCGAACATTTCCGAAACCCAAATCAACTTCCCTTATATGAATCTTATTCTTCGGACTCTTCCGGACCTCCTCGTGACATCCTGGATCACATCCGAGACTCCGAATAAACTTCGTCTCCATACCATAGTCAAATCTACTTATGCGACATCGAACCTTAAGCGCGTCACCCTACGGTTCGCGAACTATGCAGACATGGTCGAGACTCCTCTCCGAGCAATAACCAATAGCGGGATCTGGAGATCCATAATGGCTCCCACATATTCAACGATGACTTAGTGATCGATTGAACCATTTACATACGATGCCAATTCCCTTTGTCTCGCGATATTTTACTTGTCCGAGGTTTGATCATCGGTATCTCCATACCTTGTTCAACCTCGTTACCGACAAGTACTCTTTACTCGTACCGTGGTATGTGATCTCTTATGAACTATTCATATGCTTGCTAATAATGACATTCCACCGAGAGGGCCCAGAGTATATCTATCCGTCATCAGGATGGACAAATCCCACGTTGATCCATATGCCTCAACTCACACTTTCCAAATACTTAATCCCACCTTTATTGTCACCCATTTACGCAATGACGTTTGATGTAATCAAAGTACCCTTTCAGTGTAAGTGATTTACATGATCTCATGGTCGAAGGATTAAGACAACTATGTATTGAAAGCTTATAGCAAATGAACTTAATGACTTGATCTTATGCTACGCTCATTTGGGTGTGTGTCCATTATATCATTCAACTAATGACATAACCTTGTTATTAATAACATCCAATGTTCATGATCACGAAACCATGATCATCTATTAATCAACTGTTATCACCAGAATTTGACCAAGCCAGAGGTGGGCCGCGATCAAGACGGATTTGAAGATATACATATAGAAGAGATATGTGAATCGGCCTTGTTTGCCAAGTTTGGGCTAGTTAGCCCGTGTATCTTTATAGTAGGTTATGTAGAAGTTAGAATTTATCTCGTGCACGGTTTGGTGCACGCCCACATTAGAAAGTCCGCTGGACTATAAATATGTATCTAGGGTTTATGGAATAAACAACAACCAACGTTCAACACAAACCAATCTCGGCGCATCGCCAACCCCTTCGTCTCGAGGGTTTCTCCGGTTTGGTTTACGATCACCGTGCGCGAGCGCGAGGCCCAATCGTGAGTAGGATGATCCGATTATGCGGTGAAAACCCTAAATCGTCGTGGATCTCATATGCTTTATCTTGATCAAGCAGGACCACCATATATTCGGCCACCTTGGACGAATCATGGGTGGATCGGCTCCATGAGCCGATTCACAGGATAACCTGAGAGCCAATCGAGGCTCGTATTTAACGTGTACGTGTGTGCCCTGCAGGAAACTAAGCGAGGCATCATCCACACCTTCCTCCCCATAGGTCAGGTGGCACGCCCTGCAATTTGCATCGGCGCGTGACCAGGAGGCTTTGGGCCGTCGCTCGAGGGATCGCCAGCCGCAGCCCTAGTTGTTCCCGGCTCTACGGTGTTGACTGCCCGCCGGTGGGTTTCTGACGTCAACACATTCTGGCACGCCCGGTGGGACGATCCTCGACATCCACCACATCGCCATCTACATCTGAGATGGCGGAAAGCACCCCGGTCAAGTACGAGGACCTGGCTGACAAACTCAAGAAGAAGCATAACAAAGTCAATACGGTCCTCGGAACCGAACTCGTCGGCTCCTGTGGGAAGACCCGTTCGCACGGCATCAAGCTCGACGGAGGCACACGTCCGTTGCCTGATGTCAACACGGTCGATCTCAGCCACTCCATAAGAGAACCAGGGTTCTCTTTCGACGCCAATATGGCGGTTCGTGATTCGCCATGACGCGACAAAGCAGAGCAGCCACTCTCGTGGCAAAGAGAAGAGGAGGCCGTTCCACGTGACCGGCCCCAAGACGATGATAAACGATACCTGGCTGAGGAGGAGGTTGATACGTCTCCAACGTATCGATAATTTCTTATGTTCCATGCTACTTTATTGATGATACCTACATGTTTTATACACATTACATGTCGTATTTGTGCATTTTCTGGAACTAACCTATTAACAAGATGCGAAGTGCCAGTTCTGTTTCCTGTTTTTGGTTTCAGAAATCCTAGTAACGAAATATTCTCAATTGGACGAAATCAACGCCCTGTGTTCCTATTTTGCCGGAAGCATCCGTAACACCCGAGAGTCGAGGAGGGGCCCTGTGGGCCCCAGACATGGTGGCGCGGCCCGGCCCCGGCCGCGCCACCCTATGGTCTCGTCGCCTCGTTGACCCTCCTGCGCCGCCTCTTCGCCTATATAAAGCCCCCGCATCGAAACCCTTACGGAGAGAGCCACGATACGAGAAAAGTTCCAGCCGCCGTCATCGCGGGCCAAGATCCGGGGGACAGAGTTCTCCGCACCCGCCGGAGCGGGGAAGTGCCCCTAAGGCTTCTCCATCGACACCGCTGCCATCTCCACCGCCATCTTCATCACCGCTGCGCTCCCATGAAGAGGGAGTAGTTCTCCATTGAGGCTCGGGGCTGTACCGGTAGCTATGTGGTTAATCTCTCTCCTATGTACCTCAATACAATGATCTCATGAGCTGCTTTACATGATTGAGATTCATATGAGTTTTGTATCACAATTTATCTATGTGCTACTCTAGTGATGTGTTATTAAAGTAGTTTTATTCCTCCTGCATGTGTGCAAAGGTGACAGTGCGTGCACCGTGTTAGTACTTGGTTTATGCTATGATCATGATCTCTTGTAGATTGCGAAGTTAACTATTGCTATGATAATATTGATGTGATCTATTCCTCCTACATATGCATGAAGGTGACAGTGTGCATGCTATGCTAGTACTTGGTTTAGTCGTTTTGATCTATCTTACACTTAAGGTTACTTAAACATGAGCATTATTGTGGAGCTTGTTAACTCCGGCATTGAGGGTTCGTGTAATCCTACGCAATGTGTTCATCATCCAACAAAAGTGTAGAGTATGCATTTATCTATTCTGTTATGTGATCAATGTTGAGAGTGTCCACTAGTGAAAGTGTAATCCCTAGGCCTTGTTCCTAAATCCGCTGAGTTACTACTGCTTGTTTATGTTTTACCGTGTTACTACTGCTGCAATACTACCACCATCAACTACACGCCAGCAAGCTATTTTCTGGCACCGTTGCTACTGCTCATACATATTCATACCACCCGTATTTCACTATCTCTTCGCCGAACTAGTGCACCTATTTGGTGTGTTGGGGACACAAGAGACTTCTTGCTTTGTGGTTGCAGGGTTGCATGAGAGGGATATCTTTGACCTCTTCCTCCCCGAGTTCGATAAACCTTGGGTGATCCACTTAAGGGAAAACTTGCTGCTGTTCTACAAACCTCGCACTTGGAGGCCCAACACTGTCTACAGAAAGGAGGGGAACGTAGACATCAAGCACTTTTCTGGCGCCGCTGCCGGGAGGAAAGGTAAAAGGTACTCACACTCCGGATCTCGGCTACTAAGCTATTTTCCGGCGCCGTGTAAGTACTCAAAGCTATTTCCTTTAGACTCTGCAATTGCGACATTTGGTTTCTTGTTTACACTAGTTAGGCATAATGGAAAACAACAAAAATATGAGAGATCTTTATGAACTTTATCTTGAATTAGGACATGATGTGTTTGAAGAAAGAATTAAGAAACCCATGGAACTTTATATGCATGCTAATGGGAATGTTGTTACTATGAATGCTTTGAACACCATTGTTGCTAATGCTATGGAAAATTCTAAGCTTGGGGAAGCTGGCTTTGATGAGCATGATATTTTTAGTCCCCCAGCAATGAGGAGGAAATTTACTTTGATGATACTTTGCCTCCCATTTATGATGATTATAATGATAGTAGTCTTTTGTTACCACCTGTTATGGAGGATAAATCTGATTATGATTACAATATACCTCCTATATTTGATAGCTACTTTGTTGAATTTGCTCCCACTACAATTAATAAGAATGACTATGCTTATGTTGGGAGTAGTAATTATTTTATGCATGAGACTCATGATAAGAATGCTTTATGTGATAGTTATATTGTTGAGTTTGCTCATGATGCTACTGAAAGTTATTATGAGAGAGGAAAATATGGTTGTAAAAATTTTCATGTTACTAAAACACCTCTCTATGTGCTGAAATTTTTGAAGCTACACTTGTTTTATCTTCCTATGCTTGTTACTTTGCTCTTCATGAACTTGTTTATTTACAAGATTCCTATGCATAGGAAGCATGTTAGACTTAAATGTGTTTTGAATTTGCCTCTTGATGCTCTCTTTTGCTTCAACTTCTATTTCTTGCGAGTGCATCATTAAAACTGCTGAGCCCATCTTAATGGCTATAAAGAAAGAACTTCTTGGGAGATAACCCATGTGTTTATTTTACACAGCAATTTTTGTTTTGTTGAGTCTTGGAAGTTGTTTACTACTGTAGCAACCTCTCCTTATCATGTTTTTTGCCAAGTAAAGTTTCTATGTCAAAGTTGATGTTATATTTGGGATCGCTGCGCAGAAACAGCATTGCTGTCTGTCACGAATCTGGGCACAATTCTCTGTAGAAAATTCGAAAAATCTGCCAATTTACGGCGTGATCCTCAGATGTACGCAACTTTCATTAGTTTTGAGTTTTTCCATTTGAGCAAGTCTGGTGCCATCTTAAAATTCGTCTTTACGGACTGTTCTGTTTTGACAGATTCTGCCTTTTATTTCGCATTGCCGCTTTTGTTAAGTTGAATGAGTTTCTTTGTTCCATTAACTTTCAGAAGTTTTGTGCAATGTCCAGAAGTGTTGAGAATGATTGTGTCACCTCTGAACATGTGAATTTTGATTGTGTACTAACCCTCTAATGAGTTTGCTTGAAGTTTGGTGTGAAGGAAGTTTTCAAGGGTCAATAGAAGAGGGTGATATAATGTGATCGAGAGTGAAAGGTCTAAGCTTGGGGATGCCCCGGTGGTTCATCCCCATATTTCAAGAAGACTCAAGCATCTAAGCTTGGGGATGCCCAAGGCATCCCCTTCTTCATCGACAACTTATCATTTCTTCTAGTGAAACTATATTTTTATTCGGTCACATCTTATGTACTTTACTTGGAGCGTCGTGTGCTTTTATTTTTGTTTTTGTTTTGTTATCTTAGTTCTCTGAATAAGTTCATCCTTGTGTGGAGAGAGACACGCTCCGCTGGTTCGTATGAACACATGTGTTCTTAGCTCATAATATTCATGGCTTCTTCGTTCAATTGTTATATGGTTGGAATTGGAAAATGCCACATGTAGTAATTGCTATAATGTCTTGGGTAATGTGATACTTGGCAATTGTTGTGCTCATGTTTAAGCTCTTGCATCATATACTTTGCACTATTAGTTAGTGAAATACATAGAGCATGCTAAAATTTGGTTTGCATAATTGGTCTCTCTAAGGTCTAGATAATTTCTAGTATTGAGTTTGAACAACAAGGAAGACGGTGTAGAGTCTTATAATGTTTACAATATGTCTTTTATGTGAGTTTTGCTGCACTTGTTCATCCTTGAGTTTGCTTCAAATAACCTTGCTAGCCTAAACCTTGTATCGAGAGGGAATACTTCTCATGCATCCAAATCCTTGAGCCAACTACTATGCCATTTGTGTCCACCATACCTACCTACTACATGGTATTTCTCCGCCATTCCAAAGTAAATTGCTTGAGTGCTACCTTTAAAATCCATCATTCACCTTTGCAATATATAGCTCATGGGACAAAGTAGCCTTAAAAACTATCGTAGTATTGAATATGTACTTATGCACTTTATATTTTATTAAGTTGCTTGTTGTGCGATAACCATTTCTGGGAACGCCATCAACTATTGTTGAATATCATGTGAGTTGCTATGCATGTCCGTCTTGTCTGAAGGATCTATCATTTTAGTGGTTGGAGCATGCAAAATTGTTAGAGAAGAACATTGGGCCGCTAACTAAAGCCATGAACCATGGTGGAAGTTTCAGCTTTTGGACATATATCCTCAATCTCATATGAGAATAATAACTTTGCTACATGCTTATGCATTTAAGAGGAGTCCATTATCTCGTTGTCCATGTTGTTATGGATGTCTAAGTTGAGAATAATCAAAGCGAGAAATCCAAAATGCGAGCATTCTCCTTAGACCTTTGCAGGCGGCATGGAGGTACCCCTTGCACACTTGGTTGAAACATGGCATGCAAAGATCCGGTAGTCCAAGTTAAGTAGGACGATTGCGGGCACTATTAGTATACTATGCATGAGGCTTGCAACTTGTAAGATATATTTTCATAACTCATATGCTTTATTACTACCGTTGACAAAATTGTTTCATGTTTTCAAAATAAAAGCTCTAGCACAAATACAGCAATCGATGCTTTCCTCTTTGAAGGACCTTTCTTTTACTTTTATTGTTGAGTCAGTTTACCTATCTCCTTCCACCTAAGAAGCAAACACTTGTGTGAACTGTGCATTGATTCCTACATACTTGCATATTGCACTTGTTATATTACTTTATGTTGACACTATCCATGAGATATACATGTTATAAGTTGAAAGCAACCGCTGAAACTTAATCTTCCTTTGTGTTGCTTCAATACCTTTACTTTGATTTATTGCTTTATGAGTTAACTCTTATGACTTATTGATGCTTGTCTTGAAGTACTATTCATGAAAAGTCATTGCTTTATGATTCAGTTGTTTACTCATGTCGTTACCATTGTTTTGATCGCTGCATTCATCTCATATGCCTACAATAGTATGATCAAGTTTATGACGGCATGTCACTTAAGAAATTATCTTTGTTATCGTTTTACCTGCTCGGGACGAGAAGTAAGTTGGGATGCTGATACGTCCAACGTATCGATAATTTCTTATGTTCCATGCTACTTTATTGATGATACCTACATGTTTTATACACATTACATGTCGTATTTGTGCATTTTCTTCGGAACTAACCTATTAACAAGATGCCGAAGTGCCTCCTGTTTTCTGCTGTTTTTGGTTTCGTAAATCTTAAGTAACGAAATATTCTCGAATTGGACGAAATCAACGCCTGTTCCTATTTTGCCCGAAGCATCCGTAACACCCGAGAGCCGCTGGGGGCCCTGTGGGCCCAGATGACATGGTGGCGCGGCCTGGCCCTGGCCGCGCCACCCTATGGTCTCGTCGCCTCGTTGACCCTCCGCGCCGCCTCTTCGCCTATATAGCCCCCGCATCGAAAACCCTTACGGAGAGAGCCACGATACGAGAAAAGTTCCAGAGCCGCCGTCAAGCCAAGATCCGGGGGACAGAGTCTGTTCAGCACCCACGGAGCGGGGAAGTGCCCCGAAGGCTTCTCCATCGACACCGCTGCCATCTCCACCGCCATCTTCATCACCGCCGCTGCTCCCATGAAGAGGGAGTAGTTCTCCATTGAGGCTCGGGGCTGTACCGGTAGCTATGTGGTTAATCTCTCTCCTATGTACCTCAATACAATGATCTCATGAGCTGCTTTACATGATTGAGATTCATATGAGTTTTGTATCACAATTTATCTATGTGCTACTCTAGTGATGTGTTATTAAAGTAGTTTTATTCCTCCTGCATGTGTGCAAAGGTGACAGTGCGTGCACCGTGTTAGTACTTGGTTTATGCTATGATCATGATCTCTTGTAGATTGCGGTTAACTATTGCTATGATAATATTGATGTGATCTATTCCTCCTACATATGCATGAAGGTGACAATGTGCATGCTATGCTAGTACTTGGTTTAGTCGCTTTTGATCTATCTTACACTTAAGGTTACTTAAACATGAGCATTATTGTGGAGCTTGTTAACTCCGCATTGAGGGTTCGTGTAATCCTACGCAATGTGTTCATCATCCAACAAAAGTGTAGAGTATGCATTTATCTATTCTGTTATGTGATCAATGTTGAGAGTGTCCACTAGTGAAAGTGTAATCCCTAGGCCTTGTTCCTAAATACTCGAGTTACTACTTGTTTATGTTTTACTGTGTTACTACTCGCAATACTACCACCATCAACTACACGCCACAGCTATTTTCGGCACCGTTATACCATACATATTCATACCACCCGTATTTCACTATCTCTTCGCCGAACTAGTGCACCTATTTGGTGTGTTGGGGACACAAGAGACTTCTTGCTTTGTGGTTGTGGTTGCATGAGAGGGATATCTTTGACCTCTTCCTCCCCGAGTTCGATAAACCTTGGGTGATCCACTTAAGGGAAAACTTGCTGCTGTTCTACAAACCTCTGCACTTGGAGGCCCAACACTGTCTACAGGAAAGGAGGGGGAACGTAGACATCAGAGGTGAGAAACATACGGCGTTGATACGCGTAGATGCACACGTCCGTTGGGAACCCCAAGTGGAAGGTATGATGCGTATAGAAGCAAGTTTCCCTCAGTATGAAACCAAGGTTTAATCGAACCAGTAGGAGCCAAGAAGCACGTTGAAGGTTGATGGTCGCGAAATGTGATGCGGCGCAACACCAGGGATTCCGGCGCCAACTAGGAACCTGCACAACACAACTAAAGTACTTTGCCCCAACGAAACAAGTGAGGTTGTCAATCTCACCGGCTTGCTGTAACAAAGGATTAAACGTATCGAGTGGAAGATGTTTGCAAAGAAAACAGTAAAACAAGTAGATTGTATGCTATGGAAAGAATAGGACCGGGTCCACAGTTCACTAGAGGTGTCTCTCCCATAAGATAAAAGCATGTTGGGTGAAC
This sequence comes from Lolium multiflorum, assembly GCA_030979885.1. Classification (NCBI taxonomy): domain Eukaryota; kingdom Viridiplantae; phylum Streptophyta; class Magnoliopsida; order Poales; family Poaceae; genus Lolium; species Lolium multiflorum. The sequence goes on along the minus strand of CM061751.1, from coordinate 7,762,348 downwards.
AAATTACAGTTGGCAATTGACAAATAGAGAAAGGCATAATAATGCATATACATGACATGGTAAATATAGTGAGATTTAATTGGGCATTACGACAAAGTACATAGACCGCCATCCAACCGCATCTATGCCTAAAAAGTCCACCTTCAGTTATCGTCCGAACCCTCCAGTATTAAGTTGCAAAGCAACAGACAATTGCATTAAGTATTGTGCGTAATGTAATCAATAACTACATCCTTAGACATAGCATCAATGTTTTATCCCTAGTGGCAACAGACATCACAACCTTAGAACTTTCTCACCTGTCCCAGGTATCAATGAAGGCATGAACCCACTATCGAGCATAATTACTCCCTCTTGGAGTTAAGAGTAAAAACTTGGCCGAGCCTCTACTAATAACGGAGAGCATGCAAGATCATAAACAACACATGAACAATAGATTGATAATCACCATAATCATAGTACTCTATCCATCGGATCCGACAAACACAACATATAGAATTACATATAGATGATCTTGATCATGTTAGGCAGCTCACAAGATCTAACAATGAAGCACAACAAGGAGAAGACGACCATCTAGCTAATGCTATGGACCCATGGTCCAGGGGTGAACTACTCACTCATCACTCCGGAGGCGACCATGGCGGTGTAGAGTCCTCCCGGGAGATGGATCCCCTCTCCCAGCAGGTGCGGAGGCGATCTCCGTAATCCCCCGAGATGGACCGGCGGCGGCGTCGTCTCTAAGGTTTTCCGTATCGTGGCTCTCGGCACCGGGGGTTTCGCGACGGGAGCTTTAAGTAGGCGGAAGGTCAACGCGGCCACACGAGGGCCCAGGGCAGTCGGCGCGGCCAGGGCCCGGGCCGCGCCGGCCTCCCTCCCGGCCGCCGTGGCTTCGTTAGGTCTTCGGTCTTCTGAAGCTTCGTGCAAAAATAGGACCCGGGCGAAAGTTTCGTCCAATTCCGAGAATATTTCTTTACTAGGATTTCTGAAACCAAAAAAGCAGAAAACAGAACTGGCTCTTCGGCATCTTGTTAATAGGTTAGTTCCGTAAAATGCATAAATATGACATATAATGTGCATAAAACATGTAGGTATCATCAATAAAGTAGCATGGAACATAAGAAATTATCGATACGTTGGAGACGTATCAGCATCCCCAAGCTTAGTGCTCGTCCCGAGCAGGTAAAACGATAACAAAGATAATTTCTGAAGTGACACGCCATCATAATCTTGATCATACTATTTGTAAACATATGTAATGAATGCAGCGATCAAAGCAAAGGTAATGACATGAGTAAACAACTGAATCATATAGCAAAGACTTTTCATGAATAGTACTTCAAGACAAGCATCAATAAGTCTTGCATAAGAGTTAACTCGTAAAGCAATAAATCAAAGTAAAGGTGTTGAAGCAACACATAAGAAGATTAAGTTTCAGCGGTTGCTTTCAACTTGTAACATGTATATCTCATGGATATTGTCAACATAAAGTAATATAACAAGTGCAATATGCAAGTATGTAGGAATCAATGCACGTTCACACAAGTGTTTGCTTCTTAAGGTGGAAGGAGATAGGTAAACTGACTCAACAATAAAAGTAAAAGAATGGTCCTTCGCAGGAAAGCATCGATTGCTGTATTTGTGCTAGAGCTTTTATTTTGAAAACATGAAACAATTTTGTCAACGGTAGTAATAAAGCATATGAGTTATGAAAATTATATCTTACAAGTTGCAAGCCTCACGCATAGTATACTAATAGTGCCCGCACTCGTCCTACTTAACTTGGACTACCGGATCTTTGCATGCCATGTTTCAACCAAGTGTCACAAAGGGGTACCTCCATGCCGCCTGTACAAAGGTCCAAGGAGAATGCTCGCATTTCGGATTTCTCGCTTTTGATTATTCTCAACTTAGACATCCATACCTGGACAACATGGACAACAGATAATGGACTCTCTTTAATGCATAAGCATGTAGCAAAGTTATTATTCTCATATGAGATTGAGGATATATGTCCAAAACTGAAACTTCCACCATGATTCATGGCTTTAGTTAGCGGCCCAATGTTCTTCTCTAACAATTTTGCATGCTCCAACCACTAAAATGATAGACCTTCAGACAAGACGGACATGCATAGCAACTCACATGATATTCAACAATAGTTGATGGCGTTCCCCAGAAACATGGTTATCGCACAACAAGCAACTTAATAAAATATAAAGTGCATAAGTACATATTCAATACTACGATAGTTTTTAAGGCTATTTTGTCCCATGAGCTATATATTGCAAAGGTGAATGATGGAATTTTAAAGGTAGCACTCAAGCAATTTACTTTGGAATGGCGGGTAAATACCATGTAGTAGGTAGGTATGGTGGACACAAATGGCATAGTGGTTGGCTCAAGGATTTTGGATGCATGAGAAGTATTCCCTCTCGATACAAGGTTTAGGCTAGCAAGGTTATTTGAAGCAAACTCAAGGATGAACAAGTGCAGCAAGACTCACATAAAAGACATATTGTAAACATTATAAGACTCTACACGTCTTCTTGTTGTTCAAAACTCAATACTAGATATTATCTAGACCTTAGAGAAACCAAATATGCAAATCAAATTTTAGCAAGCTCTATGTATTTCTTCATTAATGGGTGCAAAGCATATGATGCAAGAGCTTAAACATGAGCACAACAATTGCCAAGTATCACATTATCCAAGACATTTTTAGAATTACTACATGTAGCATTTTCCAATTCCAACCATATAACAAATTAACGAAGAAGAAACTTCGCCTTGAACATTATGAGTAAAGCCTAAGGACACATGTGTCCATATGCAACAGCGGAGCGTGTCTCTCCCACAAAGTGAATGCTAGGATCCATCTTATTCAAACAAAAACAAAAACGAAACAAACCGACGCTCCAAGTAAAGAACACCGATGTGATCGAATAAAAATATAGTTTCAGGGAGGAACCCGATGATGTTGTCGATGAAGAAGGGGATGCCTTGGGCATCCCCAAGACGCTTGAGTCTTCTTAAAATATGCAGGGATGAACCACGGGGCATCCCCAAGCTTAGAGCTTTCACTCCTCTTGATCTTAGTATATCATTCTCCTCTCTTGACCCTTGAAAACTTCCTTCACACCAAACTTCAAGCAAACTCATTAGAGGGTTAGTGCATCATTAATAATTCACACATTCAGAGGTGACACAATCATTCTTTTCACTTCTGGACATTGCATAATGCTACTGGACATTAATGGATCAAAGAAATAAATCCAACATAGCAAAAGAGGCAATGCGAAATAAAAGGCAGAATCTGTCAAAAACAGAACAGTCCGTAAAGACGAATTTATAAATGGCACCAGACTTGCTCAAATGGAAAAACTCAAAACTAATGAAAGTTGCGTATATATCTGAGGATCACGCTCGTAAATTGGCAGATTTTTTCGAATTTTCTACAGAGAATTATGCCCAGATTCGTGACAGACAGCAATGCTGTTTCTGCGCAGCGATCCCAAATATAACATCAACTTTGACATAGAAACTTTACTTGGCACAAAAACATGATAAGGAGAGGTTGCTACAGTAGTAAACAACTTCCAAGACTCAATAAAAAAAAAATTGCTGTAGGTAAAAACATGGGTTGTCTCCCATAAGCGCTTTTCTTTAACGCCTTTCAGCTAGGCGCAGAAAGTGCAAATCAAGTATTATCGAGAGATGGTGTGTCAACCTTACCTTGGGCTTCATCTTTACCTTTCTTAATGTTTTTCTTTCCTTTTGGTTTAGGAAATATATGATTCCCCCTGGTATAGAGGTGAATTTCAGAGTGCCTTCTCCCACATCAATGACTGCTCCCAATAATTTCAGCAAGGATCTTCCGAATATGATTTTTCCTGTTTCAATAATAAGATAATCAATGGATACTGTTCTTCCAGAATGGTTGTATGCACACCTGCAGCTATTCCCTTAGGAATTATGATAGAGTTATCAATAAGAGCTATTTCTTCTCCCCTTTATCGACTCCCAAAGTTTCAAAGATTTATAAATGTTTTCAGGCATAAGGCAAAATTCATACATAATATCACAATAAGCATGAAGAGTTCGATCACCGATGACAATTTTAACAGAAGGGTCCCATGATGAAGGTTTAGGATTCTCTAAGACTTGTTCAAGACGATTACGAACACAGTGATAATTATCATTTAAGCGAGATGTACTTATCTCGAGATTGTTCAATCTATTATGAATGCTAATAATGAATCAAAGTTATTAGCTCAATCATGTGATGCAACCAATTTCTTTATGGCATTAAAAGCTTGATCCCCATTACAATGAAGGAAATCTCCTCCTACTAAAGTGTCCAAAGCATATCTATAGCGAACCATAAGACCAAAATAAAAATTACTAAGGAGCAAGCTTAGAGTCATTTGAGGTTCAGTTTTGCGATAAGAAGTAAAAATTCTAGACCAAGCATCCTTAAAACTCTCCTCATCCCCTTGCTTGAAAGTGAACACTAAGTCTTCAGGTGAAGAAGTTCAGAGCTAGACATGGTAATAAAAGTAACTAAAAAAATTTTTGTATTTTAAATATAGAGTGCAGGACAATAAAGCAAACTAGATAGAGTAAATGCGAGTAACTAATTTTTTTGTGTTTTTGATATAGAGAGCAAGACAATAAATAAAGTAAAACTAGCAACTAATTTTTTTGTATTTTGATTTAGTGCAGCAAACAAAGTAGTAAATAAAATAAAGCAAGACAAAAACAAAGTAAAGAGATTGAGAAGTGGAGACTCCTTGCGCGTGTCTTGATCTCCCTGCAACGGCGCCAAATTTAGCTTGATACGCGTAGATGCACACGTCCGTTGGGAACCCCAAGTGGAAGGTATGATGCGTATAGAAGCAAGTTCCTCAAGAAACCAAGGTTTAATCGAACCAGTAGGAGCCAAGAAGCACGTTGAAGGTTGATGGCGCGAAATGTGATGCGGCGCAACACCGGGGATTCCGGCGCCAACTAGAACCCGCACAACACAACTAAAGTACTTTGCCCCAACGAAATAGTGAGGTTGTCAATCTCACCGCTTGCCGTAACAAAGGATTAAACGTCGAGTGGAAGATGTTTGCAAAGAAAACAGAAACAAGTAGATTGTATGCTATGGAAAGAATAGGACCGGGGTCCACGCTCACTAGAGGTGTCTCTCCCTTAAGATAAAAGCATGTTGGGTGAACAAATTACAAATGGCAATTGACAAATAGAGAAAGGCATAATAATGCATATACATGACATGGTAAATATAGTGAGATTTAATTGGGCATTACGACAAAGTACATAGACCGCCATCCAACCGCATCTATGCCTAAAAAGTCCACCTTCAGTTATCGTCCGAACCCCCTCCAAGTATTAAGTTGCAAAGCAACAGACAATTGCATTAAGTATTGTGCGTAATGTAATCAATAACTACATCCTTAGACATAGCATCAATGTTTTATCCCTAGTGGCAACAGCACATCACAACCTTAGAACTTTCTCACTGTCCCAGGTATCAATGAAGGCATGAACCCACTATCGAGCATAATTACTCCCTCTTGGAGTTAAGAGTAAAAACTTGGCCAGCCTCTACTAATAACGGAGAGCATGCAAGATCATAAACAACACATGAACAATAGATTGATAATCACCATAATCATAGTACTCTCTATCCATCGGATCCCGACAAACACAACATATAGAATTACATATAGATGATCTTGATCATGTTAGGCAGCTCACAAGATCTAACAATGAAGCACAACAAGGAGAAGACGACCATCTAGCTACGCTATGGACCCATGGTCCAGGGGTGAACTACTCACTCATCACTCCGAGGCGACCATGGCGGTGTAGAGTCCTCGGGAGATGGATCCCCCTCCGGCGTGCCGGAGGCGATCTCCGAATCCCCGAGATGGGATTCGCGGCGGCGGCGTCTCCGTAAGGTTTTCCGTATCGTGGCTCTCGGTACGGGGGTTTCGCGACGGGAGCTTTAAGTAGGCGGAAGGTCAACGCGAGGGCCACACGAGGGGCCCAGGGGCAGGTCGGCGCGGCCAGGTTCGGCCGCGCCGGCCTCCTCCTGGCCGCCTCGTGGTCCCACTTCGTTAGGTCTTCGGTCTTCTGGAAGCTTCGTGCAAAAATAGACCCCGGGCGAAAGTTTCGTCCAATTCCGAGAATATTTCTTTACTAGGATTTCTGAAACCAAAAACAGCAGAACAGCAACGGCTTCGGCATCTTGTTAATAGGTTAGTTCCAAAATGCATAAATATGACATATAATGTGCATAAAACATGTAGGTATCATCAATAAAGTAGCATGGAACATAAGAAATTATCGATACGTTGGAGACGTATCAGGCGTCCACGCCCATTATCCGAGCATCTCCTCAGCAAATATGAACAGCAGTACGACCGACGTCGCCACTACGACGAAGACGATAAAAGAAGTCATCGGTCCGATGCAGGACGGGAGGTACCGTCAGCGTGACGGAGGCAACGACGGTACGAACGTCACGCCGAAGAGGGTCAAGGGAGCCGACAACGTGGATAGGCACTGGACGCCCCTTCTTCGACACTGCTGGGATTCCGAATGAGCCGATTACCAACGATCGGCAATTGCCGAATGTAAACAAAAGAAGAAGGGTACAGCTAAGGTGTCCGTGTTCGAGCGTCTAGGGCCTCTCCCGCCTTGGAGCAAGCATGCTGAGTCCGTTCAGATGGAAGATCGCGAGGAACTAGAGGACGATGATGAAGAGGATACGTATCATCGGCCAAGATGGTGTCCTGATGGGCTCAGCCACTCCCAAAAACGAAGGGTTCAGCGACTACGTGCGTTGGAAGAAGCCGAAAGGTTATATCTACACACGTTGAGGAAGGCACGGCCTGACCTGGCCGCCAAAATTCAGCGAACCCTGGACGAAGAAGGTCGGCCACAAAGAAAAGAGTGGCGCCTAAGCAAAGGAAAGCCGATGATGAAACATCGGCTGGCACAAATATGGTCTTCATCCTTCCAAGGAATTTAGCGCCCAAGGTTATATGAAGCACCTGGCGCAATTGGATCGGCCCACGGCCGTCATCTTCGAAAAGCCACGAGAAAGATTGGCATCGAAGGCCCCTGACTTGCGAGGTTACATCAATGGGCAGCTTGTCAATAAGATGTTGGTGGACACCGAGGCAGTCAACATTATGCCATACTCCATGCTACGTCGGTTGGGACGCTCCAGCTCGGATTTGATCAAAACCAATGTAACACCGAGCGATTTCAACGGCCAAGCATCCGACGCGCAAGGTGTTCGAACGTGGATCGACCGTAGGAAGGAAGACGGTCCCTACGACGTTCTTTATTGTCGAAGAAAGCACCTATGTCACATCGTTAGGGAGGGATTGGATCCACGCCAACCGTTGCATCCCATCCACGATGCACCAATGCCTAATACAATGGGATGGAGATGAAGTGGAAGTCGTCCACGCCGATGATTCAGCCGAGATTTCAACACCGGCATGGGCATTTGGGAGACATCAGGTCAAGAACCACTCTCGGGCATCAATTTGGACGACTGCGAACGCATCGATGTGACAAAGAACGGGGTAAGGCTGGTTCTATCCACCGGACTGACCGTAGCAAGAACGCCATCGATGGACAAATGTGGTGAGGCTGATCCTTGTGATCGGCCCCAAAATTTGTGGAGGAACATTACAGATGTAGATGCCGATTCCAGCAATCGGTCAAAAGTATCCTCACCATCCACTCTACCTGGGATCGACGTTTGACCCAACAGGGACTACCTAAAGAGCCGATACCATCAATTCTCTTGACGAATCGGCTCGGGGCACCTAGATGGATAGAATACGAGGATACAGAGTGTGAAGCAATCATGTAAGGGGGCCGATACATAAGCAAATCGGCTGTAAAAAAATTGAAAATTTTTGAGCACAGCCGATGCGCAGACATCGACTCAAGGGATACAACTGTTGCAAATGGAAGCCCAGGGCCACTTTAGTTGGCAGGTTCGGTAGGGTGAGCAGGAACATCAGTGTTGGCATCCAGGGCCACTTTTAGTTCATTAGAGCCACTAGTAGTTTGCAAGACGAAGGACCGCAGCCCCGGCCAGCAACAAGAACAACGTGAACATGCAGATCGGGCTAGGATCATGAGAACAGCCAATGATCAACCAATTGGCTGCGGAACTCTCATCAGGGCAACGATCAGCCAATGATCAGGGCGACAATTTCAGCAACACTCTCGTCAAAAAGCTCCCGCATTGAACCAAAGAAGCTCGGGGGGGCAACTCACCCTGAAGGCTCGCCTCTTAAAAGCCGATCTGGAGAATCGGTTGTTGGCATTACAACTTGGGGACTCACAAAAGAGTTGGAGAGCCACTACATTTGGGGGCCTTTTAGTTCAAGGGGGAGGTTGGTTGCATCGGCTCTTTGGATAGAAGTTTTTTCTGCTACATTGATGAAAGCTGAAGAAGCTCGGGGGCAGCTTGCCCTGGAATATCCCTACCATGAGAAGCCGATTTCGTTGGAATCGGCTGGTTCTGAGTATAACGTGGAAACCAATGCTGACGTATCTGGTTGGTTCATTACTATTCTCGCCTTGACCGAGGCTCGGCGCCCTGAAGGGTTTTCGTTCGAGGAGCCAATCTTGTTGGAATCGGCTGTATCACAGTTTGGTTAAAAGTGGCGAATTCTTGCACTAGAACCACTAATTCGAAGAGAAAGCCGTCATAATTGAGGCTTTGGACCAGTTTGTTGCTGCAAAGAACAGAGCGTCGCAAGAAAAGTCGTAAGCGGTCAAGATTTGCAGCAGTGGTCCTAAAATTCTCCTGAAGGCGTTGACTCCGGAGTCTTGCCGATCTAAGCTAACATTAAGCTCGGGGGTTTGGATCTCTGAGGTTTAAGGTTTGCGCGACTACGGCTTGGTCCTGTTCGACGGGAATCTTGGGTCTGAATTGATCTATCTCAAATTTTCATAAGAGTCCTGCGTTGCCATCGGCTCATGGAGCATGGGTCAGGATAGCAGTCGGCAAAGCTAGATGAGGAAGAACTGGCTAAATTAGCATACAAGGAATCGGCAAAATCAGATTAAGGAGAGTTCTTCATTGATAGCCAGATTCTTACATAAAGAGCTAAAATTGCTCTCAAAAGGAGTTGCTAGGGGATACAGTGCCCTATCTACTACTGCCGATCCTAGTCTAAGGATCCCATCTATGGGCCATTGCTGCCCTCATCGTCGCCATCACCGCCGTCGCGCCGCTCCCCGCCGGCTCGTCGCCGTCCAGCGGTCGCCGGCGGGGCCTCGTTGTCTTCATCCTCCTCGTCGCGTCGTCGCCGCCGTCGGTCGCTAAGGTTCCCCGGCCGGGGCAAAATCGCTTGGCCGGGGGCTCGTCGGAGGGGCTGCTCTCCTCCTCCTCCTCCTCCTCCTCGGAGGTGAAGTCCGCCCAGAAGGCGATCGTCGCCTCCTCCTCCTCCCCCAGCAAGGAGGAGGGGGTCACTCTCCCCGTCGGTCGGGATTTGTCATCCTCGACCAGACAGAGAAGTCGTGGTCCTCTTGGTCCCACGCCGTTGGGGCAAGAATGTCGTACGCCGCCGCGTACCCCACTCGGCGTCGACTCTCGGATGGGAGAGGACACATAGGAAGGATCCGATGAGGAGGAAGACGAAGAAGACGAAGACATGGTGGCAGAGGAGGGTTTTTTGAAGGCTAATGCGAAGGGGATGAGGAAGAGAACTGTTTGATGCGGTTAAATAAAGGGGATATCTTGGAGATTTAATGCTCAAACAGTTTCCGAGGAAGTGGTGCAAATGTCAAATCGTGCAGAGGGGTTGGGAAGGCAAGTTGTCATGATGAAGGACTCTGCGGCGTTCTGCTCGCCACGACATGACCCGACGGAGGAAAGCGTAATGATTTTGGAAATGTCATTTCCAAAACCAGGGGGGCATGTGTTATCACCAGAATTTGACCAAGCCAGAGGTGGGCCGCGATCAAGACGGATTTGAAGATATACATATAGAAGAGATATGTGAATCGGCCTTGTTTGCCAAGTTTGGGCTAGTTAACCCGTGTATCTTTATAGTAGGTTATGTAGAAGTTAGAATTTATCTCGTGCACGGTTTGGTGCACGCTCACGATTAGAAGTCCGCTGGACTATAAATATGTATCTAGGGTTTATGGAATAAACAACAACCAACGTTCAACACAAACCAATCTCGGCGCATCGCCAACCCCTTCGTCTCGAGGGTTTCTCCGGTAAGCACATGCTGCCTAGATCGCATCTTGCGATCTAGGCAGCACGAGCCTGCCTACGTTGTTCATGCGTTGCTCGAAGCCTTTTGATGGCGAGCAACGTAGTTATCATAGATGTGTTAGGGTTAGCATTGTTCTTAGTATCATATGCTGTCGTAGTGCAACCCTTGCGCATCTAGCCGTCCTTGTACCTCATCATGGGTGGGGCGGCACCCCGCTTGATCATTATTTAGTAGATCGATCCGTTACGGTTGCTCCTTGATTCATCAAGGATTAGTTTAACATCCGCAATAGTTAGGCCTTACAAAGGGTTGGAGGATCCAGCGGCGTGTAGGGTGTAGTTTGCTGGCCCTAGACAGGACGTTCCGAGGATCAACCTCGTGTTGGTTTTTAGGTCTTGTCTAGGTTTGGTTTACGATCACCGTGCGCGAGCGCGAGGCCCAATCGTGAGTAGGATGATCCGATTATGCGGTGAAAACCCTAAATCGTCGTGGATCTCATATGCTTTATCTTGATCAAGCAGGACCACCATATATTCGGCCACCTTGGACGAATCATGGGTGGATCGGCTCCATGAGCCGATTCACAGGATAACCCGAGAGCCAATCGAGGCTCGTATTTAACGTGTACGTGTGTGCCCAGAAACTAAGCGAGGCATCATCCACACCTTCCGACTGTATAGGTCAGGTGGCACGCCTGCAATTTGCATCGGCGCGCGACCAGAGGCTTTGCGGGCCGTCGCGAGGGACAAGCCAGCCCTAGTTGTTTCTGGTGTTATGTGTTGACACACGGTTTGACGTCAACATCAACAAGCTAGTTATACAAGAGGCTTACTAGGGACTCCTTGTTGTTTACATAACACACATGTATCAATGTTTCGGTTAATACAATTATAGCATGGTATATAAACATTTATCATAAACACAAAGATATTATAATAACCACTTTATTATTGCCTCTTGGGCATATCTCCAACATAAGTCGGAGCTATTTGGTCGCGGGGCGACGCGTTGCCAATGATGCCACCGATAGGGTGTACTGGTGCGTTGATCACTAGCCGTGCGGATTTCTTCGGTGCAAGGTCTACAACATTCTCAAACGTAGCTCTCTGTTGAAGTCGGAGCTGCATGTTTCTCAACAATGTGGGTCGACTGTTTGACATGGGCCAATATTGGTCTCGACATGGGTTGCGGCAAGGGCTTTGCCGGTGGACATTGAAGGTGAAGTTGGAGTAGCTGGCTCATGGAGGAGTGATGACAATGGTGGCAGATGAAAACCTCGACTGGACGGTGGTATTTTTTCTAGACGGCGTGTGTGTGCTCCGCGTGGGTGGTCAGGCTGGCCGAGTGAATGCATACAATATTGGCATATTTTGATGTGGTTTTTGCCTGGCTTTTCTAATAATTAACTACGCAAATTTATTCTTCTTAATTAATGAGATGAGGCAACCATTTTTACCTCCGTTTAAAGAAATTGTTCACACACAGTTGTGTTGTACAACCAACCGCGTTTGGCTAGAGGCAGCGCTACTCTGCACAATTGATTGAGATCTCATTAGATTTGACACTATCTGATTTAATATTGGCACAGATTTGTTTTTTCATCTACCTAATTTGTGCTTACTACTCCTCTAATCAACAAGTATCAATCAATATAGACCATCCGATATGGCTAAGTGAACGGTTAATACTTGCTTATCCCTACCTTAGAAAGCCCATCTTCAAAACATGATTATTCTGATGAACCGTGGCTAGAAGATGTGTTGGCCCTTTTGAATGGCGTAGTCTTTCTAGCACTGTAACGAGATTCAGTGACGTGTCAATAAGAGCAAGAGCAATAACATAGCCCGCTGAGCAAGAGGCAATCCGAACTTTTCGAACATACAAATCGACACCTCACATAAAAAATTTGCCGATGAAAAAGAGACCGAGAAAGCAAGTTCAAAGTCCAAATTTCAAAACTCGAATCGGAAGGGAGATGGAGAGGCCGTGACCCGTGCTTCTGGCACCACGTCAGATCGTACGCCAAGAGAGAGAGAGAGGGGCACGTGTCGACCTCCCATTGCGTCTCCTGCAAGGCTGCAACCCCACTCACTCACTCACTCCCGTTTTCCCGCCATTTTACCTCAGTCCCCACCTCCTCTCTCCCTCTCGCCCATTCCAGAACCTTCCTTCCTCGCCTCGTCCTGCTCCGCCACCGCCGCCGCTGCCGCCGAAGACGGAGGATGGGGACCAGGGACATGCCGCTGCCTCGCCTCTACGAGCTCCTCCACGGCCAAGGTCACCCACACCCTGCCAGCTCCTGCCCTCGTACGGCTCCCTCCGCCGCCCCGTCTCATCGATTCTTGTTTTGCAGACCGTGACCGGTGGCCGCCGGAGGCCAGGTTCCTCGCGGCCGCGCACCACGGCGACGTCCGCAAAATCAAGAGTAAGGCCCGCACCCAACTAATCCCCACACCCGTCTCTCTCTTTCTCTCTCCGGCGTCCCGTGTCTCCAGTTGCCTGCTAGATCTGGGGGCGCAGGGTTTCAGTTACAGCGCGATTCGCTTCCGATTTGGTGCGGATTAATTCTGGCTGAGAGCGACGCGTCTGATCTTGCGGTTTCGTCCGGATTTGGTTGCGTGCGTCTGATGCTGGGGTGATTTGGGCGTGCTGATTCAGGCTGGGCCGTCCGATTTCGTGCTTTCTCGTGGAAAGTTGGGCTTTTTTTTTCCATTACTACCAAGTTCTTCCACTCATCTGTTAGGGATCAGCTGCGATCTATTTCTGATGTGGTGGCCACTATTCAGTGTTCTGTTCTTGCCGTGCTTCCTTTTTTTTCTTGCCGTGCTTCCTGACGGCTGAAAGTGTGCCCCTTTCTTTGACAACTGCAGAGATCGCGAAGGAGCTGGACGTGCAGGGGCGCGGGATCCCGGCGACGGTGGCCAGCACGACCTACATGGGCATGAACGCGCTCCACGCAGCCGGCGGTCGCGGCAGGCTGCCAGCCTACCGGTACCTGGTCGAGGAGGTCGGGATGGACGTCGACAAGCCCGACACCGCACAGGGTAACTCGCCTCCCCAACCCCTAATCAAGGCCTAGTTGTATGAATTGATGATAATTACTAACTTCAGCTGGCTTGTGTGGATCTTGATGCTAGCTTTCACACCCGCGGCGCATGCCGTCACCAACGGCTGCCTTCCAGCCATCAAGTACCTCGTCAACCACGGCGCTGATGTGCGTCAGCAACGTTCAAAGGGGAACATCACTCTTCTGCATACGGCTGCACTTCTTGGTATGAACAGGAACTTCGCTCCATTGTTACTTTTTCCCTGCTGCTTTTGGTTCATGCTCGCAGTCTTCACCCTTGACTACTTGCTCCCCTGTTTTGTGCCGGGCCTTTTTCTTTTAGTATTGTTTTCTGCTGGACCTAACTTACTATGTATGTAGCATATATCAGATGTTATGTCGGAGAGCCTTTGCTTCAGTCTGGTTAGGAATTCCATAGTCATGGTTTTTTTTCTTTCACTCTTCGTACAATTGATAATACTGCTTTAGGTTGGAGAAACCAAAATAAGTTTGATCACCAGTCTGTCTCTGAACTTCTGTAAGACAGCTAACTACCGTTGTCTTGGCACCCCCGTTTGCTAGATCTTTTAGGCATTCTAAAGCGCTTAAACGGAAGGTAGATGGTCTTTGGAGTTGTTGATGGAGATGAGCCTTTAGATGATCAAGAGCGATTCCTGATTTCCTGATTTCAGATATGTAAAAAAATCCATGCGTCATCGTATCACTACCAACCTTTTCAGTTTAGCCATTTAAACTAGTTTCCCGGTACATGTTTGTTTACTTACTATGATATGCAATTCTTGGGGTATCTATTTTGTTGACTATTTGTTGTCACTTTGTAGCACATTTCAAAGCAACCCCATTCCCCTCCCCCAGCCGCCCCTACCCAAATGATGACTCTTAATTTAGTATTATTATTACTGCCTTGTTATGATAACTGATAATGGAATTCTCCCTGTGTGTCTATTCTGAGAAATGTGAAGCAATAAAATTGCTTCCCACCAATAGTTATTGGAACTTTGTTGCCCTAAAACGCTCTGTTCATGTACTACTAATGTTTTTATATTGTTATGACCTTTCTTTTTCTTCTTTTTATCAGGGTACTCTGAAATAGTAGAGTTTCTTCTCTCTAGAGGAGCTGATGTTGATGCAATATCCGATCTTGGGACACCTCTCGCGGTTGCTGCTCTTAGAGGATATGCTAGTATTGTCAAGATCCTTTTGCAGAACAATGCAGATGTACTACCCAAGTCCCTCATTAATATGTTGCCTTTTAGCTCCTTTTGGTTGATTTTGCTATTGTCTCCAATTGTTCCCACCTGTCTTTGAGGTATTTATTATGTTGTTTGGTGACTAAACCATTAAATGCCAAAAGTCATGCAAGTTTGAGTTATTTGCCCATTTTGTTCGCACCTGCACTACACTAGTGTGAAGAATTTTTTTCCTGCAACTTGGTTCCCATGTGTCACTGACTAAAAAAATGCAGTAGGATTCCCTTAGGCTTGGCAAAGTATGGCACTCATTTTCATCATCTAACCTGAAACATGTTTGGTAAAAATGTGCGCTAAATATCGGTAACCTTTGTACACCAACCAAACAAGCCCTGCTCATAGGTGGTAATCTGTGAGGCTATACTCTTACCAAAAGAAGTATCACCTCAGCTCTTTTTTTCCCTAATAAATTCCATCTTTTTGTTGGAACTATCATATTTTGGCACGAAATTTGAATTTCTTTCTCATTTTTCCAGCCCAACAAGGCTTCTTGTCAGTTTGGACCTTTGACATTGGCGTTACAAAAATCTTCTGTGTCCTGTATGAAGCTATTAATTCAGGTATAGTATCCTCTGTTTATATTGCAGTGGCTATGCAGAATTTCATAAACTGATGATTAATTTTACCTACTAGACAAATGTATGATGGGCTTGTCTTCTATACTTGTATCTGACAGGGTGGAACTAAAGTGAGCTGTGATAATCCTTTTGATAATCCATTGCTAAAGGCTGCTGAGAAGGGCTTAACTGAAGCTATCAAGTGCTTGTTGGAAGCTGGTGCAAACCCAAATGTTCATGACACGGTGAGAATGCTCCTTTTGTCACATTCTTGTGTCTTGCTTGGCTCTAGTTTCAGCAGACTTGTCTTATAATGATAACCGTATGAGTTCTGATGTAAGTACACCTACATGGTGCAATCTGTAAATAAAAATAAAAGACGAAGTTAAACTTTTTTTGTATAAGCTTGTTACTATTTCATGTTGTCTTTCATTTCGCCAGGTGTATATCGATGAAATACACTAGCACTATGTTTACCTATTATGGTGGTAGTGACTCAATATGGTTTATATTGATCATGTCTAGAACCTTGCTTATTTCTTAACTAATGTATATTGCTTTTCTAAATCTTTTGTCGTTCCTCAACAGTTTGGTAGATTACCAATAGAGTTGGCTGCTGAGTATGGTACACGGGAAGATGTTGAGATTCTCTTTCCTTTCACCTCTCCCATTTCAAGTGTGGAAAAATGGAGTGTCGATGGAATCATTAGTCATGTGAAGATGGAAATCAAGCAACTTGAGGTTCGTCACTGTACAAAATTGTATTGCACACCCACAGAAATTTTGGTCTACATTAACTCTCTGAGTAACATTGGTCAACTCGATGTTTAACCAAAACTTCAAAGATAAAACTGCCCAATTTTTTTCCCTATTCCTGACTCTTATATATGTATGTTTCTTGCACCTGCATCACTGCCTAACCTCTATTCTTGAACTCATTTCTTGGATGATACTTTATTGGACAATTAATTTGCTCTATTTATATTTCCTCAACTCTGGTAGCCAAGCTATTTTTTGAAATAGCTCTCTTGTTTTTTTTTTCTATCTGCGTAGCAAGTGAGAAGAGGGGTTTCCAAACCTTCCGTTGATTAAAACTGTTTCTTGTATTCATTCATTTCGCTTTAGCATCTTGCTACAGCATTGTTTCTCCCTCACACACATCAAACCTCTTAATATATGTTTCTGACTGAAGTATCATGAGTTGCCCAGGATGGTAATTTTGTGAAAAAGAGGATGTCTGACCTGAAACGACAAGCGGATGAAGCATTCAAGAAGCAGGATTATCCAAATGCATCATTGCTCTATACACAGGTACATACTTACACTATTTTTTCTATGTATACCTGAGGTAGAGCCATTAAACATGTTCCTCCATTAGAATTTATGTTATTTATCATTAACATTATTTTATCTCTGCCATGCACAAAAAAGTGTCATGTTACCCTGTAATGCTATCACATGAACCAGTTGAAAGACTAGTCATAAGTGTGCGCATCTCGTCCCATATATCTGGTGTTAGCCAAACAGTGTAGACAGGAGAAGTTTCATGCTTATATCTACTGCTAATAAAAATTGGTAATAGTTTTTTTGAAAATTAAAATAAGTATGGAAACACATTAATCTCCATCTTCTATTTCATTGAAAAGTAAAATAAGAATGGGACTGACTTGTTAATTGAAGTATCATTTTTCTGTCCTTGTAACCATGGGAGAAATGAGAAATTATTGGACTAAAGTGAGGAATGTTTCTATAATGTGGCAATAACAGCAGCTTTCACTGTTTGTCTGCTGCAGGCACTGAGGATGGATAACTTTGACGCTAAGCTGTTATCAAACAGGAGCCTGTGCTGGCTTCGCATGGGTGATGGACAGAGGGCTTTTGATGACGCGGCTAAATGCAAAAGGTTGCGCCCGAAGTGGGCAAAGGCTCACTATCGTCAAGGAGCTGCTCTGATGTTCACGAAGGTGCAATAGGAGAGTTCAAACTGACAATTGTGTTGCTCATTTCATATCTGCTATTTGACCCCTCCCTGTGCTTGCCCTCTGTAGGAGTATGATGGAGCTTATAGCGCACTCTCACGTGCCTTAGAGTTGGACCCTGAAAGCGAGGAGATTGAGAAATTGTTCTGGTAAGAGGTCCACCTTTCATATTGTTGTTTCTTGACTGGCATTAGATCTGTGTTGTAAGCAAGCTTCGGATTCTTGGTTTTGCCAATAATCAGCAGAATTCAACCATCTGTTAACTTGTCGTGATCAACGGATTCTTGCAGGGAGGCGATGGAACTGAGGTGATTACGTCCTGTGCATGCTAACAGCTGAGAGAAGCTCGCTCAGAATGGAAGCTCTTTTTTTGGTGTTCTTGCCAAAACGCTGAACCTTAAATTCTCGCGCCTTTTTTGTATGTGATTCATGTGCCGTAGCCGTAGCTAAGGTGGAGTGGAAAGTTAGAGCAGAACTGGTTATATTCAGCTACTTATTTGGAGTTTTGCTGAAGCTCAAATCCTGTTTGTATGGAAGTGTGCAACTTGCTAACCTAGAGTGAAAAGTTTGGTAGAAGACAAATAGCATTTTGCATTGCAGTTCGCATTAGATGTGAAAAAGAAACATGCAGATCTTCTCTCTGCCCATTGCAAATGCTAGCATAATGTTTTATTTTAAAGAATGCTAGCATAATAGTTGCATAGCTTGTTCTGCAGGGTAAATTACATGAAAACATAATCATATCTCAGTTGTCCTGATGCATCATCATTCAGGATCGAATTCTGCTTTTTACCCCATAAGTTGATTTTTTTACTCTAATTACCCCTTTCGTGAATTTTCACCGGGATTACTCCATTTGGCCAACCTTTTGCTGATTTTTGTGCCTTTTAGAATTTTAGGAGTGTTTTGACAATTTTTCTTTCTGAGTTGAAACACTGCATCATTTTAACTATTATATCTGGTACAAACATTAAATGTTGTTTTTTTAAGGAAACATTAAAAGTTGTTTCTCTACTAGTTGCTGGCATGCCATTGCATATGGCACAGTGTTTCTCTATCAAAAAACTCTTTTTACTTCAGACTTTTAGAGAAGTGTTGCTTGTCTCGGCTAACCCCTCGGATTACTGGGATTATAATTACGTCACCCCCATATTCATTAGCATGGGGAATTTCTCTACCATTGCATCACCTAGGTCACCAAAAATATCATGAAAGGGGCACGTAGTGGCCTTAACACACTACTCAGTTTAGAAACGTGCTTTGGTATGTTGATTTCGCGCACATGGGTAAATGTTCGATTAACCTTTAAGGCATCTCGAGCAAAGCGATACATTTCAGACTCTAATTGCACGCATCCGTTTGTGTTGGCACCGAGTACTGCAACGCCAGGTTCAAGTCCTCTCCCTTCGATTGGCCCGCCGACATGTGCTCGATGGCGTACCGGGGCACCGGCGGTGGCGGCTGCGGCGATGCGGATGAGAGTCCGCTAACATTTACTATACTGACCTCTTTCATCTACACCTGGGCATTCTTTGGGCCGGGCCGGGTTTCGGGCTAGGCCCGAAAAAGCTCAAACCTAAATTCCCAGGCCCGAGCCCAAACGAAGAAAAGCCCGGCCCGGCCCGACAAGCCCGGCCCCGAACTAGGCTTAAATCACGTTTTCTGCAAGTCCGAGCGCAGCCCGGCCCGATGTTCGGGCTCTGAAATCAGGCCTGAACCCGGCCCGACATGCAAGCCCGACCCGGCCCGGGATTTTCGGGCCGGGCCGGGCTATCCATGCCACTTTCATCTATGGTGGCTGCTGCCTTGTAGACTTGTAGTAAATGTTAACAAAACTCACTCCCCAATCACCATTGATGGGAGAGGCCAGTACAACTTGTTGAAATTCAAAATTCAAAACTTGAAGTGAGAAGCAAAGGGGAAAGGCTGTGGCCGTGCCTGCACGGTTGTCAGATCGTACGATCCGTGGGAGGTCACGTGTCGACCTTCCATTGGCCCTTCCCTCCCATTTCCCGCTCTTTTCACTCCCCTGCCATCTCTCTCCACTCCACTCGAGAATCTTCCTTCCTTCATCGCCTTGCTCCGCCACCGCCACCGCCACCGCCGGCGAAGAGAGAGCGGAAGATGGGGACCCGGGACATGCCGCTGCCTCGTCAGTTCGAGTTCCTCCTCGGCAAAGGTACGTCACCGGCCGGTGGCTTCGGCGGCCGGCGCCCTAATTTCACCCAAATCAATCCATGGCTGCTTCATCTCCCGCCGCCGGCCCGGCCGTCTCACCCTTCGATTCGCTCCTCCTCGTGCAGACCGCGACCAGTGGCCGCTCGAGGCCAGGTTCATCGAGGCCGCCCACGACGGCGACGTCCGCACCATCAAGAGTAAGCCCCGCCCGCCCGCTCGCTCCTCCCTAGCTCCCCTTTTCCCCGGCGGCGCCGGTTCGCTCGCCCCCCTCGCTAGATCCGGGGGCTCACGGTTTACTTCACCGCGTGGGTTCCGATCTGGCCGCGGGTTGCCGGCAAGATTGTCGATTTCGCTAGCGATTTGGTCTGGAGCGCTCGCTGGGGCTCGATTTCTCGGTCTCCCTGGGGGGATTTTTCTTGTCGCAATCAAATTCGGGCTTTCTGGCACGAGGATCAGTGCCTATTTCTTCCCGATTTGGGGGCGAAAGCGACCCCCTTTTGACATGATACCACGTTCCTGCTACAAGCTGGGTGCTTTCTTGCTGCTACCAAGTTCTTCTGAACTCATCTCCCGTTGTTGCAGAGATCGCAAAGGAGCTGGACGTGCACGGGCACGGGATCCCGGTGACGGTGGCCAACACGACCTACATGGGCATCAACGCCCTCCACGCCGCCGGTGGCCGGGGCAGGCTGCCCCTCTACCAGTACCTCGTCGAGGAGCTCAAGATGGACGTCAACAAGCCTGACACCTCTCAGGGTGGGTGATTCGTTCCTTTGTTCAGTCGCGTCTTATTGCCATAGTTTTGTAACTTATCACCAACAAGCCCCATAGTTTTGTAACTTATCACCAACTGTACGTAACTGTAACTTGTGTGGATCTTGTTGCCAGATCATTCACCTGCTGAGCATGCCGTTGCCTACGGCAACCTTCCTACCGTCGCCTACCTTCTCGACCATGGGGCTGATCTGCATCAGAAACGTCAAGGGAACGTCACGCTTCTTCACTCAGCTGCAATCCGTGGTATGGATGCTTCGTTGCCACTTTCCTCTGACAGCAAGACTATGCATTAGTTTCATGCTCAGGGTCTTTGCTATTGCCTAGAATGCCCCTTGTTTTGTGCTGGACTTTTTTTCTGTTTGAGAATTGTTTTGCGTTCGACCGACCGACGATGCATCTAGCATCAGATTTTACTTTGGACAGCCTCTAATTGAATCTAGAGGGTATGCCCTGGTCATAAAGGCGGATTTATTTTACCAAGAGCCCAGCAAACCTAATATGAACAATTTTCTTGTTGCCATAAATTAAAACAAGCCTGATCTTATTCGCTTCTCATGTCCATCAGCGCCTGAATAGTAATTAATCTGTTTTTCATGATGCAACGGTAGGGAAAACCCCCCACCTGAAGTACTTTCATAAATATATATGAAATGGCACGAGCTAGGCCAGGGTACACTGGTACAGTGGGCGCAAGATTTTTTACATCTAGATTAAACCCAGAGTTCACAGGACAGAGCTACCGAACTACACGCAGCCGAGCGCACCAAGCTTCAGTGGGGTGCCTGTCAACACAGTAATTTGTCTTATGAAACTTTAAACTTAGTTGTCACATTAATTTTAATTTTTTGCTCACAGATTTGTAAAAAATCCATGTGTTATGTCATACTGCTGTCAATATTGGTAGACATGGTGTTTATCCGTATAATCCGTATATCTTTTCTTATGATGTCTATTTCATATTTTTTTTTGTTTCCCTAGAATTTTTTAATTACTTAGCATAGATATGGCATGATACGATGGATGTTTATGTAGGAATGATTTGTCTTCTTATGGAACTGATTATGATAAAGTGTTCCGCATGTCTGTTCAGGGAAATGTGTAACCACAAATTTGCTTTCCCCTGATAGTTAATGAAGCGTGTTTCCCAAATGCGTTTTGTGTATATAATGTTTATATGTTATGATCCTAATCTATTGTTCTTCTTTTATTCAGGGCACTCTGAAATAGTAGAGTTTCTTCTTTCTAGAGGAGCTGATGTTAATGCACTATCAGTTACTGGGACACCACTCTCTGTTGCTTCTTTTAAAGGACATGCTAGTACCGTCAAGATCCTTTTGCAGCACAATGCAGATGTACTATTCAGAATCTTCTTTGATCTGTTGGTTTTCAACTTCAGTTCTCTCTTTTGCTGGCTTTTTGCTGCGTTCTCCAATTGTCCCCACATGTATTTAAGGGCATTACTGGTTGGTGACTAATGCCACGCCAAAAGTTAGGAGCATGTGACTTAGTTGGTTGTCTGTTTGGTTCGTAGCAGTAGTTGTGGCAAGAATTCTTTCCTGCAGCTCAGGACATATAAGTTCATAAGCTACTCTTAGAAAATAACTATAGCCTCAGCTATTTTTCCCTTGCAATTTACATTTTTTTTCTTCCAACTGTCATATTTTGCCATGAAAATTAAGTTATTTATTTATTTTTTCCAGCCCAACAAAGGTAATCGTCTGTTTGTAGCCCTAGACATGGCATTACGCAAATCTTTTGTGTCCTGTGTGAAGCTATTGATTCAGGTATAATATTCTTTGTTATACTGCAGTACGAATGTAGGATTTCTATAAACTGATGTTCGTTTTATTCATCTTTGTATTAACGACAAGACAACCATATGATTGGCTTGTCATACTTGCATCTGATAGGGTGGAGCTAAAGTGAGCTGTGCTAGTCCTGGTGATAATCCTTTGGTAAAGGCTGCAGAGAAGGGCTTAACTGAAGCTATTAAGTGCTTGTTGGAAGCTGGCGCAAACGCAAATGTTCTTGACATGGTGAGAATGCTCATTTGGGCACATGTTATTGTGTCTTGCTTGGTTTTGTAGTTTCAATAGACTTGTCTTATACTGATGCAATGACTGTACGAGTTTTGATGTAAGTACACCTTCATGGTGCTATCTGTATTGTAGAAAGAAAAGTATGTGCTAAGTTAGCTTTACTGCATATAATTGTTACTGTTTTGCCCTTTCTCCTTCGTGCCATCTGTTTGTTATTTTGATCAGGTAGTGAATAAATAAGGTCTGCATGGATTGTGTCAAGAATATTGCTTATTTTCTAATGTTCAATATTTCTTTGGTAAAGCTTTTCTTGTTCCTCAACAGTATGGTAGATTGCCAATAGAGTTGGCTGCTGAGTATGGTACACGGGAAGATGTCGAGATACTCTTTCCTTTCACATCTCCCATTTCAACTGTGGCCAATTGGAGCGTTGATGGAATCATTAGTCATGTGAAGATGGAAATCAAGCAACTTGAGGTATGTCATGGTTCTTGCACAACCACAGAAATTTTGGCCCATTTTAACTCTCTAAGCAATGTTCGGTGTCATGTTTAAGTAAAACTTCATACATCAAGAACTCGTCAATTGCGGATCTGTTTTCTTGTATCTGCTTTGTTGTCTAAGATCCGTTCATGAAAACTCATAATATGTGAGTGATTCTTTATGGGATATCTTATTTTGCTTGCATGTTAATACCTTAGCAGGTGTATCAATCAGTTTTCTTAAAGAGCTTTCTTACTTTTTTTTTCCTGCCTGTAGCCAGTGAGAACAGGGATTTTCAATTCTTGCAGTCATGGAAACCGCTTCTTGTATATTTTTTTAGGCTGATAGTGCTTCTTGAATTCATTCACTTACCCTTAACGTCTTTTCTAGAGTACTGTTTCTTCCTCACACGCATCCGACTTTTTAATTTATACCTGACTCGAGTTATTATGAGTTGCCCAGGATGGCAATTTTGTGAAAACGAGAATGTCTGAACTGAAAGGACAAGGGGATGAAGCATTTAAGAAGCAGGATTATCTGAAGGCGTCAGTGTTCTACACACAGGTATTTCCCAGGACCTGTTTTTTTCCTGTATAATAGACTGGAGGTACATGCGTACAGCTATGAAAATGGTTCAACCATTTCAGTTTAGTTGGTTTATCTTTAATGTTAATTGACTGTACCATTTTGTATAATTAACCAACTACGTCATAATGCTATCACATGATCCTGTTGAAACACTAGTTGCTAGTGTGCGTATTTGGACACATATATGAAATTCTAGCTTAGTAGTGCAGACTGCAGAAGTTTCACTCCTGTAGCTAGTGGTAGCAAAAAATGGTGATAGTTATGTTTACAATAAATACATAAGAAATTAAGAATGATGACACATTAATCTCAGCTGTTGTTTTATTGCAAGGAATTTCAGTCCTGTGAACCGAATGACAAATTATTGGTCTAAACCGAGCAGCATTTCAGAAATGTGGCAACAATATCATTTTTTCACTGTCTTGTCTGTTGCAGGCTCTGAAGATGGACAACTTCGATGCCAAGTTGTTATCAAACAGGAGCCTTTGCTTTCTTCGTATGGGTGATGGAAAAAGGGCTTATGAGGATGCAACTGAATGCGCAGAGATTCGCCCGAAGTGGGCAAAGGCACACTATCGGCTAGGCGCAGCTTTTATGTGTATGAAGGTGCGGTAGAACAGTCCAGTCTGAAAAATATGTTGCTGTTTTCATATCTGTAATTTCATTCGACAATGATCTCTCTTTTCCTTAGGATTATAACAGTGCCTATCAGTCTCTCTCACGCGCTTTGGAGCTAAACCCTGAAAGCGAAGAGGTCGAGAAATTATTCTGGTAAGATATACAATCTGCCTTTTCGGGTTTTCTTGACTGTTAGGCTAGCATTGTCAGCAGCTGCAGGTTGTGTGTGTTGCCATGTTTGGTAGAATTCAGATCTTCGTTTTCCATGTTCTGATCAACTGATTCTTGCAGGGAGGCAATGGAACTGAGGAGTTAAACTTCGCACGCCAACTACAGAGAGAAGCTCGCATGGAACGTGAAGATCTTTTTTGGTCCTGTTAGACAAATACACTTAACTTTGAAGTATGTTGCCCCTTTTTCATGTAATTCATGGACTGTAGCAGCATCTTACCTTGGAGCAAAACATGCTACAAACTTGTCATTCTGAGCTTTGCGAAATTCTCATTCCGTTTGTATGGAAGAAGTGTGACAGTGAAAGATGAATTGAATTGGCTAAGCATCTTGTTTCTTTTTTCTGGAGTGAAATGTTTGGTGGAATATTGTGTTATTTTTGCATTTGCCAATTCCCATGTCTTTGCAAAAGGAGTGAACTTTTTGTAGTGCATTATACAATCTTTGTACCCTGCTGAGTTTCTAAACCGTTTTACTGATTTCCATTTGCCAATTCCGATATATTTTGCATTTGCCAATTTCCATGATTTGTTGATAATACAGATTCTTCCAAGGTATCAAATTTGACATTGTAGGATTCTTTTCATGTAAAAATGCAGTCAAATTGCTTGCTGACCTCTTACATGTGCTTGTTGCATCCAAAAGTGTAACAAAAGCAACTTCCTCATGTATATATATTTATGTTTCACCTTTGTTTAATTTTATTTGGAACAGTGACATTGCATTTCTTGGTCATCCATTTGATTATTTCTCCACAAAATCTGCAATTTGAATGCAGTCTATGTGAACTGGCCGAGTTAGGTTCCGCTTGTCAAACTTGGACATTTCCTGAGATTAGAACTCCCTAATCCTTAGTTTTGGGGGAGACATGGGGAAAGGGATGCATAGGGGAAAGAATACACCGACTTTGAAATGCGTGTGAGAAACTTGGCCCGTGTTTTTGCCGGACAGAAAGACACTGAAATCAATTTGTAACGGGAGATTATGTGGTGTTAATCCGTACTTGGCCCGTGTTTTTGCCGGACAGAAAGACACACTGAAATCAATTTGTAACGGGAGATTATGTGGTGTTAATCCGTTCTTTCTCAGCGCGACAATTCTCAGCGTGTGCTTAGCATGGCACACAAGGGAGATCTCATTTCCCTGTGTTTGTTCCTGGGCACGTGAAACATATCTAGTGTGCTATCCGAGCTTTCTGCTATTTTTTTTTGGCATGCGGGGAGTCTACATGTTGGTACGGGAAAACTAAATTTGATGATTTTACATATCTTTTTAGCGCTTATAAATCTTTTGCTCGAGATTCTTCTAAGTGGGTAGGTCCTTTTCACCATATGTTTTTAATAAAAAAAGTTGAGATTATGATAAACTTTACATTGGTTCTATTAAAGAAAATCTACTGTTGATTTGGCCCTTAAAAAATTGATTGCTTTCATTCTTGGCTTGGGTAATCATCAAGCAAAAAAAGATTTTTTTTATATGAAAGGGGGTTTCAACCCCCCTGGTACCACTTATCATGCAACCAAGAGTGACAATTACACCAATATAAGTTTTGGGGTGTCATCTCTCTAAAACTGGGAGAGATGGGAAACAGCTAAAGACCAACTACAGAGCATCTATCCAAGGCTTTTGACGAAGCTTCCAAAAGTTCTCACGCATCTAGGAAGAGTTCAACTCCAGACGATCCGCATCAGTTCTCCTCTTGTTTTTTACACGAGGAGAAGGTTTCTGTCCAGGAGTGAAGTGTGAGCATCCTTGCTGAGTAGGCGCCACCTTCTGACGTTTGCAATCACCCTGGACCAAACCGCATCCAAACCTGACCATGACCTTCTTAGTGTTCATAAGGACCAGATAACAACAGAGCTAGGTATTAAGCACAGCATTCCTATCATTGCTAATCCACCATATGGCAACAGACAGGAAGTCGGAACCAATGCTAATGCCAAATACATCAGAGATCACTTTCCAAACATTTTGTGCTACAAAGCACTTAAAGAAGAGGTGATCAACTGACTCAAGCTCAGAACAAAACACACAGGTTTTCATGAAACGGTATCACCCAAAGCCTGATACTCTGTTTCAATATTTTGTAAACCCCAAGAACTTATGTTTTCATGAAACCATAATCCTTATATTAAAACATACTAGCAAAAGTGCCCGTGCGTTGCACCGGGTAAGAAAAACTGAACACACTTCTTCTTTATGCACCATTGATAATGGGGGTCATATTTTCTCATATTTATGAAAGAACATAATTAATCCTAAATCCTAATAACATACTTTGTAAGAAAAAGCTTGCTATGAGATTAAGTGTTCTTGTTAATACCTGCTTGGATTGTCTAGAGTGCAACCATCAACGGAGTGAAATCTGCATAGATTGGTTTGTATTTCCAAGTTTCAATTAAAGTACTTCCTCCGTTCTAGATATAAATATACGTATTAAAATATGTCTATATACCTTGTACTTGGACCTTGTCAAAGTTGCAACACATACCGTCAACATAGTTAATCCAGCAAAACCATAGAAGTGGTTGTTTAGCTTACTCTGAACACTCGTTAGCCATACTTTGCTGGTGTTACCGTGAGCCGTGACACCCCAACCACTAAATTTGATGATTACATCTGAAGAAAGCAAGTCCGATCCATTGCTCCAAGAAAAAAAGGATGGATTTCTTTTGTTATGGAGGCTTAGCTGCGATTGTGGTTCTTGTTGTAGTACGGCGGTGTTCTAGGTGGATTCCGACTGGAGAGAAGCGACTCTGCCATGTTCGCACCTAGCCGGCGCCATTATAGTCCACGGCAACCAAGCAAGACGACACAAAGCGGATGTAGAAGTGGACTTCCGCGAGCCAGAGCGGATGACAGCTGTTGTGGCGGTGACCGCGAGGGTGTCGCGCCAGGGTGTGGCTTACATTTTGGATTGCGGGTTAGTACTTACTGCTTAGTACTTGAGGAAATCGCTGAGCCTTCGATTTGAACAAGATCCGCCAGAGCTCCTCACAAACCCAATCCCCGACACACGGTGCTCTGGAGAGGAAGGACATGGGGGATTGGGGATGATTGGCATAATCACATTCAGGCTTTGGGTAAAAAAAAATGGAAGACACCAGACCACACACGGCTGCCATCTGATCGTCAACATGGTCTTAGAGCAGATGTCCTAGATTTATTATAGGATCGACATCACAGCCTTGAACGCCAATTATTATAGGGATCAATCTGATCGTCAACATGGTCCGTAGCATATTGGATTCCACGAACCTCTGCTATTCGAAGCACTTCCTCCACTTTTTAGATCTGGCCATGTCCTAGAGCAGATGTCCTAGATTTATCGGCTACGAACCAGCCAGCCTATGCCCTGTCCCGCCGAGAGCCACATCAAATACGGCCTGCCACCGTCTGCCCGCCTGCTCGCCAGGTTTCGCTATTCCGATGTCTCACGGGAATCGCTGGGATGCACACCGCTGCTTGCATGTAGCCCCGGCCGACAGCCACAACAGTCCTAGCTCCACGCAGCTTGCCTCCACGCGTTTTACCGCAGCCGGCAGGCGCTTGCTCCCGCCTAGTTTCCGGCCGCTTCGCCCGCGTTACCAGCAGCATCGCGCCGTTCCGGCGCCTGGACATGAAGGGGGCAATTAAAACATCCGTAGCTGTAAAACACTCCTCCACCCGGCATAGCATCAGCGTTGTCCATGGCCTCCGCCGGCGGATGAGGGAGAAATAATTTCGGCACCGTAAGTGAGCAGAGATGGTCGAAGACCATGACTGCGAGGGGAGGATTTAGGCGTGCATCCGTGGCTCCGTGCGGCTTTTATCGAAGCCATCGAGAGGTCCGATTTGGGCTAGGCCCATGAGGAGGACGACCGGACTCTGCTTTGGCGACGAAAGAAACCTACGAGGCTACGACAGAACAAAATAATTGAACCGGTACGGGGCAGTGGTGCGTTATATGTGAATTGGTGGGAGGGCAAAATGGTTCAAGAAATTGTTGGACGAAAATTTTGGCAGAAACCTTAGCTCCTTTATTATTAGGTATAGACTAGCAAAAGTGCCCGTGCGTTGCACCGAGAGAAATATAATCAAGCGCTACTCCAAACCATCCATGTTGGCACTTCTTCTCTTTCTTACCATCGGTGATGGTGGTCACAAATTCTCCTATCCATTACGAAGATAATCAATCCTAAGAAAGTTAGATTGTAAGCCCTTGTCGTACCGACTTATAATACCAGAGACCTGTAGGCTGTAATGATTGTGGATGCAACCATTAAATTTTTATTAAATATGAATCCAAACAAATTTAAATCTAATACACACTTAATATTCTATAAACCATTTTCAAATTTTGTAGTAGAAAACCATTCATACCACTTCAATTTTGCTCGACAATCTAGGAAGCTCCAGCATAGCATGGTCAGTGAAAATGTCTCTCTCTATTGTCCACTTGTATAGTTGCTATTTGATTTGTATTAATATGATGGACTCTGTACCGTTTTTTATATTTATAATAGCTAAACCTACATTGAATTGTTGCAAAGATATTGTCATTAGCATAACCGATATATTATCATTAGCGTAACTTTGGGTAACTCATGTGTTAATGCGCTTTTAGGCTAGAGCTAATCACAACAATTAACACTGTTTTCGTATAATTCCTATCTGGCTTCTCGGATTAAACCGTCTACATGGCTGGCTAGAAAGGGATACCATCGGACTATGCATCGTAATATTATCAGGATGTAGTACAGTTGACAAATATATCTGACCTTGATGGATAGTAGTAGGCATCGAGGCAAACAAATTGTGGATTCGAACTACCGAGCAGACACCAATCTGAAATTGAAAATTTAGACAAAATGATAAGTTGGTTGAACTACGAAAAAGTCTATCGTCTCACGGAAACATGTATAATTAAGAGCAGCCAAAACAAAATTGCTTTTCGAAAATGTAAATATATCCCTGATCCAATCTTCCACCGCATTGAGTAAATATAAAGTATGTCAACTCATTGCCCTCAATAGCTCAGTCAAAAATCTCCAATTTAGCATCTCTAGTTCGCTAGATTCGGTTCTAGCTGCTGCAGCTTCAAAGTAGCACATCGTCTCTGGTACAATATCTTGATTGTTTCACCATCCATAACAATGGTTAAGTTGAAATCTAGCAAGAACTAATAATCCCAAGCTCTCTGTAGCTGTGTGTAAATGCTAGAGCCGCTTCAGATTTCTTGACTCATTTTGGAGCTGCAGTGCTCAAAGTCATCATGCACAGCCTCTGGTTCTCCCTCTCCAATTGACCACATCATGTTCACCGGATAAAGGATGAATAAATTCACACATACTAAGAATACCAATTAGCGATTACTCCGTAGAAGCCTAGAGTGACCACATATTATACCAATTGGTTTAGGACTCAATTAATTGAGATGAGGAGGGATTAGAGGTGGTGTACCTGGTGAGCGGCTATGAAGAAAACCAGAAAGATCGCAATACGCGAATCATACGCAGGACAGAGCGGTCTGGGCTGCTACTTGTTCGTCCAAACACGCGGGACTACGCTGGTCAGGACACCGCGTAGTTCTAGAGAG
This sequence comes from Lolium multiflorum, assembly GCA_030979885.1. NCBI lineage: Eukaryota > Viridiplantae > Streptophyta > Magnoliopsida > Poales > Poaceae > Lolium > Lolium multiflorum. Next base: position 7,732,729 of record CM061751.1, on the reverse strand, counting down.
AACTCGCTGGCAGGAGGTGCGGTCTCCATGCGGTTCAGGTGATGGCGAGCTCGCCCCACAGGAGGTGCGGCCTCTACTTGGTTTAGGTGAGACTTGAGAGTTCGCCCGGACGGGGTACGGGCGGTCCAGGTTCCGGAAGCAACCCCGCCGGAAGTGTTGTGAGGCCTCCAAGCTCGCTGGCTCCTTGGGGCTTCCCGTCCTGGCTAGATGTTGCGCCTGCTGCACTTTCTCCGAGGCAACATCGCCGAGACATGGCTCTAGAGGCGGGCATCCGCGGGCGGCCGGCCACCTTCCCGATCTATGCAGTAAAATTTTCGGCGCAGCTAGAGGCGGAGGGGATCGGCCTGCTGGTTCTTGAGCTCCTTAAGATTCGCTTGGAAGCCATCGAATCGTGCGGCCGACGCTAATAATCAGGAACCGGGATCTAAATCGAGACGAAGGAAGTGAGGCTCAAGGAAGCAGACAGGAGGATAAATCGACGGAGGCGTGTGTACGGGGCTCCTCCACTGGTTCCTCCGCCTCTTGTTGATGTGCGGCGGGATCTGCGATTGGCGGCGCTAATCAATCTGGGAGAGAGGGCGCGGCCGCAGGGGATTGAGCAGCTGGCTGCGCTCGGGAGGAAAGAGGAGAAGAAAAATAAACAACGAACCGGTAAGTTATGGCATTGTGCAGTATTATGCGGTTTGGTGGGAGGGCAAAACGGTCCAAAAAAAAAGCGTTGACGAAACTTTTTGGCAGAAACCTTAGCTTCTTTATTATTAGGGGTATATAGATTATTAGGTATAGATATAGATTTTTACATCTTATGATCTTTTTAGGGGTTCAAAATCATCGTTGCCAAGCCAGGCCCATCCAGTTGGGCCTGGCCACGGCCCATACCCAGCAAAGGTTGAGTCCGTGCTCTGCTCCCGTGCTTCTATAAACCGTTCGTAGGTAGGTCGCCTCTCCATTGTGGTGAGCCTGTCGCCGAGTTGGCTGAGAAGATGACGAAGCCCGATGGGACGGAGACGGAGAGGGACGCAAAGAAGATAAACCGGTCACCGCAGGTCGCCTCTCCGTCGTGCGAGCCCTACATCCCCGACGTGGCCGCCCATCCGGAGGTGTTCGCCGCCTTACAGGAGCCTGCCCTTCCAGAGATTGGAGGAGTTCCAGGTAATCTTGCCCTATTTCCAACCTATTTTTTACCCCTTGTCATGACAGATTGTTGCATACTGGCTCTGGCTGTTTACTTGTTGGAAATAAAACGAAAAAAAAACCCGCAGCAGTAACACCTGTGCTTGAATCTGGTATGCCTTGAATCTGTTCGGTCATATGTTGTTGTCTAATTTGTTTTTTCATGCTTCTTGCTGAATATATGTCAGTAGTGCTTTTCATGGTACACGGATATATGGCTCAAGTTGAGTGCCCGATTTTAATTTTTTTGTATTGCATATCAATGTCAAAACTTGATACTTACACACTCCCCTCACGCCAAAATTTAAATTATACTGTTCGGAACAAGGCAGTCATCCCACGCAAAAAAATGTCAAACTTTTCGTTCCGTACCCTTTTTCAGCAGAGACGGCCGATGTGGGCGGCGCCGAAGTCGACGAGATGACCAACGCAGGCGGTGCAGCTAAGGAGGAGGATGAGGAGGAGCTCTCCTCCTTCACACCCAAATCTCCACTCAGCATGCCTTACATCCCTGACGAGCTAAATGATCCGAGTGCCTATCCGGCGACACACGCCGCCTACAAGGAGGCCCAAGCCAAATACAGAGAGAAATTAAGTAAGTTAACCCCTACCCTAATTCCCTAAACCCTCTACTCCTTCTCAGGTTTGCGACCTCCTCCCATTGTGGGTGCTTACTGACTTAGTCGCACGATTCCTTCTCTGTAGATCGTCGGTACCATCTCTTCACTTTGCCACACGAGCCACCCGAGTCTTCGTGCCTGTTCAATCATCGGGATCTTTTTCCGATCCGTGAAACTGCAAGAAACGCCGTGCTCCACGCCGCCAAATCCGTCATCAGGCTCTCATCCTCTGTAGGTACGTATTTTACAACACTAAGCGTGCTAAAGTGCTAATTAATATTTGCAAACGGACGGAAAGCTAGCGTCTGACCAAGTGTTGTGATTTTCTGATTAACGTTTGCAGACGGGAAGCCGCTGGCCAACTGCTGCGGTTTGTGGATCAAATGGGACGAGGAGAGCAAGACAGGCATCGTTTTGACCACCGCACAACTGATTCGCTCCAACAACTCGAAGCACTCAACGTATACCATAGCAAACCACTCGGAAGGTGCAGACCGGTACCATATTAAAGCTAACGTGAGTTTCTTTCTTAACACTCACTTTTCCATTTGTTTCCTTCGTAAGGAATGCATGATCGGTACATCAATCAAAGAGAACTAAAAGGAAGAATTACATTCACTCTTGTTTCTCTGTTCTGTCTAATACTCGATTATAATTGATTTGTCATGTCTCAGTTGCTAAATTTAAGCAGTAGTATAGTGTCGTAATATTTGCAGATGGTGTTTCAGGTTATCTTTTTTTTTGAAACGGAGGCAAAAGCTTTGCCTCGTTCATTCATTAATCCGGTTTTTAGGAGAAAACCGGGCAAAAACCAACAACAATAGTGCCGTAGCACACCATAACCACACACACCGCCACAAGGGCACACTCAGCCACCCTGGCTACCCACAAAAGCTAAGAAGATCAAACCGGCCTATGCCAAACAGATGGCTCTTCGGAGAGAGACCGGCAGCTCCGTTTCTGACGACGAGCCTTGTTTCAGGTTATCGTTCACCTGCTGGATGATACCACTGCAGAAGGCCACTACCTCTACCACCAGGAGCATTATGACCTTGCCTTTTTCGAGGTCCGATTGGATGAACCGGTTGATTTGCCCTCCTTCGGTGGCAGCGTGCATTCTGGTCAAGACGTTTTCAGGCTTGCAAGAGATGTCCATATGAATTTAAGGATAACCCACGGCTGGGTGGAGGATCGGAATCCAGGAAGCAATGATAGGCATCACTCCATGTACCTTTCCCATCAAAAAACTGATTATCGTCCCCGTAAAGATTTTAATAATTACGTTTACCATCAAAAAAAGGAAGATTATCCGGTACGCAGTGCTTAATTCAAACTCCACGCTTTGCAATTATATGCTGCTATTTTGTTGCCGTGAGTTGTAACTATTGTCATATATTTTTCACTATTGTAGTGCAATGAGGATGGAGGATCCATCATTGATTTGGATGGGAAGGTCGTTGGACTGTTTAACAAGCACCCTACGAAATCTTTTGTACCGTCTTATATCTTGGATAAATGCATGGATTTGTGGCTCAAGTTTCGGTACAACTTTCCCCTATTGATGTTAAAACTAATGCAATCATCTTCTTTTGTTTTTCTGCCTGTTATTTGAGCTTATAAACAAAATTGACTTGATTATTGATTGTTTTCATGCATGGCCTGTACATTTCCACCAAATAATCTCCGTAAAACAATCATATTCTTCTGTATGCCATATTTATATGTGTTGTTGTTGTGTTAATGATTATGTTTGGTAAAGTTGCATCCCTCGGCTCCATCTTGGAATGAAGTTTATTTCCATCAAGCTTCTAGACCCCATACAGGCTGAGAAGTTGTGGCGCATGTATAAAATTGAGGTCGGCTTAATTGTTCAAAAGGTACGTAGTTGTTCACTGTTATTTAGTATTGCTAGAACTGTTCCTCATATGCATATTATGGGCTGATCATGGTGATTTTGGACATTAGGTGTCAGCAGAATCGAATGCCGAGAAACTTGGAATCTGCCTCGGTGATATTATTGAACGTTTTAATGGAGAATGCATATCTACTACAGTTGAGGTAGGTATATTCTGTATGTAGATGAGTTTCAAATAAAATTGAATGAGAGTATATATTTATTTTACACTTTAGTTTCTTGACTTCTGTATTTCTTTCAGTTGGAAAAGATGTTGCTGGGCAGATGCAGGGACCATTTAGATCAAGGAAACCATTTGAATGAGCAAATAGATGTTTCAGTAAGTTACTTTGAAGTTTTGGCTTTTAGCTAAGATTTGCTTGACTAATACCGATCATAGCACTAACTAATAATGTTATCGACTTTACAGATTCAAGTATTTCACACGGAGGAACGTCTCCGAAGAAATATAAATTTGAGTGTAGCTGTATCAGATTGTGGAGAGGTCGTTAAAAAAAGTAAACATCTCCCCGTTTAACATAAGCTGAAGTTATCACATTTTTCGCTTATGTAGATTTTGTATGTTCTAAATCAAACTTGAAGGTTATATATATTATGCAATAGACTCGTCGATTATTTTCATGCAGGTTGTACCTTTTAGAATTAGAGGGGCCAATGTGAAATCTTGAACTAGGTCTTACATAGAGGAAAATGTAATTGCAGAAAACGCGTTAATTCTATATCACTAGCTAAATATCATGTTTTGCAATTGTTCTTACAAAATCATATTAAGAAATTGCTCACTATGTCGGCTTTCTCACCTGAGTTCTGCTGGACCGATGTCAGCATCCACTTATCGTGCTCAGCCGGCAGCCACCCCTAGTTGTTCCTTTCTTTTGTGACTGGTGACATACTTTATTTTATTACATGGATCTGGCATTTTACTTAGTTCTTTACAAACATGCATTTAATTAAAACAATAGCAACCGTCTTAATAGAGATGTTTTTATTTGTGTAGGGACCTACCCCATCACTGCTATAGAAGCGACGCATGCTTCAGGGCAATCTAGCCAAAATGTGGCGGGTAAGTAAAGTAAACGTGATACGTGAACACATGCACGTGCATTTCACACATCTACTGATATATGTAGTACAAACACTAAAATTCAAACTGTTGGATGCTATGAAACAATTAGCTCTTGTGTCCAGACACAAAAATAAATGTGACATATTTCCTTAATTTATTCTCTAGCAATTTTTCAAACGTCACATTTCATCGAGCTATCTTCGCCATACAGATGATCCTTGGCTACCAAGACCAAAACGTACTTGGGAAAGTTACTTGAATGCATCTACTGAAAAGGTACGCATATACAGAACTGAATGAATGCCCCTTCCATCATATTTATTTCTCTTAACCCGCAAAAATATATTTATTTCTTTTTATATGAGTAAAGATACTCCTTCCGGATAGGTTTAACAGGCGCAAACGTAGTTTAAATTTTTTATTTTGACCATTATTTTGGCAGATAAAATATTTTGTAAAAATTATATCGTTGGAAACCTTATTCGAATATGAATCTAATGGTGTAGATTTTGTAGACATATAATTTACATTTTATTGACTAAATTAGTGGTTAAACTTTATCTTAAACTGCGTGCTTGTTAAACCGATACGGAGAAAGTAGTAATGTATATGTAACAATTTTTGAATGGAATAATATAACTTTAAACACATCTCGTTTTATTAAACCAAGGCACCTAGCTATAAGCACATATGTGCCAGCAGCAAAAAAGGGTACGAGATTAATCATGTCTACACGATTTTTGCAGGTTCTCGGTGGCAAAAAAAGGGTACAAGATTAATCATGTCTACCAGGGTATATATACGGTTTTATGTCGAAACCAAGGGCGACATTGAGTTTAGGAAGGTTCATGGAAGCGAAAAATATGCAACTCAAATAGTGGGATTTCGTAGGATAACCATAAAACATTAAAATACAAGGTGTAAATTCTAATTGTGATGCAAATATATGATCTAATGTCACAATAAACTAAATTTCATGGATACATTTCCAACGAATCAAGGGGATTATCCTTTTCTCTCTCGGCCAAGGCTACGGCCAAGTTGGCCCTGATTTAGCCCATACAAAGGGGGAAATGAGCGGATATCCTAGCGACCCCTCTCTTGGACCTCTCCATCCTCGGTTAGACGAAGACGAGTTCGTCATCCTCTACGAGATTATGGTGGGACAAGTAGTCACATGGGAGGGTTTACGCGAGAGGATGAAGGTGCTACTACTCATCAGTTCGCTGAATCCTCCAGGCCAGCATGTCTCCGCCGTCTTTGTTGGTAGCCGTATTTGTCAAGCAAAAAAGTTGATGGGCTCAAGAATCCATCATACTCCTTAATCACCAGAAACCTATTCCGAAAAACAGCCATGGCCCCTCTTCAGTCACCTTGTTTCTATTCTCCAAGATAGTTCGGAACATGGGTATTCTTCCCAGTTAATGTCATTTAAATTCCTTTTGCTAGGCTCCATGCATAACGCATAGTTTACTCGAACTCAGCTAGGCTGAAAATTTTATGCACAACGGGAGTATGTATGAAACACCTGCCACCACTAGCCACTTTCGTCCCCTCCTCGGTCATGTATTTTTCGCCATCGAAGATGAGTTGTAGCTTTTGGTCAAAATTAAATCCCGTGAAGTTCGAAAATGCTTGTGTGCACCACCTCCGATCTGACCATGTGGACCCAGCTACACAATGCCATGGTCAATCTCCGAGCAACGACCCATGGACTGCTAGTGCAGCGTTCCCCAACATCGCCTAGGCCTGCTTGGCATTTTTGGGGGTGCTCTATGCGCGTGCACACGGATGAACATCGGCGATGAGCAGCGAAGGGCGTGCAAGGGTCACAACCGATACTTGTTGACCTGTTCTTGGAGTCCTCCTTTATAATTAGTTCGTGAAGTAGCTTAGAAATTTGCACCAACGAGATGTGGTTTAGATTAATCCTGCCGCGTGCCATTCAAAAAAGTGTGTGAGAATAATCACGTCTACATGATTTTTGCAGGTTATCTGTGTGAGGATTGGACACGAGGAGGTTGCGAGCGTGTTGCATTCCGTGCCATACTAACAAGAACATGGGCAGAATGTGTAGATTTAGGGTACTTAAAAGGGAGAAGCTTGTTGTAGTGCGGGAGTTTTACGATATTTAGAACAAATCAAGTTGGGAAGATATGTACCATGGATTCGTTGTCAGATCGTTGTACCTGCACTACCGCACTATGTTGGTATGGTCCATTGCCGCCTCCATGACCTGTTTGTAAACTTTACAGTAGTTTTCAGCCGTTGCTTTTGCCCTCTCAATCCACAAACACTGAAGGGCGCAACGACACCACACCCCAGCGGCCTTGCAGCAGACACAGTTTTTTTTTACAGGAACATACCATTAAACCACGACTGAAGGGTGCAACAACACCTCACTCAACGCTACCAGCTCATGAGCCAGATTATCACATGCCCCATTACAATGATTGATCTCGAAAAAAATAAACTCCAATTGGAGATGAAATCTGCTTCACATAACAGCGCACCAATAGGATTCTCGGCGAACGCTCTGAAGCAACATGCCAAGGCCTCCGAATGAAAATGATTGTTCGCATTTTCTACATAACTGGTCACGTCCCATTCCTCTCAGCCTACCAACAGTCTAATGGCAGACCACAAACTGGGTGTCTAAATAGATGCCCTTTAATTTTGCATTCATATGCATAGGGTGACTATTCCAACAAAATATCCATACAATATGGTGCACCTTGGCAAGGCACTTGATGCGCCACAAATTGCTCCAGACTGACAAATTGTCCAAAACAGAATGTGACCCCTCACCTTGGACTGAACTAGCTCGTCTTAAGAAAGATACCCAATGTACCTTGGAATCAAAATGACATACAATGAAATCCTCTTGCTGATCGCAAACCGGAATACGCACGATCAACTTGCCATCTTCATCCAGAGTTTGGGAAACAAGCTCTTCGTTCCAAGTTTGTCACCAAATCGAGCAGTTAACAAACACAGGTAATATCAGATTTGCCTTACACTGAACAAGGCCGCCAAGTGGCGCCTCCAGGGATCCAGGGATCCTCCCAGATTCTAATTCTTTCACCACCACCTACTCTCCAAATCATGACATTTTTTACCACTTCAACGCCCTTGAGATTACTGCGCCAAACATAACTGATTCGTGCCTTAGCTTGAGCAGATAAAAAATCACTGTCCGTTAATACCTTGCCGCGGAATCTGCGAACACAGCGCGTCCAGGCATTGAAGGAGCCGCCACGCTTGTTTTGCCAACATAGCAATGTTAAAAGAATAGAGGTCTCTAAAACCAATCTCACCTATCGACGAATCATCTTTTTCCAACCATTTCAAGAGGTAGTAAGACATTTTAAACCTTCACAAGAAAGTAGACAATGTAAAGGATGCGAGAGAACAACTTCAAACCCTTCATTGAATGGCACACACAATTCACGTCATAGTTAATTCAAAAACAACAAAGGTCACTTGCCTGCCACATTTTGATTAGATTGCACTGCAGCAGACGTCCCTAATGTAGCAGTGATGGGATAAGTGTCTACACATATAAAAACATCACAATTAAGACCAATGTTCTATAAACATGTAAATTGAGAAACAAAATTCTTTTAATACATATTTTTTTCATAATGTCAAGCACCTCTAAGCTGATGCACAGAGTACCAAGGCAGGAGAAGCTATAAGCACAAACATTATCTCTCCGCCAAAAATGTTTTAGAACGTTGTCCTCAACCATGCTGGTTGCACGCCAGCCATTTCCCCGAAAATTAATCATAAATTACAAACATGTCCATGCGCCATTGTAATAATAATATCATGTTACTCAATTAATATTCTGAACATCTAATGGATGCACACCTGTATTGGGACCTCAATGTATTCGTTAAGTACGGTTAAGAAGTAATTGAGGACTTAATTGTTTATAAACAAGGATTACTTACCCCCTACAAATCTTCCCTCCCTCACTCACTCAGTCCCCCCTCGCTCATTGACACCGAACTGCACTTAAAATTATGTTGGATATTCCAAGTGAGTTGCATCTGTAAAAGAGAAGTCTTTGTACACTAAAAAGGTTGATCTCCTACTCCTGTCCTAAGATGACACAAAAGATACTGATAATAACCTGATTATATAAAGGAATGCAAAAAAGCATGACATGTTTGTGCTAAATGATAAAGCAATAACTAATGTTTTAAGATAAGAAGATTTGATTGTTCGTAAAATTTTGTTATGATTATTTTCATCTTTGCTTATATTGGTGGTGGTAATCCATGTCCCATACCTATGTTGCCAACCTTGCTAATTGAAAAGTCTAAAAAAGAAAAGAACAAATATAAATGCCAGCCCCTAAAATATCTCTAGCAAAATAAAGTATGACATAGTCACAAAGAAGAAGTAAGAACTAGGGGGCTAGGGGCAGCTGCCGACTGAGGGCTCGAAAGTGGAGACCTGACAAGGTCCAGTAGAACTCAGATGAGCAAGCCAACATAGTGAGCAATTTCTTAATATGATTGTGTATGGACAATAGCAAAGCACGATAGTTAGCTAGTGATATAGAATAATGTGTTTTTCTGAATTACATTTTCCTCTCTCTAATGCGTAATTTAAGATTTCACATTGGCCCCTTGATTCGCAGGTACGACCTTCCAGGAATACTATCTACAACTCTATTGTGTATAATAAAAATGATCCTCAAGTTTGAGTTAACCCACACTGAATCTACAGCAGAGGGAAATGTGATAACTTAAGATTCACAACAAAATCTACTACACTATGATGCTTACTTTCTCTAATGACCTCTCCATGATCTGATACTTCTACATTCAAATTTATAGTTCTTCTAACACGTTCATCCGTGTGGAATACTTGAATCTGTGAAGTCAACAATATTATTTCTTAGTGTTATGATCCGCATAAATCAAGCAAATCACAGTTAAAATTTATAGAGAAACTTACTGAAACATTTATTTTGGCATTCAATTTCTTTCCTTGATCAAAATGGTCCTTGCATCTGCCCAGCAACATGTTTTCCAACTGACATAGTTACAGAAGTCAAGATCATTAAGTACAAGATAAATATATAATGCAACTACCTCAATGGTAGTATAAATGTGTTCTCCATTAAAACATTCAATAATATCACCAAAGAAGATTCCAAGTTTCTCGGCATGTGATTCTTTTGACACCTAATGTTCAATTGACCTTGATTACTCCATAAAATCATACGAGGAACACTTTTAGGAAAACTAATATTCCCTCTGATCTAAAATAAGTGTCATGGCTTTAGTTAAAATTTGGACTAAATTGAACTAAACCCCGATACTTATTATGAATCGGAGGGAGTAACAAGTTTGAAAATAGATAACTATAAAAAATATACAGCACTATAATACCTTTTCAACAATAAGGCCTTCCTCAATGTTATGCATGCGCCACATCCTCTCAACATTAATAGGGTCTAGAAGCCTGATGGAATCAAACTTCATTCCAAGATGGAGCCGAGGGATGCACCTTTATCAAATATAATCATTTAATACAACAACACATCTAAAAGTACTTGACTGTTTTACAGATGATCAGTCTCCTTTAGCGTATAAATCATGTCTAGCATGCTAAAGAATCAAATTCCAACATACTTTTGTATTCATTCAATTGCATGAGGTAAGAAATAGACAAACTAAATGGTGCAAATAGAGTTTGGAAACTTAGCGAACAATATTTTATGATACACAATAACAGTGGAATTATGCACGAGAACACTTTTTAATCAACTCAATTCTGTTGTTCAACAAGCAGGAAAGGTAATAAGGAAGAATGCATGTCCCTTTGGGGACATCCGGATAAGGAAGAATGCATCAGCTTAATAACACTAACAAAGAATGGAGGGGGGAGACGTACCCAAACTTCCTCCACAAATCAACGCAGTTGTCCAAAATAGAAGAAGGTACAAAAGAAGCGCTAAGGTGATTGTTAATCAATCCCACAACCTTCCCATCCAAATCAATGACGGCCCCTCCATCGTCATCACACCACAACATAGTAGTAGCGACAAATATTACGATTTACGGTAACAAAGTAACACCACCGAATTGCAAAACATAGAGTAAGAATCAATTTTTATTCCATACCAGACAGTCATCATGTTCGTGGAGAAAGTACAGGTAGTGATATCTTTCAATACTTGTTGGATTCCAATATTCCACTCTACCATGTGTTATCCTCAAATCCATACTTTGATCTCTTCCAAGTCGGAAAACGTCTTGACCACAATGCACGCTGCCATTAAAAGAGGGGAGCTGGACCGGCTCAACCACTCTAACCTTAAAAAATGCAAGATCATAATGCTCCTGGTGGTAGAGGTAGTGGCCTTCTGCGGTGGTGCCGTCGCGCAAGTGAACAGTAACCTGAAACGACAGCATGAAAGATTATCTAACTTCATTTCCGTAACTAGCTATCCTACAGCAACCCAATTTGAGTTTAGCAACTGAGAGATTACATATAATTTAACCTAAGATGAAACGGACAATAGGCAAGTGAATGTTGAGAAAGAAACCCACATTGGCTTTAATATCATACTCATCTCTGCCTTCCCAGTGGTTTTCCGTGGGATGCTTTGAGCGAATGAGGTGTGCAGTCGTCAAAATGGTGCCTGTTTTGCTCTCCTTGTCCCATTCAATCCACAAACCACAGCAGTTTGTGAGCGGCTCCCCATCTGCAAATACAAACCCCACAACACACTCAATCCCTTGTGCAAATATTAATCAGCAACCATGATGTTTACATACGCACCGACAGAGGATGAGAGCCTGATGACGGATTTAGCGGCGTGAAGCACCGCCCTTTTTGCAGCTTCACGGATGGGATGAAGGTGCTCATGATTAAACAGGCACGAAGGTGCCTCCTTGCGCCTATATTGTTTTTTTTGAAACGGGCAAAAAAGCTTTTGCCTTATATTGATATAGGAGAAGCAAACAGGTACATGACAAGAGCCAAAAATGAAAAAGAAAGGGGCGGATCAAGAACTCCGCCGCAGAACTACTTAGCTAACTAGATCAGCAAGGCACTTTGCCCCCGCAAGGATCCAATCCTTTCCCTCTGCCCTGATCTTGTGCATAACGACCGATGGCAGCGAAGATATATTGTTGAAAACGTGTTCGTTCCTCTCCTTCCAAATCTCCCAAGTGATGAGAATGACCGCAGACCGCAACCCTTTGGGAGAAGAGGTAGTGGTCGACGTGATGGCCTGCCAGTAATCGACGACCTTTGCTCTACCTTCTCCAAGGCTGCCCATAAGATCCGGACAAGAGAGCCAGGAGGCCGCCGCGGCCCATATGCGTTTGGAAAAACGGCATTCGAAGAGGATGTGTCTAGCCGTCTCAGGGGAGCATCTGCAGAGCTGGCATGTGGGGTGATGTGGCCATCCCCGTTTAGCCAGGCGGTCGGCGGTCCATAGACGATTTTGGACGGCGAGCCAAGCAAAGAAGCGGCATTTCGGCGGGGCCCAGGTCTTCCACACAAATTTTTCGAACTGACAAGGGAGAGCCGTGAGGAACTGGACTTTGTACGCAGAGCTGGTAGAATAGCAACCATTGGGGGTCAAGGACCAAGTGATGGAGTCCTCAGCGTCCGGAGACAGCTGGACCTCAGAAAGAAGATCCCATAGGCGAGCGTATTGTTCCATATGCTCAACGGTGAAGGCATCTACCGCGAAATTGCGCCTATATTGAGAAGTGAAGAGAGCTATCGTACGGCCTGTAGAGAATGGTGCGGCAAACTAATTAACTAAGCACCCACAATTGGTAGAGATTGCAAACCTGAGAAGAATAGAGGGGCTGTGGTAGAGGCTTACATAATTTCGCTATGTATTTGGCTTGGGTGTCCTCAAAGGCGGCGAGTACCTCAGGATACACAGTGGGATCATTTAGCTCGTCGGGGATGTAGGGCTTCCTGATTGGAGATTTGGGTCTAAATGAGGAGAGCTCATCCTCCTCCTTGGTCATCTCGTCGACTCGTGAGCCATTTGCTTCTGTCACCGATAAGGAGCCGTCCTGATCGTACATGCCTTGTACAGAAAATCGCAGCAGGAACAAGTAAAGACCCGATCGCAGGGGACTGCCCGATGGTACAGGATGCAGCAATCTCTGATGGTGAGGAGGAAAATAGGCTGGGGGAAAATTACTTCCAGCTCCTCTCATCTCTGGATGGGCGGCCTGATCGTCGGGCTCGCGCAACGGAGGGTCGACCTCCAGCTCCTCCCGCAACAAATTTCTCTTCTTCTTTGCCTCCCTCTCCGGCTCCGTAGCATCATCACGGGTCCTTTCGGGCTTGGTCATCTTCCCCGGTGCAAGTCCGCCGCCGGCTCTGGGAACTGGGGACTGAGGGCGGCGAGGGAGTGGGGATTGTCGTGGGTAGTGACGTTATGTTGGACTAGACCAGGATGCCTCACCTATCACTTTAGACTTTGCCCAATAAGCAGATGCGGTTATTTACTGGGATAAAAAAAATTTACTCCCTCCTGCATAAAAAAGGATGTAGAGGATCTATCAAATTTTGAATATATCTATATACACTAAATACTGTTTAGATATATCTAAATTTAGACAAACTTACGTCATCCTTTCATGAACAAGTGCAGTATATAATTTTGACTTTGACCAAAAGAGGCAACACACCAAGTATTTCGATAATGGCAAATACATGCTCGAGGAGGGGGCGAAGTGGCACGTGTTCATACAGATGGGACGGGAAGAAGTGGCATTTAGAAATGTTGAGACTGCTCAGAATAATTCAGAGACTACTCCACCACGCTCAACCAATCAATCCTCACTCGATGGCTCCGCCCTTGCTTAGGTGACACACGTGATCTACCATCAGTGGGAATCTACTAACCATAAGGTCAATGAAATTGAAAGGCTCATTTTGACAATAGAACCAAAAGAGATTTGACGGCTGAGAGGGGTTTTCATAAAGAGAAACTTTCATGCAGTTCACCTATTTTTATATAGAAGTGAATGACCCGTTAATTAGCTGGCTAGTCTGATCTATCGGAGTGTTTCTCTAATCCCAAGCTTTGAAGAGAAGTGAATGCTTGTTGGAAAATAGAGAAGGCCTAGGGTTATCTATGAAAAACCATGCATTTCCAGGTGGTTGAACATGACTTGGTTGTCAAGGTTTAAAATAGTATGCTAAATGAAATAGCGGTAGCCTCCTTCAAACGCTATGGATGCTATATCGTGCTAATAGCGTGGTATATTTTGAATAGAGTTTTCATAATAATACTAAATATAGTCTAAATAAATAATTTTACTAGAACGAATAGATATATAGTCCAAAAGTGACCGAATCATACATACATAGCCACATATGAAAATAGATCTCAAATATTTTAGAAGGCTAACATCAGCATTTCACAAGGCAACAACATAGTATAAATTATTTATTAAAAATTATTAGCATTAGTGATATTATCTTCTGATTTAGAAGTGGAACCAACATATTGCAATTCATCACCACGAAAAAGTGAAAGCAACTTGCCTGAAATAAATAGCGCGCTAACGCTATGAAGTTTTAGTGCGATATAGCATGCTATTTCGCAAATAGCGCCACACCGAGCAAAATTACTAAAATTTAGCGTGGACCCTCTAGATATGATATAGCGCGGTATTAACGGAGAAATAGCGTGCTATTTTAAACCTTAATTATGATGATGATGTTGTTTGTCTTAATGTGTGAGTAGTTTCTTTTGTTCTTGGGGAGAAGGAGAAGAGCTAGCACCACCATAAATTGGAATAAAGATTATATTGTCTTTACTTGTATAAGTGTGTAGTAACTTTATTCACTGATATTGTGCGAACGTCGACTGCATAATATTTTGCCCTTCAGAAAGTTGAAGGAAGTTATTGTTGTGTGTGGTTAGTGTTTGTTGGACATACTAGTGAGATGATTCGTTTTCATCATTGCCCATGAATTAACGAGGGAGCATGGAGATCCAAATATGGATATGCATAACCATGGAGATACTCTTAATTGCTAGTGCACTCCAGCTAGTTGCTATGAAAGACTAGTTGTGGTTATAAACATAGGCACATTCAGCATCCCTGCAGCCCGGGCAAGTTCCACTGCTAGATTTTCGAAAAAACAAAAGGATAACATACGACATGTGGAACACACCACCTATATACATTGCCTTCAACAATCATTTTGCACATCAATGGGCAAAGCTACCCGTAGCTCGGCCTCCTAATGGAGTTTTCAACAAAATAGCGACTAACAGACAGGAAATGCACTTTTATGGTACATTAATTACATTTCAAAAAGGCACCATAATCTATGTATGAAGAGTATTGCATATTTATGCTAGACTAGGTATATTGTACTTGGTAATGCCACCACCAACACACTGATGCCACTTCTCGACCCTGGCTCAATAGGTCACTTGTCCGACACATTTTTCTTTAGATTGCAAGGAAGCAGACATCCCTTTTCAAGTAATGATAGGGCGAGTGCCTACACACACAAAAAATCTCTGTCAAGATGAATGTTTTCTTAAAATTTCATTGAAAATATTTTCCTTTAATAGAAAATATTTCCACAATACCATGTCAACTAATGTTTAATTTAAGGTTTCATGTTGGGTTCTCAATTTCTCAAGGAAAAACCCTGCATTAATAAAATGTAAAAGTCTATTGCATGATGGATATAACCTTCAAAAAACATACTGAATCTACAGAAGAGAAATCAATATGTACATAATAAAGTAAGAAACGCGAAGAAAATGCAAATGCAACTACTATTCCTTGCAGCGAAGCTGTGTTTATGGAACTTTAATTTAATAACAACTAATTGAGTTGTTGCATAAAATATTTAGCTATGGATTCCAAACTAAAAATCTAGCAATGACAGGTGTGCCATGCATATTATAAGTATTCCAACCAACCCACACATTCAACATAATATTCGAAGTATTCTAAGCAACAACACGCATTCAACATGATACTGCTAGTGGTATCTGCTTGTAAGCTCATTCTCAGGGGTACTAACTTGAATAATCATAACTTAAGATGCACAATCAAAATCAACTACTACGTTAAAACGGAAACGTTTACCTCTTAAAACGACTTCTCCACAATCAGATATTTTTGTACTCAAATTTGCAGTTCTTCGTAGAAGTTTGACTGTGTCAAATACTTGAATCTATAGAGTCAATAATATTATATCTTAGTGCTATGGTCGGCATAAGCCAAGCAAATTCTTTCAGTTAGAACATAAACGTAACTTACCGAAATATCTATTTTAGCATTCAAGGCATTTCCTTCATCAAAATGGTCCTTGCACCTATCCATCAACATTTTCTCCAGCTGACAAAATTACGAAAGTAAAGAGAATAAAGTGTCACATAAATGTATACTCTTTTTCCATTTAATTTAAACTCAATAAATGCACAATGCACCTACCTCAATTGTAGTATAAATATATTCTCCATTGAAGCATTCAACAATATCACCAATGTGGATTCCTTGTTTCTCAGCATGTGATTCTTTTGACACCTAATGTTCAATTGGCCATGATTACTCGCATTTGAGAAATTATTTTAGGAAAATAGTAACAAATGCATAAACAAATAAAAGTTAAAAACACTATATACCTCTTCAACAATAAGACCTTCCTCAATGTTATACTTGCGCCCCATCTTCTCAATATGAGATGTGTCTAGAAGCTTGATGGAACTAAACTTCATTCCAAGGTGGAGCCGAGGGATGCACCTGCACAAAATAAAATCATTTAATACAACACATATAGAGAAGGATTTCTTTCTAACATAAAGATACAAAAGTTAGTATGAAGGTGATGCATCTTTCTGAGCATCAAATTTCCAAAAGTGTGTTTTGACTAATAGTTGTTGGGTTGCTATTAACGGAGGTGCATCTTACCGACTTTTGGTTAAATATGGTTGTCTCATATAAATGTACTAGAGTTTCATCTCTTTGTAGTTTTAGGTTATGAATCTTTATTAGCAAATGGATTTTCTTGCACATGTATCAACAAAAGGCGCTCTCAAGGATGCATTAATAATATATCAAACTGAAGTCTCATGGGAGTTAGACAACATTTTGAGGCAATACTTTTCCTAGCATCATGAACATGCACTTCTGTGCTTAAAAGTTTAATGACTTTGCTACGGGAAATAAGCATAACAATGACACTAGAGTCTTTGGGCCAGGGCCGGCGCGAAGGGCATTAGGGTAGTGCTTCCGACGACCTGGGATGTGCACTGACTCACCTCTTGTACCTGTATCCCGCCTCCTAGGAGGCTTGTAAAACTATCTATCTTTTCAATGAAATGAAACGCAAAAGTCTTTTGCGTTTTCTCGAAAAAAAAAACAAACATTAACAAAACTAGCTTAAGTTAGTTAATCCAGTAATTCTACATTTACTATATATATATTCAGTTCATGTGCTATGTACCATTAAAAAACGTGTGTGTGCACGTGCAACATTACAAGTGAGGTAAAATACAAGAGAAACTAAAAGCACTAGTTTTGGAAAGTTAGCCAACAATATTTCCACAAGAAATTATAAACGTGGAAACGTATGAATCTTTTATGAGAACTATTTAATCAGATGGATTGTGTTTTCCAACTCCAACAACAAACAGAAAAAAAGGAAGAAATAAGCTTAAGAGGGGGAAAGACGTACCCAAACTTCCTCCACAAGTCAATGGACTTAACCAAGATAGAAGAAGGTACAAAAGAGTCTTTGAAGTGATTGTTAACCAGGCCCACAACCTTTCCATCCAAGCCAATGATGGAACCTCCATCGTCTTTGCACTACAACATAGCAGTGGCGATCAATATTACAAACTCATGATAACAAAGTAGCAACATAGGAACGTAAAACATAGAGTTAGAATCAAATTATATTGCGCACCTTATAGTTATGATCTTCGTTGTAAAAGTACATGTAGTGATGTCTCTCATACTTATTTGGGTTCAAAAGTTCCACCCTACCATTGGTGATCCTTAGATCCATACTTCCATCTCGTCCAACTCGGATAACCTCCTGGCCGCAATGCACTGTCTCGTTAAAAGATGGCAAGTGGACTTCTATGTCCGCTTTATTAACCTCAAAAAAAGCAAGATCGTAGTGCTCCTGGTGGTAGAGGAGGCGGCCCTCTGCAGTGGTGCCGTCCCGCAAGTGAACAGTAACCTGAAACGACAGTTGCAGATAGTAAGGCACTACACCACCACATTTGAGTCTAGCAACTCAGTGGTTACAGATAAAAACAGACTAGCGAATCAATGTTTAGGAAGAAACTCACGCTAGCTTCAGCATTGTACTCGTCTCTGCCTTTCCAGTGGTTCGCCGTGGGATGCCTTGTGCGGATTATGTGCGCGGTCGTCAATACGACGCCGGTTTTGCTCTTCTCGTTCCAGTCGATCCACAAACCACAGCAACTGGTCAGTGCTTTCCCGTCTGCAAATATTAATCAGTCAGCGCCTAGCTCCTCTTCCTCGTCAGCAAAATTTTAATTAGCAAGCCATATACATGCATACATACCGAGGGAGGATGAGAGCCTGACGATGGATTTGGCGGCACGAAGCACCGCCGCTTTCGCCAAGTCACGGATGGGGAGAAGCTGCGGCCCAGGGAACATGGACGAAGGATCCCAGTCACCGGTATAATCAAAATGACACAGATCATTCAGAGCACCTAGCTTAGCTTCGTATTGGGCTTTGGCTTGCTCGAATGCGGCGAGTATCTCCGGATGGGCAGTCGGTTCAGCTAGCTCGTCGGCGATGTATGGCTTGCGGAGTGGGGAGCTGAGTGTATAGGAGGAGACCACCAGGTCGGCATGTGAGGAAGCGACAATGTCTGGCTGGACGCTCCTCTTCTTTGCCGCCCTCTCAGTCTCCGGTCCATCATCGCGTGTCCGGTCAGGCTTGGTCATCTTCTCAGGTCGCCGACAGAGCCGCCGCTGCCTCTGCAACGGAGATAGGTCGGGAACTGGGGATTGAGGGCGACGAGGTGTGTGTCGATAGCAAAGCCAGGGGCGGGGCTATATATTTTGCCGGGACCGCCAGGCCGGGTTGTTTCCGTCATGGACTCAACCTCGTGGTCTACTCGGATTCAACCTCTCAAGGACGACATTAGGGGCCTACACGGCCATTGCCTCTCAGGGACGTTTTATGATCAGTCTAGGGCCCAAAATAAGCAGATGCTGATTGGAACAGAGGATCTAGGCTCGTTTCCTCTCAGATATTTAGCATTTGAAGATAATAAAAAGTTTGACGCACTGTGCTTCCACTTTGTTCTTCATAGTAGATAACAAATGCTTGAAACGAAGGCAAATTTTGACTCGTTAATACGCTGCGTGAGACCACACGCAAGGCGACATGCCACTGTGCACGCGTCGAAGAGGATGGCACGGCCATGTGGGAGGTGAGTGTAAAAGATTTGAGTCCACATACTTGCTATATTTACTACCAAGTTCAAAACATGTACACATTGTCAACCTCTTATTGAACCTAGCTAATGTAGCTTGTAAGACAAATTTCACTGCTAAAAGGTTTTGAATTATGCTCATAGGCCATAGCCCAATTTATACTCAAGAAGTTTCGATACATATGGTTACCTAGACATGTGCTAGAAACCGTTTTTTAAGATATTTGAAAGCTCATACACTTCAGGGATCTATACCTATAAGTACAGATACTGACATACACTATATAGTTAATGCAATCATCAAAAATAATATTGGAAGAAATTTTTGTTATAAAATACATTTTAGATTTAAAAAAATATATGTATATTTGAATATATGCACTAAAATTGTGTAATAAAAATAGTACAACCACCATTTAACATCATTGTTGTAGTTAACTATACCAAATAAATAAATAAAAATTATACTGGTTAACGTTGTAGCAAAGAAAAATTATCCTGATAAAGTATAAAAGTCTAGTACAAATTATAATTTATTTTAATCTCCACCTAAAATCGGAACATTAAACTATGGGCTAATTAGATATATGCCACTGCAATTCATGCCTATTCGAAAAATACCACTCCAATTCTCAAACTTTGAAATATGCCACTCCAATTGTTCTATACGTCGATAAATGCCATTGTACACATTTGAGCTCGTTTTTGGTAGAAAAACGGTCACTGTATTTTCACCCGGACGAATCTACCCCTGGGCCCACATCCTTATCCTATCTACATCCAAAGGCCGTTCTTCTCTGGTTCGACCACGGCGTCAAAGAACTCAGGGCGCCGTGGCTGCTGCAGCCTTTCCCGTTGGCGCCCTCACCTCCACCCATCTCCGCGCCTCCCTGCAACCCTCCGCCGTCGACGCACCTTTACTCATTGGTACAACATCTGCCCCGTCCCAAACTGGAGCTTCGTCGATGTGTCCCCGCAGGAGCGCCGCCGCCTCTCGTCTTTCCCCTGTTCCTCGCGCAGCTCTGAGCTCTAACAGCCTTCCTTCCCGTAGTGGTCCACAGCATGGCCTGGAGAGCAGCTCCTCGTCGTGCTCTTGTTTGAGCGACAGCAAAGGCAGAAACGTGTTCAGAGGGAACGGGAGTGAGAGTGGAGAGGATGAGCTGGGCTGCTGTGTTGGTTTAGTCACATATGGGATCAGGGGCAAATTCGTCCAGGAGAAAATATAGTACACAGTTTTTGAATAAAAACGAGGCCAGATCACTAGAATGGCATTTATCAACGTATAGAAGAATTGGAGTGGCATATTTCGAAGTTTGATAATTGAAGTGGCATTTTTAGAATAGGCATGAATTGGAGTGGCATATATCTAATTAACCCTTAAACTATTATCGGTACCCCTCATTCACTTAGAAAATATAAGTAAAATACACTCGTGGGCACATTAAACTATTATCGGTACCCCTCATTCACTTAACAACGGATGGTTTCTACCATAGACTCTCCTCGTTACAGTCCATAACTTATTTTGTTGAATCATATACTAGTTTACTGATAAATATAAGGGAAATACTATTGCAATAGAATCTTTTAACAACATAGTGTATTACAATCACTTTTCGACGTCAAAAGGGAAAAGAAAAAAAATCACATGGCTCTTTCCATTAGTTTTTGACAATCGATCAATGGATTATATTGGATAAATAAATAATAAAATATTGTATGTATTTTCTTCTCTATTCTAATATTCTTAAATATTTTGCTAGATTTGCTAAAAGAATATGATCTAAGAAATATCTTAAGGTTTTTTTAAGTTTTATATGAAGAATGAAAATAGTGGAATAGAATGTACAATATGTGGAAGCTATGTAAGGAATAGATCCCACATATACATGGTTCGCATGTAAAAAATATTTTATATTTTAATGAAATGAAATTTGTGATCTGAATGAAATTTAAAGATCATTTTCAATTAAAATAGGTTCCCTAGTTGATGTGTCGCGTAAACATGCATTTTCAATGCCATGCAAATGCGTAAATATCAGTTAACCAAATGGACCATAATCTGTAGACCAAAAGATTAAGGGGGCCTAAATATTGAGGTGCTCGATATTAAGAATGAATGTTTACTTAGCAAATGGTTATTCAAGTTACTTAACGAGGAGGGCGTGTGGCAAGAGCTGCTAGATAATAAGTACTTGGCACACAAGAATCTAGCGCATGTTCAAGTAAAACCCACTGACTCACCATTTTGGAAAGGTCCGATTCAGTTAAAGATGAATTCTTTAGCATAGTCCTTTTCAAATTGGGTGATGGTGCGACCATACATTTTTGGGAAGATATTTGTCTAGGTGTTCAATATTGTGCAACGAAAACATGTTACCGTTGCAAAAGTTGTGTCATCGGTCCCGATAAATATTAGTTTTGTGAGACGCTTGACTGGTAATGATTGGAATTCCTGGATTCACTTATGCCGCCGGCTGATGGGGGTATCTTAAAATAATGGGACTGATACTTTCATGTGGAGATTAACACAGTCAGGTAATTTTATGGTCAAATCAATGTATGCAAATTTAATGGATGGGGACACATGTTTTCTTCAAAAATACCTATGGAAGTTAAAAACCCCACTAAAGATAACGATTTTCATGCGGTTCCTAAAAAAAAAGTTTTGCTCACACGCGACAATCTAGCTAAAAGGAATTGGAACAGGAGGAAGAAATGTTGTTTCTGCGACTCTTAGGAGACAATGAATCACCTCTTTATCTCCTGCCCTTTTGCTAGATTGGTTTGGAGAGTTGTTTATGCCACATATGATATTCCACCTTCATTCAATATCACAAATATGTTTAAAAATTGGCTGAATGGAATCGACAAAAAAACTAAGGCTAAAATTTGCATTGGTGTTTCAGCTCTATGTTGGTCGATTTGGAATTGCAGAGACGACACTGTGTTA
This sequence comes from Lolium multiflorum, assembly GCA_030979885.1. Taxonomy (NCBI): domain Eukaryota; kingdom Viridiplantae; phylum Streptophyta; class Magnoliopsida; order Poales; family Poaceae; genus Lolium; species Lolium multiflorum. Next base: position 7,710,545 of record CM061751.1, on the reverse strand, counting down.
ACAGGAAGGTTTCTACAAAAAATTTACAGATTACCCATATGGCGGCTCATTGGATTCAGCTATGGCGGAAATGCATGGTTACTGAATGCAACTGCCTACTGATGGTTGCTCAGGATATTTTATACCGAGCTACTTGACAGTCTATTAGTAGATTACAACATGTCTAGACGTTACATTACTGTTTTTCTTTTTCGATGGTTGATTTTTGTATGGACCCATGCATGGTTAAATTATTTTAAAACACAAAGTATGTACAATATGAAAAATAACAAGTGAAATAGAAAAAATATGCAAAAGAAAAAAATGAAATGAAGACCGGTTAGGCATGGGCACACTGGATATAGTGGGCTGCAAGGCCAGATCATGCAAGCACAATGATGATCCATCCATCCAAATCTTTGGCCCATGCCTCCCAATATCTCATCACCATCGGCAGAATATATCTGCCATTTTTTCTTAGGAAACAAAGAAGATGTAGAAAGAGAGATTGCACCCAATGATACGGGCATGGAGGCTTATGTGGAGCCCAGATTCAGGACTCCACCAGCTCATTTATCCTAGTTTATGTAATGGTCATATGTGGGCCAATTATGGTTTTTAATAAATCGAGTCAGTTTGGTTTGGGCCTGTCCAAACCAAGGTAGAGAGGCTCACTAGGGGCTGGCCGGCCACTCCATCCCTCATATAAGGTGGAGGCACGGCTAGGGTTTAGACAGACAAGTTTAGACTAAAGATTAGGGTTTTCCCCATTGCGTGTGTTCACGTGTATCATCCCTCCGGGGGTACGGCGCCGTTTATCTATTATTATCCGCTGCGAAGATTCTTGTGTTCATCAAGGATTGTCTAGCTCTTGGTTTGAGGCGTATCGTTCATCGATCCGTTGCTTGCTGGATTCATTCCCTCTTCTGCAGGCTGCGTTCATCGCGTTGTTGGGAGGATTCTCTACTCCAGGTTCTCGCTGTGAAAGATCGGGCATCAATCTAGGTGGATCGGCTTGGATCCACCGTATCACCCAATAATTGGGGGAAAATAACGCTCGGACCACATGCACGAGTTTTCCTCCACGCACTTATCGCTTTGTGATGGTCCATCCATATGCCTAGCCGCAATAGTGTTCCCGTCACCCTCTTCTTACTGCTAAGTAGGGTGGCAAGCGGAGCGGGATGCAGGTTCTAACTTTTGCCTAATCCTGTACTAAATCTGGTTTGGTTTCATAACTCGTTTTGCCCTGATTTTCGTTTTGCGGGACGGACCCAGGACGCCGCTTGCCACCCTACTGCTAAGCTTAACTGACATCATAATCAAGGATCCTGAAAATGGTTTCTTTAATTTATTTATTTTTGGGATTATTAGAGTTAGACTATGATGAACATAAACCTGCCGACTTCTACCCCTGATACTTGCACTCCAATGGAATTCACATTCGAAGAGCACCTTTCACTAAATTCCTGGTAAATAAAATAGAATGAACCATCTTCTACCATGTACATTACCATTTATGTACGGTCGATGTCGATTGATCAAATTAATGTCATCAATTTTGTAATTAATCAACTTCAACCTAAATCTCTCTGAAGAATATGATGAAAATAAGGTGTCGCCAGAAGCAAGCTATCTCAACGTCTTTATCACGAGGAAAACGCTTGTGTTAGTGATTCCCTGGCCTCTCCATCCTACCTCTAACGACCTGCAAAATTAAAACGCTACAAAGTACGGTTGAGTTGGAGAGTGGCTATACGTAGGCCGATCGAGCTACACGTAGGCCACTTTGGAATCTATGAAAATTTTATTTTAGACATGTATAAAAAATCGAAAAAAGATGATCTAGACAATATTGTAGTCTATAAATGTGTAAATTTTCAGAATGAAATAAGTTGTATTTTGAACTCAGCAAAATTAACAAATCATGATTTCATCATTGATAAATAGTAGTGAACAGTACACTATAATCCAGTTTTTGTCATTTTGTGAGATTTTGTCATGTTTACTGATGGAAAAATACAACATATTTCAATCTGAAAATTTACACATTGACAGAGTTCAACATTCTCTACATCTACGTATTTGTTTTCAAATTTTTCTGAAACTATAAAATCAAAAGTTTTGAATTTTTTGAGAAAAAAAGGAAACCGGGCTACAAAACATTTTTTCCGGTTGAGTGGTCATTATCCTTCAGTCCACGGTTGCCCCAATGTTCTCTCTTATGTGTGATCACGGGCACGGAGCCTCACGAATGTACCGTACCAGAACGGAGCAGCAACTATTTATCCCTATAAGAAAATGGTAGTTTGAGTTAGCTTCTTACCTTCCACTCAAATTAATCACAAGTTGGTAAGCAGGTAGGACGTACGGTAAAACAAACACAAAGTTTATCAAATTGCCGAAAAATACATCGAACAATTCTTTACAAGTTAGTAATAAGAGAGGTGAGGCATGCTTCAGGTAAGTGGTGCGCCTAATGTACAGTTTATAATCTAATCCCTTCATAGGGCGGGCGACGCGGCGAGATGAAAGTATGAAACGAGTTGCGTCTGTTCAGAACTGAAACTGAAGCAGTTTTTTTTTGACCGAGAAACTGAAGCAGTTGCGTTCGTGCCTGTTCGCTCTTCAGCACACTTACACAAAACTGAAAAGATTTGAACTATCGGCCATCGTGCATGGGCCGACCCATTTTCGACCAATGTCGTCAGGCCCAGATCGGCAGTGCGAACTGTCCTAGTGGGGCCCATCTTGCTCATGGTAGACCAGAGACTCGGAGAGAGCGAGATTGATCGAGGCGGAGGAGCGCCGGCGGCGGCGGTCCTCCGCGCCGACGTACGGCTGAGGGAACTTCTAACTGGAGGCCATTTCATCTGCGAGTGAGTGCGAGATGATAAGGGCATCTCTTCGATCACTTGATGTTAGGTTCAAGTTCAATGCCCCCGCTCCTCCACCGCAATTCCTGACCGTAAACAAAATTGCCTCCCTGATTGATTCCTCTCTTCTTCTCATGTTAATAGTACGATCCTATGTAGGTCGTCGAAGTGGTCTCTTCACTTTTGAACCTAAACGCAAGGAGGCACGTTCGTGCCTGTTTCATCAGACTATCGTGAGACTCTCGTCCTCTGACTCTCGGTGTAACCAGTGGCGGACCCAGGAATTGAGGTCTGCTGGGGCGAACATTTTAGGAGAATTTTTTAAAGCAGAAATGCAAGTGTACACAACAAAATAAACGATCCACAAATGAAAATATTTTTAATATGGATAAAGTAAAACTACTAATTCGTGAAAAAAAAGAATCAGAAACTACTACGACTAATAGTCCTGCTAATGGAACACTCCAAGCAACAGCTATCGCAACTACCGACCGAATGCCCTGCAATATTAAAATTGATACTGTACTAGAAAAAATGAGTACTCTACTTATTTTTGGTATTGTACAGAAAACACATGGCACACACAATCGGAAAAGGGGGGAAATACCTTCAGCTACCGCAACCGCCGCCTCCCCTTCTTCCAGTTCACATGACTTCATGTGCAATCCAATCGGCCTGTCCATCGGTGGCAGCGGCCTGATCAGGAGCTCAGGCGCTCAGCTGCTCATGGCCTCGTGGCGGCCCGTGGCGTGTGCAGCGGTCCAGGTCGGCCGTCGAGAGAGAGACGCGCGCTAGGGATTTAGAAGTTTGGAGCGAAACATGCGGGAAATTTTCCGATTGGAACGATGGGTCATGGGAGCAGAGCAGGGAGCTAGCCTTTGTGCGTGCATGGTGTTTGGACTTTTGGACTGCTAAAATAAAATATACGAATGGGCCTTTCACTTAAGCCCAATAGTCTATCACTCAGATGCAGTTTCCTTTGTCCTCAGTACAAACCTTTGACGGGAAAACAAACCAGAGCAACACCTGTTCGTCAATGACGGCCGGCCGCCATAGATGCATAGCTGCTGAGCTGGGTGCCCTGCTCCGCGCCGGGAAACCCGGGGCGGCCGCCCCTGCTCGCCCCCCTGGTAGGTCCGCCACTGGGTGTAACATCACGTTTTTCTCTCTGCTTAATCAGAATTGATCACTGGAATCTTTTCTGCTAATATTTTGCATGAATTTGTAGATGGGGAGCCGCTGACCAACTTATGGGGTCTGTGGATTGAATGGGACAAGGAGAGCAAGACCGACGTTGGTCACCGCGCAGCTAATTCGTCCAAAGCATCCCACAGAAAACCAAGGAAATGCAGAGATGAGTACGACGCTAAAGCCAAGTGAGTTTCTTCCTAAGACTAATATTAGGGTTTGAGGGTGTGCATGGTGGCTTCGGGTATGCCAATAAAACCTTGAGGGTAAAGGCATCCTAGACTTTGTGCTTGCCTACAACTTGTTGGTAGCTAACGCCTTCTTAAGGAAGAGGCAATCTCAGTTAATGACCTTTAGTTCTGCCCAACACTCTAGCTAGATTGACTTTATCCTTACTAAAAGAATGGTCACGAGGGCTTGCTTGGATTGCAAAGTGATCCCTAGGGAGTGTGTTGTGGTGCAACATAAGCTTGTGGTGTCCGACTTTCGCTTTCACGCTCGTGTGACACGGGACAAAGGTGCCAAAATCACATGACAAAGTGGTGGAAACTCAAAGGGGAAGTGCAACATACCTTTAGGGAGTGGATGATCACGGAGGGACCATGGGACGAGGAGGAAGGTGCATATAGCATGTGGGTGAAGATGGAAACTTGCATTCAGAAGGTAGCTAGGGAGGTGCTTGGAGTGACAATGGGTAAACAGCATGAAGCTATGGACACATGGTGGTGGAATGTAGATGTTCAAAAGGCTATCAAGGAGGAGTGCTACAAGAGTTGGCACCATGACAGAAGCACAAGCAACATGGTGAAGTACAAGGAGGCGAAGAAGAATGCAAGAAGAGCCATGAGTGAAGCACGTGGGCGGGCCTATGATGAGCTATATGACAGGCTAGACACAAAGGAAGGTGAGAAGGATATCTACAAGATGGAAAAAATTTGTGAGAGGAAGACGAGGGACCTCAATCAAGTTAAATGGATCAAGAATGAGGCAAATCGACTTCTAGTGATAGATGAAGATATCAAGAACATATAGACGGAGTAATTTGATGGGTTATTCAGTGATGTGAACGGGAGCAATAGGGCTGAGCTGGATGACTCCTTTGATGGCGATGACTTCTTTGATGGCACCAATAGGCGTTTCGTGCGGAGGATGCAAGATCTCGAGGTTAAGGAGGCCTTGAAAAGGATGAAAGGAGGAACGACCTTGGTTCCTGATGATGTATCAATTAATGTGTGAAGAAGGATTGGAGACGTGACAATAGTATGGCTAGATAAGCTCTTCAACCATATTTTCCGGTCAAACAAGATGCCCGAAGCGTAGAGAAAGAGAATACTAGTACCTACCTTCAAGAATAAAAGAGATATTCAAAGTTGTACTAATTACCAAAGAATTAAGCTTATGAGCCATACTATGAAACATCGGGAGAGAGTCATTGAACATCGCTTGAGGAAAGTAACGAATGCCACTAAAAACCAATTCGGTTTTATGCCTGCAGATGCGATTTTCTTACTTCGCTAACTTATGGAGAGATATAGGAAGTAGAAGAAGGACCTACATATGATCTTCGTAGACTTGGAGAAGGCATATGAAAAGATACCAAGGATGTTCATGTGGTGGGTGCTAGATAAATCGAAAGTTCCAACAAAGTACATTACCTCATAAGGGATATGTACGATAATATTGTGACAACTGTTCGCGCAAGTGATAGTGAGACAAATACCTTTCCAATCACCATTGGACTACATCAAGAGTAGCCTTGAGCCCATACATATTTTCCTTAATGATGGATGAGGTGACGAAGGATATACAAGGAGATATTCCTTGGTGTATGCTCTTTGCTGATGATGCGGTGCTGGTGGATGAGACAAGGGTTGACGTAAATAGGAAGTTAGAGTTATGGAGGCATACTTTGGAATCAAAGGGGTTTCGAATTAGTAAGATCAAGATCGAGTACTTGCAGAACTTTAGTGGTGTCTGCAGTCATATCCGGTGGGAAGATCTTGGAGGCATGGCGGCATCGAGCCATCTCATAGGCTTGATAGTCGTTTCCTCCAAAGGAAACCCAGATCTCGGTCTCCGGGAACGGTCGATGATAGCGTCCGGCAACGTTCTCCCTCCTGGTTGCATCGTTTTCGGAGCCTGTAGGGTTCCAAAGGTGGTGCGGTGTGGCTGCCACGCCGGCAACGGCGGGACTTGGCTGCGTGGCGCAGTGGAGTGTCGGCAGGGGACGCATGCTGATGTACGAGCGCATGGCGGGGGAGCTGTTTGACTCCATGGTGGCATCAATGGTAGGCCTGGTGAGTTTTTTTTTGCTTCAGTCTGCACCTTGGAGATGGGCTGAAAGAACATGGAAGAGGCGACTTCCGAGTGTGCGCATAAGGAGGTTTCTCTAGTTTTGGCCGGTGAGACAACGACGGTTGTGACAGGAAATTAGGCCCAATTTTATTCCCTATCGTCTAGCTAGGTGGTGATGCATTATCATCTTGTTTGGCGGCTTCGATGTTCGTTTGTAAGGCTTTTGCCTGTCTTTGTTGAATAAGAGAAATAATTACCGTATGTTTTACTTCCCCTTTTCTAAAAACAAAATGAAATATGTAGGATTCTTCAACTATAAATTTTGGTGAATTTTTAAAATTAACAGATTGCCAGTTTCTCATTATATATGTGCAAGAAAGAAACATATAAGCTCGTTCTGTAAGGCAAAAAGAGACAAAAAAAATAGCCATCATGTACAATGTACACTATTTCTAGCGCATCCCTAAAAGTGGCCATTACTTTACAATACTGTTGCTCAAATCACAAGCTTTTACACGTATAGCAATTCCATTTTTTCATCTTTACAAAAGATTTCTTTACCCCTATCACCCCCACCAGCTATGCTTTATATTACAGCCCCTGCTATACCTCTCCTGTATCAAATGGCAACTACAAGCTACAATCCCATGCTCTTTCAGGCATGTTATTCTTCTGCCACTAGGAGTTTACAATTCTTGTGTCAATGGTCCTTTCCTGATGTATCATCATCATCTAGGCCACAAAATCATGCAGCAAAGGCGACTGCTCGAACCGCTGCCGTTGGTCCATCTGGTTCATAGATTCATAGTCCGAAGACGCGATGCTGACACCGAGAGGCGCACCGGTATTGTATATGTCATCATCGCCGACACCGGGGAAGTTCGTCTGGGCATTCGGAACGGAGAGGCCACTGCCGGGGTGCTGCAATCCCAGCGTCAGCGAAACGTTGCCGTTCCCGTACCTCCCAAGCCCAGCCAGGTGGTAGGCCATGAACCGCGCGTTCTCGTCTGAGTGCTGTGAGACGGTACTATGGAGGAGGAGGTCTCCGTCCGCCTCACTGGATCGCTGCTCCTTCATCATCAGGTTCATGAAACTGTCGTCATGGTTGGCCTCATTGTGGAAGCCGACAGGCGCCCCGACGTTCATGGTCCCGATGCTGGCCCTGGAGTCGCTTAGCTGGCTGGTTTCGCAGACCCGAATCCTGGCACTCTTCAGATCCTCGTTTTCTTCTGAAGATGCCACCTTGTTCTTGCTTCTTGGTACGTTGTCGGAGGAAGAGTTGGACTCTTGCTCCAAATCACCAGTCTCTTCTTTGTACATGTCTTCGATCATTGGTTTCCAAAGCCGGACACGAGCATTGATGAACCAATTCGAAATCTGGAAAAAACATGAAACGTTAAAATGATCAACTACCAGAAAGTACAACTTGTGAGGCTTTATCCTTGAACAATGAATTCGTATAAACACAAGCAATGCACTGTGAAATGAAGACGGGTAGTCTTCTCTATTTGTCTGAGCAGCCTCTAGCATTTGCATTCAGGTTTCATGAATACAAATGTTAATTGACATTATGAAACTATCATGTTTATATGAACTCGAACTTTTCTCCTTTAGAAAGAACATTAATCACAGATCATGATTCGGCACAGGAAAAGACAAACAATATTACCTGGCTCCTTGTCAAGCCTGTCTGCCTCGCTAGCATCAACTTTTCTGAATCTTTTGGGTACCTGTAAAATTATTACAAAGAACGATAAGAAACAAGAACAAAGGGATTACTGGAAAGAACATCATGACGAAAAAAACTTACGGGTGAAGGAAGTGTTCGAAAAGCCAAGCACGGAGAACCGTAACCGAGTTTTCAGGCAGTCCTCTTTGCGGTCTCCATGCGTTTTGCGGAATCATGCCATACTGTTGGAAAGCTCGCTGCTGCCTCAGCTGCTGATCGATGTACCTGAGACGGGTTAATTTGCCTTCCTTGCCAGATGAATTCTCTTCCTCACCAAGCTTCTTCCTGATAACATTAATCTGATCATTGATGGCATCCTTCAAGCACCGGAAGTGCCGCGAGATTGTCTGAAGAGCAACTGCAGTGTACGGCTTTGCAGATCCAGGCCCAGCCACCACATCAAAAGATGAAACCACATTTTGCATTTGGTGGTAATAGTGCTTGTATTTCCGGTCCACCTGAAATATATATTTCGCCATGTTAGAATAATTTTTGGAAAATCTGAAGCAAATTCGTAATGCATAGAAGATTTTGACAATTTTATCCAGACTCTACAAATCGATTTGCTAACATCAGTGTTATAGTAAAACTAACTGTTTAGACATAGCTAAAACAATAAATGGAAGTTAAACACAGGTTGACATTGCACTGTTATTTCAAAAGAAAGGTGAAAGCAATTTAACAGTCACACACCTCATCCAACATTGCCATCAGTTTGGCCATCTTGTTCTGAAGTTCTTGCTTCTCAGCAGTGGAAAGCTCAGGTACAGCATTTGCGCCGGACTCTTGCGGGTCCTCGCTTTTTGGCCCTCCATCGGCCTCTTTGCCATCTGTTTTCCCTGTTTCAGCCTGCTCTTTCTGAGCCTTCTGTTTTATATTCTTCCAAACATTAACAACCTCATCTAGTACTTCTTGTGCCGCCTTCAGATACCTTGAGTGCCGGATCGCGCGCGAGGCTTCGGACTGCATGTTCTTCATCCGGATGTCGTCGACTCTGAGGCTATCGTGGTAAGAACTTGGTGTCAACATGTCCGGCTTGATGGACCAGTAAGGCAAGGAAGGCGCCAGTATCTGTGTGTTGAGGCTCAGAGACAGCCCCTGGCCTTGCCCTGATGGAACATTTGGTGAGTTGTGGTTGTTCATAACACCAAACTCAAACTGCGCACCGTTGTGGTCACCATCATGGATCAACTCAGGGCCACCACCTTGTGCTCCATCCATCATATGCATCAGCATCTCATTCTTCATATCCTTCACATGACCGAACGAGCGTTGCCCGAGGTGTGAAGCGAGCATGTCGGACTCCCTTGCTGATGAGTCGTGGGACATTGCAGAATGGTGACCATGGCCAGGCATGTCCATGCAATTCTGCTGAGACTGCAGGATGCCGCTGAACTCTGTGTATGGCCCGGGAGATTGGTTGTTCAGATAGAGCAAGTTTCCTAGAGCCGACGACATCGGGTACGATGAACTGCCTGGATCTCTGGAGTACATGTCGTGTGACTCTCTTTCGTTACCAGGGCTCGAGTAGTAAGTGGCCATCTCAAGCTCTGATTATGTGCTGACCGAAATTGCTGCCAAGCATAGATGGTAGGCAGAACCAGCTAGCTTTCAACGAAACTCGGTCAGGTTTCAGCAGAAGTTCAGTGTTGACCAGATTAAAATCTTCCACTTACAATTTCTGCAATTGACAGAAATGAAATAGATTCATAAGAAATTCAGACCAATTTTAACATTCGCTTAAGGTTCATTTTTATTATGAGATGGCACATGACAGGCTGATGTCAATAATTAGAACTGCATGTGTTTGTAAAGAAGTTGAATGAAATATCTTGCAACACACACACTGAACACAAAACAGCTCGTTCTGTTCTGTGGGGTGCAGCAGTAGCACTCAGAAGCCAAAAAGTCAAGCGAGAAATCAAAACTAATGTTCAGTCTATGTTTTTAGCAGGATTTAAGCATGTCTAATTTAAAATAGCAACCATCTGCAAAAATTTGCTGGCGAAGTGGGATCAAGTGACAGCGCGACTGCGAATTGGCAGGCTAAAAGGCACCAAGTGGTCCTTGAAGTTTCAGATTGGATCAAGAAAGTTTTGGGCTATGTGCTCCACCTTTGCTATCAAGATAGAAAGAATATATGCTTGTGAATTCCTATTGTTATAGGAAGACAAATAATTGCACCAGTGTTTTTTTTCATCGAAAAATCATAACTCATATGGATAAAAACCTGGTACTGCAGAAAACCAAGGTCTTACCAAAAAGAAAAAATTTAGTTTCAGCAAATGAATAAATACTGAAGTACTGATCATTTGTCAGTAGTACCTTGTAAAACCCAATATATGATTGCTCAAAGATGCTTGGACTAGCGCGTGGTGCGAGGTGAGGTGCAGCTTCCTGATCAATCAATCTGCAAGAAGAGAAGAACCTGCTTTAACTTAATTGCTCGTGGGGATTCTGTTTTGAAAACTAGATTTTACGGTGCAAAAGAGGTGGAACCAGGAGGAAAATCTAAGGCAGCAAGTTTGCTGTTTACAAGCTACATAATAAAACTTAACCAAGCACTTTAGTTTTGATGAAGAATTGGTAGCGAGAAGTATCTATACTGTAGTAAGTCGAAGGAAAAACACTGAACTCAACAGCTGCAGAAAGGCAAGAGTAATAACAGGAAACAAAGCTTTTGAAGAGATTGACTTCATCAAAAAGGAGGAAAGGAAAAAACTTTTGACTATTGAGCCAGCAATCACAAAGGCTGAAATTGCTGGCCAAGAAAGAGACCAAACCAAGCGTGTTGGCAATTCGAGTAGGAAACATAGAAGAGAAAAAAACACATAATTCAGTGGAGAAAAGACTGAACTCAAGAACAGAAGCACCTATTCAGAGGACCATATTTTCTCCCGAGCTTTCAATTCCCCCCCTGAAAATCCGACGCCAGCAACATAACAGTTCAGAATTCAGACCCAACAAAAATCGTAGAACACCATATAGGAGCTCAAAATTCGCAGAAATCAGAAGAGGAGCGGCAGCTTCTTGGAAATCCTATAAAAGAATCCTATGTGCAGCAGCATGAGCAAGAACAGGATAATTCAGTGAAATACCACCATCCAACCGAAAATCGAGCAATACCAAGAGCAGGAAGCAGCCGTACATACATGCAGGGAAGCAGCAAGAACGTAATCGATTATCTGCGGCAAGACGAGGGTGCGGAAGAAGGTACGAGAGCTAGGAGGGGAAGAAGGTCATAAGAAAATGGGAGGAGAGACCTGAGAGGGTGTGCTCCTCTTGGGGGGCAGGGAAGGGAAGAAGATTTTGCATCCAAAAGCTGATCTCCTCTCTCCAGGCTCTGGACAGAGAGAGATAAAGATAGAGAGAGCACAGGGGAGGAGAGGCAGAGGCCGGAGGTGGGGAGAAAGATAATCGATCCTCCCAATATGGGGACAAAATCAGATCCCAAGATTAAAAATACCCAAAGCTCAAAAGGATAAAAGGGAGAGCTAGAGAGAGACACAGAGCTCCTCTCTCTATCTCTCTCTCTCTTGTACAGCCTAAGAATTATAAAAATATATATAAAGAGCTCAGCTCAGGCCACCCACTAACATAACAGCAGCACCAAAAATGGAATAATATGTGTGCCTCCAAAAGAAAATTTATTAGTTTGGTGTGGACTGAGCAGGATTATACTCTTCTTCCCTCCATTTTAACTAACCTTCTCCTCTCAACTGCTGCCGCTTGGATGGAGCTATTTGCTGGTGTACCCACCACAGGTTTGTTCCGGCTACTTGTCCACCTGTTTCTTTCTTCACCATAAAGTCTACGCAATACATACAATACTAGTTATTAATACGTTTTTATATATTATATGTATGCTGCTAATTATACAAAACATATTACTATACAGCAAAGAACGCATCATATTATTTTTCATGAAAGTTCAGAGCTATGTCCTGCAACTGCAATAGTTGCAGTACCATATATGCAAACTAGATTAGCTAGCTAGTGCAATTTACTTTTGAAATTCATGCTAGGCCAGCTAATGGAGGCAGAGGAGATTTGCAGAATCATGAAATCATCATCTAAGGACAAAGTCATGGAGGCCACAAGGGATTTAGATCACGTGTGACATCAACGCCCTAAAGAACAATTAGTGGTGGGGTTCTTGGTTGGGTGCTTCTTGTGGTCCACCTACCAAGTTCATCCTCTCTCTCAATCTCTACATTGCTTGTTTGGAGAGCTGTCTTCAATGAATTCAAGGCACTTGAATGAATGAATTCACGAGATGAATGAACCCCAATTGAGCTGCGACAACGCCCTGGCAACGGATTCGTTTTCGGCGGGGTGCCGAGGACATGAGCAAATCTAAGCAAAATTTTGCATGACCAAAATGGTGTGCAGAATGAATGTCACCACAGCATGTGAACAGACTACAAGCTCAGGCAGAATGTTCAGGCAATGCAGGTAAAACATATTCTGGGTATCATTCTGTTTTTCTCATGTATTCAATTTTTTTACTACTAGTACACACGAGAATGTTGTTTTTGAAAGCAGTGTTTTTAAATTACCTAAGCTGTAAAACAGCAGTACGTAGTATTTTCGTAACAAACTAAGTTTACCGCGTTCCTTACTGTGAAGTTACGTTGTCCCTCATTTATACATATTGAAGGACCTTAGCGCACGTGATCCGTGATCTAGACACAACCCAATGAACCAGTAGGCACACAACGCTAATTAAGTGCGGTCGCTAATGGTGGTTATCCTGGTAACCTCTCTTCAAACCAAAGGCAGGCAGGGTCTTGACTCTTGCTGTGCACACATTGAGGTTGGGAGTGGGTGCTGTGGTTAGGGATAGATGGACGGGTGCCCTCCTCCATCTCCTCTAACAACCAGTGGGTGGACCTAAACCCCAATCCAGCCTTGTCTTAGACTCTAAATTAGAAATCCAGCCCTACCTGACTGCCCGTTGCCTCTTCCTTTTTATCCTACTACTACTAGCTAGGCTTCTTCTTCTACCGTCCCTTTTTTACTTTCTTGTAACCACACCCACTAATTATCCCCTTTTCACTTTTTTAGGTGGTCACCAGGATAGCTTATTTTAAGCGGTAAAGATGGTAAATATTGAAATTCGAATTGTTGCAGGAAGAATCAGAACTCATATTTGCATGCTTATATGAGGTATAGGACATAAAGGAGAACACAATAAACTAGTAAACTGATTGAGAAGTATATATGTAGTAATCCACGCGAGAAAAATCTTACGGTGCCTTGTTAGAGAAGATAGATGCTTAGATTGGCTGTTTAGTTTTTCAGGACATACCTGGCCACAGGAGTTTCCTTGCAAGTTGTAGCCATTTCTAGCAAGCATCGAGTGCTGATAATCCTATTAAAATGGGTAGGTTTAGGGATAAATTAATTGGCATGATTAGTTTGATGGATAATTAAATTGCTGTTTGGCCGCCTTGGTTAGCTCTCCTCCTTTGGTCCAACCAATAGCCATTTATGGATTACTTTTTCATGCGAAAACAAGGGCATCCATGAAACTGCCATCTAACTCCCAACCACTGTAAATTAATTCATCCATAAAAATATGTATGCAAAAACAAGAGGATACTGAATTGTGCACCAATATTCTGTTTGCGCGAATATTAAAGCCAATTGTCTAGCTAAGCTGTGCTGAGGTATGCGTGACGTGCGCCGATTAATTAATGTTTACTAATATTAGCCACGCAATGTGTAGTAGGGGGGTAGGGGTTGCTGTCATGGTCCTTGATTTTTAGTGCTGGTTGCTGTTTCTGCTTGCTTACTCAGCTTTCCTACCTTAACTACTAGCATCATTTTTTCCCAAGCCATTTGTCGCTATTATATGCGTGTTTCTCCTCGATTGCTTTCAACCATGGAGAAGCTTCTCTTTGAATTTCGTGGCCGGAACATGCCACGTGGACGTTGTCTATTGGACGGGGCAATCTTGGCTGTCGAACCCTGTGTGTGAGCTTATATTATACTAGTCTCAGTATAAAAGTCATCAGCGTTTTAACTTATGTAGCGCGGGCTTTGTTTGATTTGGTTTCCATGTGCGAAGCAAATCTTGTTCTATGCTTCAGAGGGATCTGCAGGAAGATCACAAAACCTAATTAAGCATATATGCAGAGTGATATGGTTTCTTATCTAGGCTGCTTTTACTACAACTAGTTTAACTCATTGTAGAGGTGTGAATGTATGATGTTAAAATAAAAATCTTGACGTGTCAAAAGAAAACAAACATTTTAATATGGTTTGTATCCATGTCGTGTCGGTTTATAGATGACTCTAGCGGTTTGTAATCCACGTCATAGACAATGTACATTTAAAAATCTTGGGGCTAAAAATCCAAAGTCCACATATGATTAACTTAACTTGACTTAACCAACTGGATCACCATCAAGGCACTAATATATATTATTGGTGTCTCAACCATGTCATCACCCAAGCTACCAAACAGTAGTATATCAATTCTGAATTGATTATGATGGCTTCCAGCCAGAGGGGTTAGAAGACTCTAAACAATGCACTGATTGTGCCATTGTTTTATCCACACCTGGACAAAGAGGTCTTGTCAAATGTTGACTAAACAAATACTAAAAGTTTCTGTGCCACACAAGCAAGATCCAGTTTTCTATTAAGTTGCTTCTTGTTATTGTTTAATATGAGATAGATTTCACAAGAAAAATAATAGTGTTGTTTAATTCAGTTTGGCTGCTCTAGGTGAGGGCATACCCATCTTTGATTATTCAGAGAGCTGTTGGGGATCTTAGACTGTGTCAAACCCTAAAGTATGTCCAGACAATATCATGAGACGGAACATCAAAAGGCGATTCAGTTTTCAGTTTTTCATCCATTCCAATGATAGCCATCACAACTTATTTTGATTCCCCCCGCCTTCCATAATTTGCTATCGATGAACAAATGATCATGTGCCCCAAAAATTCAAACTGAATTTTTACAGCTAATCTTAGGCAATCTTGTAAGCTAATCAGTTTGACTTAGTTGAATATTTTGACAACTCATGTATTCCACTAATTATTTTTTAGCATCTAGAAATGGATGGCAAGAATTTGATAAAACAATAGTATTATTCATTCAGCTTTGCCGAAAAGCAAACTTTCCATACTTAGACATGGCCACCATCTACTTTCTGTACCCTAGGAAATATATATTTGTGAGAACAGAGGAGCAACAGAAGGACTTATTATGACCAGTCAATCACATTCGTTCTATCCACAAGTTCATTTTCAGATGTAAAATCGGCTAGCAGGAGTACATATCATGGTGCGTGTACATGTCAATCGCAAACGAAACCGACCTAACAATTCGGTGTCCCTGTCGATATTCCGAGGATACATACATTTGGGGCACAAAAAAAATGCATGGAAAGCTGTCTATGGAAAGAGACTAACACAAGAAGTTTCCGATACTCTTAGGGATCGACGGTGATGGATCAACCCACGCAGACGCAATCAACTGACACATCAAGCAGATGATTGTGAGTAGAGCTATCCTTGTTCATATCAGTCATACATATGCACCCCAAGAAATAATGACCCATGACTAGCATCTCTCTCTGTTCTTTCTTTTTTGGAGCAAGCACATCACTTTAGTTAGTTATAAAAACATGCACTCCATGATGGCGCCACTGTGGGTAGTATGATGCCGTTTTTTAACAAAAGAATTTCACAATCAGAACAGTAGTAGCAAGCTGTGCATGTCAAGGACAGATATGCAGCAGAGGCCATCTGCACCTTCACATTGGTCAAAGGCTTTCCTCTTTGTCCAGAACCCTAGATGCTACTGGCCTTTTTCCAGTGATAAGTATACTGTGTATATATACACCAAGGTGGAGAGGGTGGCACTATTGCCCCTGCCCTGTCAACATTTACTCCTCAACAGATTTGCCCACTGGTCTGAGTCTCTATCTGTTGCCTAGTGCCATGAGTAACCACATAGCCTTTTGGGAGGAAACCTTCTGTTGGTTATTGCACATATTTGGCACCTAGCGCAGGATAGAACTCTGGAGGATATTGAGTTCGACGTGTGTGTGTGTGAGAGAGCTCTGAAGTTGTAGGAATAACATGATCAAATTCGTGTCTATAACACGGGACAGTGACATTCGCCAATCCAACTTGGGCAAGAAAGCAGGGCACCGAAATGGAGCCTGATCAAGTAGAGTGGGTATTTAAACGCCTCTAGTTCTGTTGATCCAATTCCACTTAATTATTTAATTTATTTGTATTTAAGAATAAAAGTATAACCCTTATGCCTTCTTCAAGTCTAAACTCTTCAGATAGGCCATTGCAGGGACATAGAAAAAACGTCAGAAATCATTATCATAACTCAGCTGAACCATAATTAAGGTGCAGATGAGCTTACAAAAAAATCATTTGCAGTTCTGTTCTGCTCATGAAAAGGTTCTGTTAAGAAGGCAGGATAGGAGCTGCAGCTATCAATTGCAATTAACTGCAATCTGAGCACCATTACAACATGTGCCTCCAAAACCTAGTACTGGAAGGTGGAAGCAGGGCAGGAAAAAAAGGTTTCTGATGATGATGCAGAGATGCTGACTGGCTCCTCCCAGATTAAACTGACCAGTCAGCTAGCTACCTAGCTAGAGGGCTACCTTGGCATGTATAGAGTTTATATGTAGCGTCAGCAAGAACAGGCACCGTTACATTACATAGTGTACATAGTGGATAGGTTCAGTGCATGAATAGTAGTATAGTTCTCTACTATGTATCTATCTAGTAGCAGGCGAGAGACAGATGGACAGGGCATCACTATAGCTAGCTGTACTGGAGAACTGTTATGTCTTAGGATCAGCTCTTTGATGAAGAGAATTTATATAATGGTTTTTCTATAGCATTAATTATGAATTCAGACTTTAAAACTGGACTATCTTGCCAAGCATTCAAAATACCAAATTATAGCCGGCCATGGATTAGATATATGTATATGAACGGATCTCTTGTATTTTTGCAGGCGGTTAGAGACTGTCTAGTTCTACAAGCATCTATCAATTTGGATAGTAGCTAGGTTAACCAGAGTCCATTTGTCCATGATGGGTGCAAGCTTCTTCTTGCATCTTTGCTGGCATCTGTATAGTATATATGTAGTGCCTAGCTAGTGTTTTGATTTTGAAACTGCCAAAAAGTATGTGAATGAGCATGGTGGAGACTGAACTTTAGATTAGTCTCACCACTTGCCAAAAGCTGGCCTCATCTTTCATACATATTAACTTCTAAAAATTGTTCTACTCTTTTTATTGCAAATGAGTGAGCTGCCATGCCAATTTAACACAATTATCTTCCCATGAGTATGATTACTATTTTATTTCTCCAACTTAACTAGATAGTGCATATGATTGGTTCCTGGAAGGTAAGAAGCTAACTGAAACCACCGTGATTATAATTCATTTAGGATAAGCAGCAGCTGCGTACTGGCACTGTACGTTCGTCATGCTCCGTGACCACACAAGCAAGGAAGCAAGCAAGAACCAAGCAATCAGTATATTTAATCAATCAAGCAGTCGACGCATGCGAGAACATTGTGGCAACCGTGGACTGAGAGATAATGACCTCCCAACCGTACTTTGTAGCGTTTTAATTTCCAGGTCGTTAGAGGTTGGAGAGGCCAAGGAATCAACCCATGCGTGCATTTTCCTCGTGAGAAAGATGCTGAGATAGCTTTTGGTGACTTCACAACATTTTAGGTTGAAGTTGATCACACAATTTATTTCACGGCGATCGTACATGACTGAACCTGTGTGCATTTGTTTTCATTTTCCAGAACTAATTAAGGAGAGCATCTACAGTTTGTGAGGATAGATATGGTGACAGGTACCCTTTAAATGTGAATTCTGTTGGGGTGTCAAGTATCTCGGTACAGTATATAGTCGGCATCGATTAATGTTCTTATTAACTAGTTTTCCAAACTAAAATTAAAACATGATGGAAATGAACTATCTTTCAGAATCCTTAATTATGGTGTCTGTTAAGCTAGCAGTAAGAAGAGGATGATGGGAACATTATTCTGGCCAGAGATGGACCATAGCATCAGTGCGTGGAGGAAAAATCGCGCGTGTGGTCCGTGCGGGATTGCCCCAATTATTGGCTCAATCTTTCTGGCTGCATCTTCATTCCCAATGAAAAAGGAAATGGGGGCAAATTATGATGAGAGGGATGGGCCAAGATTTGATGAATCATCATTCATGTGCAAGTCGTGATCTGGCCTTGCAGCCCACTAAACCCAGAGCGCCCACGCCTCACTGTTCTTTGTTACATACTAGATTTTAATGTGCGCCTTGGCGCACGATCCCGTGAGACTAATTGTAGGAGAAAAAATGATAATAAGTTTTCTTAGATTTTAAAAAATATAGTGAACCACACTAAATTACAAATAGAAAAACATTCATTTATTTACCACCAGGGAAACATAAGAAAAATATATTATACCAACAAATGGTTGTTCATTCTGCCGAGAGCAACAAAAACAAGTGAACATCAAAAGCCGCAGCATGGTCTTTAAAAATCATGGCACAGAGGACATATAGGAAAGATAAGCCGATTACATATCATCTGATAGCACGCCGACTAACTAAGAGGATCTACAGAGCCAATAGAACCAACACAAGACACAGTCATCTGAACTAAGAAACCGCCAGAACAACAACACACCGCGCAAGGTTCCTATATAGGCTTGCATTCCCTCGTAGTTTTAGTCGTGAACATGAATCCATACAAACCCTGCAATAAGTGCGCAACATGCATGGCTGATTCCTCGCACAGAGATCGCGAACTAAACAACACAGTTGACCAAAATAAAAACCGGGTGAGCCCGGCTCCCTCCTAGACAACAACGATCTGGCATGGATGGAACCATCACGGCCCACCTCACATAGGTTCTTGGGTCTAAATGCATTCATCTTCTAAGTATAACCCTGAAAGGAGAACATAAAAAACAAAAGTGATTTAATAATTTGGAAGAGATAGGAAAACAAATAAGTGTTATAAAAAATAATCTATACTATGCAAAGGCAAACAAAAATGCTGACATATAGCAAGACCATCACACTACTTGTTCTGACAGAAAATTAAGTAATTCGCGGAAGGGAACCTAGACCAGCAATATGTGTGTCGGATGGACCAGAGCACACTTCACACTACAAAATGCTACTCGGTTAAGTCATTTGTCTGTGAAGAGTATATGAACTGTGTCAAGAGAGGCGAGATAAGAAAAAACACAAGTATGTGAGAACCTCCAAACCAACAGATATATGATGTGGCAACACAAACTCTTGAGCATACATAACCATCATCTTTTTTGAATATAAAAGTTTCACTTTCTACAAGCATAACCTAGATGACAAGAGGGGATAATGGTGGAAATGATTAAAGGTTAGGCATAGAAGAAGTTTTCGATTGCAGTATTTTCCTTTCTTTAACACACGTATAAATGACACCTCCTCTTCCACCTTTTTATCCATTTTAAATTAAATTCAAGCTATTAAATTTGTAGACATATGTAATATGATTTTTTTATAACAATGATAGAAAGCCATATACTGCATAGTTCGGTTCTTGCTATGCCCTGACCATTCTAGTTCTGTTAGTATATCACCTTATTAACCCTTAATTATTTTGAGCAAAACAAATTGGCATAGGACCGCATATTATTCTCATCTGATGGTTCAGTTTGGGAAAACGTATGTTAGTTGAAAACTCTGGAAACAACATGACCAACCAATGCAAAGAAGTAGCAAGCACTCCTATGAAGCTTCAACCCCATTGCCTCACTACTGACAGAGAAGGTTCTGGAGATAACTGTAGGGGGTCCCCTACTGCATTTCTTTCAAAAGAACAGATATATAACTAATCAAAATAAGGAGCAAATAAGGACCAGTGAGTGCATAACAATCAGGTGACAACATGTAGTATTTAAGATAGACACAACCAATGTAACTTGATAAGATGCCTAACCAACAGGTAAAAAATGGCCAAGAACACACTATTTTACATGAGGCATATTAGAAACATCATGATGTTTTACCAGAGTGGATAACTATCAGGTAAAGGACAATCTATCCACATAGTAAGCTATGTAGTATTCAAAATTTTTGCGTGTATAGAACAGTTGTTAGACCGAACAATCAGCAAGAACCAAAAATCTTGTCTATTCAATAACCAATTTAAATTTTTCACATGCGAGAACAAATGGAAGCAAGCAAAAACTGAAGCTTTACCGACCTTGAGGCTAATAAATCAAAAGGAAAAGAAGGAAAACTAAGTTAGCTAACTAAAGCGGGAGAATGCAAGTGTGGAGACAACTGGACTGTTAGTGTTATGTAAGGATAAGAACATAATCCACATGCATCCTTATAGGTGATGATGTTAAACACAAAATCATTGAACTCTTATAGGTAGTTTGCAGTTCTGCACGTCATACATATGGCTTCAAGGAGAACAAATGGTTTTTAAATGCAAGTAAATAGCAGAAAATTAGTTATTCCCTCATCTTGGGCTTGTAAAAACCTTCTTTTCTATGAATGCATTGAAATACAATGCTTTTTATGTTTTCGCGAAAAAATTGTACCGATGATATTAACACACAATTTTTACCCAGGAGAATAGATATGGGTAACTATGATCATGTGACACACATCGCAGACACGATGCATCAAACAAAGGTAATGCATCTCTTATAATATATTACTTTCACCAATATCTAGTGGAAAAGAAAGAGTAGCTAAAAATCAGAAGTGAAGCATCAGCCTAAAACAACTTGTTTCATCACTATTGTAAATAAGCATTTTCGGTCAGCAAGCCAGTAAAGAGAGTCATGGGAAAATATTTTTTATAGAACATAACCTTTCCATGGAAACATAAGTTTCACTTAAACTGAACAATTGGTAGATGCACAGAACAATTGGTAGATGCAAATAAACAACACACAAAAGAAATAGAAATACCTTGATACTCTTTGTCCATGGTCATTCAGCTCGTCCCAAAAAAAAAAAGCAGAACAAACTCGCAAGATAAAAGCATACACGTGGGATAACCAAGTAAAATTTAAGAATGGAAATATTAAAATGGTAGAATGAACTGATCTAAACTATAAGTATGAATGGATGAGGATTTTACTCCCAATTTACACAATTTCAGACCTGAAATCATGTATATGTACATCTGAAGTGCTGATATGATAGCACGAAGACACGTTATTGTAAAGGGGAACTTCTCTAGATAGTTTAAAAGGCAATAATGCCAACTTAGAGGAACCGGGATAAGAAAACGGTTGAACTGATACTATTATTATTGACTGGAAAACTGGAAAGGCGCCATGTTGTTTTCCAGTTCTGACGGAATCAAAAGAACGATTATTTTCCATATTTGGGAACACATTCCATCAGAAGAATAGGTATATCTACTAAAGTAATTAAAGTTTGTTCTGTCAAAGCAGTAGAAATAGCTCAAAACTGTACACTGAGGTTATTTTAGTGCACATCAGTACTTCTAGCATGACAGGTACGTATAGACATTTGGGTCAACAAATAGGTTGATAGTACCTCATAGGTTATTTGTGCTTCTCTATTTCTTGGGTATATGCATGAAGGGAACATGATTCTCCGGCTGCCTTCCTTTTGAGTATCTGCATAAGACAATTGATCACAATTAAGGCATGGTGTTATTATGATTGAGGTACAAATTAAAAGGAGAACCAAGTATAAGAACTGGGTATAAGGAGCATGTCTTGTCGAACACCACCCATTTGTCCAAAGGGTGACTTTTCAGCCTTATTATTTTGTAATGAGTGGGTGAGTAACGTGGTTGGCTGATTAGCACTTGGAGCAAAACTGGGAAGCAAGCTAAATGCAATGGGCGAGGGAACCAAAATTAAATGAATCTGAATAACACAAATAAGTATAAACTTAACCGACAAATAGCAACTACTTACAACTCTTTCACTCACACCAATAGGAGGCAAATGTTGATTCTAACAAAGTTATTCTGATCGAATATGCTAACATAAGAGCTTAAGTTGATCAAAGCTAATGTAATAGCGTTGCAAACATCATGGGAAAATCATCTAAAATAGAAGATGCTAGGCTGCATGAAAGTAGTAGTGTAAAGTTCAAAAACAATCAAACATGAATGTAAAAAGAATCTTAAGTCAAGGGCAGAAAACAAAAAATGAACACCTCAAAAAATATTCTGTTTATAGAGTATAATTTATGCACTTGCAGATTGCATTTAGAAGTTAAAAATGCTCTCTGGGTCACTGTTGTGAAGAGATACACACACAAACATAGTATAGCACACGTTAGTTGTGTCCAATTTGGAGCTTATGCTTTATCATACAACACGATGAAGTGAAAACATTTAGTGAAGGAACTGAAAATAAAGGAGAGCAGCTCTTAGTGATGCAGGTTTGTAAGATCACATTGGTAAGAACCTATTTTACTTGAAGCTTATGTTTTACTTATTCACTAATGCTCCTACCCAAAGCTACACCATCCTTCATATCATAAGAAAAGGTGAAATGGTCAACATATATCACCTTAAGACAAAAATATGTATGGAAGTCCAAGGCAGTAACACCACCAATAGCTCCTCACAGCAGTGTCTGTAAATAATGCACGTTGATGGTAGCTCAATCACACTGGCATCTAAAGATCACTGCTGGTAGATGAGTTTTTCTTGCAGGTTAGTTGGTTAATTTCCTCGATTTTCTCTCAGCATGTACGTTCTTATCAGGGCTTACAAATAAAAATGAGGAACTGCCAACACAAGATGAATCTTGGCTGATGAGATGAAGGCAACAATGAGAAACCTTTGTTAAAAGAGAGATTATTCTTGACCTGGGTTAATAAAAACTGTAACAGCATCGTGTTTACATGTCCTAGCTACTACCTAATCAATTTCTCACAAAAAAGCTACT
Organism: Lolium multiflorum; assembly: GCA_030979885.1. Taxonomy (NCBI): domain Eukaryota; kingdom Viridiplantae; phylum Streptophyta; class Magnoliopsida; order Poales; family Poaceae; genus Lolium; species Lolium multiflorum. Next base: position 7,687,520 of record CM061751.1, on the reverse strand, counting down.
ATCTATCATCTATTAATAAATGCAAGTGAGTTTGACATCTGTATACATGATCAAGCAGCATACTTTAAAGGGTGGCAGCTGTTATTGAGCTACTACCTAATCAATTTCTCACAAAAAAGCTACTATCTATCATCTATTAATAAATGCAAGTGAGTTTGACATCTGTATACATGATCAAGCAGCATACTTTAAAGGGTGGCAGCTGTTATTGAGATACAAAACAGAAGAAGCGAAAAAAGTAGGGGAAGCAAAGATGAACAAAGAATCAAAATTGAAAGCTCAAAGAAATCAAAAGCAAGACCAACAATTAAGCAAACATAAGCATGCCAAAATCAAACAGAAGAAGACCAAAGAGAGAAAGAACAGAACAGTGGCACCACAAAACACCACGGAAGGGTCTGTATCAAGACTGAAGTTTAACGATAGTATGTCTTTTCATGAGGGCACACCTGTAACACAGACTTTCTACCAAGACCGTAGTTTAAAAGTAGTGCGGACAGAAGAATCACCCATGTGAAACAGTGGCACCACAAAGCACCCCACGCTGAAAAAAAAAGAAGCATAACCAGTCGTTAAAAGTAGGAAAGATACACGCTGAAATCAGTAGGAAACCTATAGGAATTAATATGGAAACCAATAATATACCAGATGTAGCTTATATGGAGATAAACGAACATCAGGACACACCAGAAATTCATATGATTGGTGAAGGTAATAGTCATTTCTGAAATATAATCCTCCAAAATACAGATCCATCAATCATCATCCTCCAAAATACAGAGAATTGTAGTAAATCTAGTGTATTCAATAAAGACAACTTACAAGGTGCAGTCCAAAACACAGCAAACTGTATGTGTAAGTCTTAGTGATGATTAAACAACTAAGAAGGAAAATTTTGTCACCTCTTCCAACAAAGAAATACTCTTCTGACACTGTTGTGGCACGTTAGACTCGGTGCCGAAATCCTCATAGTTTATCATTGTCCTGACAATAGATAGGTGTCATTTTTTCATACAATTTTTCAACAAACATGTATTTAAAATATACTTGAGAAATAAACTTATGAAGCCTTGCTGATCTGGAATATTCTACTTAACAAATCTTGGTAGCAGAAGAAACAAACTCATTGTTGCTTGTGAGTTTCTCTTCTTAAAGAAAATACATGCAAATGATTTTTGCAAGTTTGCTATAAAAAGTAATAAACTTCACCCACTCTAACTTAGAAGTTAAATTGACACATCTTTTTGCAGTGCTGCATGTCTCCCACTTTGTCGGTCGTGGCGTAGAGCTCCGGAGCACACTGTTGAGCAGGGACTCCACATAATACTACCAAAAATACCGATTAGGGTTTATAGACAATAGCCATCAAATATAAGTTGGAAGAGAACCTGAGAAACATGGGAGGACTGCAAGAGTATTTTTATTTGAACAAAAATAAAGATATCTAGCTTGCACTAAGGTTTAGGGGAAAAGTTCTACCACTGCATGTACAACATGAAGATTAGGCCTAATTTTCTATAGAACTTCATGTTCTTCTTCCATAACAGACCTGATCAAATAAATTAAAGAGGACTGAAAATCATGCACCAATAAATCAATAGGCATTAGAACATACCAAATTTCATAGCAATGTAGGTATTACCGTAGGTAAATTTACACCTCTTCTTCTTTCATAACACACTAATATACAGAAGTTTTCGCTCCGGCTTTCCATTACATGAGGACGACCGTCCAGCGAACCAGACGGCCAGAGAGAGAGGAACCTCAATATTGGGTCAATGCACTCACAACCATGTAGATGGGAGAAGTCTGGAGATGGTTACAGAGCTCCTCATCAATCTACGCATTGCCAGCTCGCACAAACCTCGTCCTTCCAGTTTGTTACCCAGAAAATCATCTACATAATCTGTAATACAAAAGTCTAATACCCACAACTAAAGCATGTGTGCACAACAACTATCTATTCTATTATTATCATAATAATTCTCCAAAAGTCACCCAAGTCTATTCCTTCCACAACATCCCTAATGGCCTGATGCCATCATCATAGAACACGGAGAACTAAATTGCCAATTCCACACATATCGGACCAATGCTATATATCAGGAACAAACCAACAAGAACCTAACCCAGGCCCTCGTGCTTTTTTTCTTTCTCTTAAGAACTTCATCATCCACGTCCCTCTGCTTTAAATCATAAACAAAGATTCCCAACAAGCAAGGAAGAACCCCCACTCAAATCTGCCGAAACGTACTGGATCGATATGAACTATAGACCAGCCCAAACTTGGGGGTAGCAACAAGAACCAGCCGGTAGACATACATACGTACTTGCTACAATCCAAACATCGCTAAAGAAAAGGGGATCGAATCCGTACGGACGAGTTCACGGGCGGGTAAAATAACAGAGGCGAGGGTCACCTGCGTGCGTTAGGCCGATGATGAATCTGGTCGGCTGGTGCTTGAGATGGCCGTAGATGGGCTTGCTCAGCATCCGGAAGGTGAGCGAGCCGAGCTATTTCGCTCGTGTTGTGCTCCGCCCGTGTTTCTTCCGCGCCGCAAACTCCTCCTCCTCCTCCATCCCACAACGCCCCTCCCCTTCTTCCACATGCCGCGCCATCTCCTCCTCCACGCTGCTCGTCCTCGTCGCCGGGAGGAGCATGTGCTGCCCCGTCGCACCGCACCATGGCAGACTCATGTCGTGTTGCCTCCTCTTCCGCTCGAGGTTAGGGGCAGGGAGGAGGGAGGAGGCGAGAGGAGGGTTGGCTGCGGCTACGCGGAGCACAAGGGCGAGATGCGGATGGGGGAGGGAGAGAGGAACGTGGGTGGCGGCTGCAGCTGAGGAGGATGCGCTCGCGATTGGTCTAGGGTTTCACTGGTGCCGGTTTTGTCTCATTTTCCCTCAGCTGAGCCAACCCTACTGCGCCACGTGGCCCAACCGGTGGAGCCAAAACAAGGCCAACGCCCAGGCATCGCACGACGCGCGGCTGGCGTGGATAGCTCCGGAGAGCGCCATGGGTTCGCACCGTTCATACCTTTAGATACTCCCTCCGTCCCATGTAACAGGTTCAGTGCCTTGATACGTTTTCAAATTTAGATAAGCTTTCAATATATTTGATGGTACGGAGGGAGTACTATTTCTTCTCCATATTTTGTATATTGTTTTATTTTACTTGTTATTTTCCTGTTCTTTATACCTATTTACGTTTCAGGACTTCAAGCGTAGCATCAGGGGTTGCAAAGCGGCTCCCGATCCGCTGGCTTCATAATCAAAACTAGTTACTTAGCTGTATTTTTTAGCAAATTAGTCCACTCTGCACTAAATAATGCTTTTGCAGGCTTATGCGAGAGGCCCGCTTGCCACTCTGGCCTAGCAAGGAAACGTTAAAATAACCATAGATATTAAACCTTTAAATATCCAACAGGTAATTGCTCTTGATCCATCAGGATCCCAATGGAGCAAATGGTCATGCAACCCCTGATTCCTCCTTCGATTCCAATAGACGACCGTGCCTAGTCCTGCCGTCGTCGATTGCCGCTAAGTCTCCCTCTTTTCTTGGTGAGCATATCAAAGCCTATCGCTCTTCTACCACAACGACGTCACACAACAATCGCGTGGTCCCTAGCCTACCACATGAGGGCTGGTTTGTTAGTACTGTATTTTTTGGGATTAAATAGGATAATCTTCAAGGGGTTGGGTGAAACCTCTATATTCACCCAATCCCCTTAAATTCGTATAAAACCTCTATCCACTAGGTATGGGCTAATTGGTGATGTACTGGATACTGAGAAAAACATCCCGGAAAAGTGGAGATAAGTGGAGAAAATGAGGATTAAACTAACCAATACACTGAACAATACACACTTTTAGTAATAAATAAGTGGGGATTTGAAGTTTGGTGGGGACAATCCCCATAAAACTCTAGTACCAAACAAGGCCTGACGGGGCTCGGAAGGTATGTGACACCAACGTGTCGCTGATGCTAGGCTTGCAACACGCCAACAACGACCTCTCTCGCCTCTCGGTTCCGGATGCCCATGTGAACTTCCCAGTGTCCTCTTGGTGCCATCATCGTGTCTTCGTACTACGAATCTATGAACCAGATGGACCATCGGCAATAGGCAAATCATTCGCCTCTTAAGAGCCATGTCGCTGAAGAGGTTGCTGATGTCGGGGAAGAAGTCGTCGTTGGGGAAGTAGTCGTCGGCCTCCGATGTCGAAGCCAGCAGTCGCGCTAGAGCGCTCCCAGAAAAACCCTTATCGCCTCTCTCCCGTACAGGATCACAAGAGACGGGGTTCCGGAGGCCTGCTGTCCCGTTGATACGTCTCAAACGTATCTATAATTTCTTATGTTCCATGCTACTTTTATGACAATACTTGAATGTTTTATACATACTTTACATCATTATTTAACATTTTCCGGCACTAACCTATTAACAAGATGCCGAAGCGCCAGTTGTTGTTTTCTGCTGATTTTGGTTTCAGAAATCCTAGTAAGGAAATATTCTCGGAATTGGACGAAATCAACGCCCAAGGTCCTATTTTTACACGAAGCTTCCAGAAGACCGAGGGGGAAAGGAAGTGGGGCCACGAGGCGCCGACACAACAGTGGCGCGGCCTGGGCCGCGGCGGCCTGCGTGTGGGGCCCTCGTGTGGCCGACCTACCTTCCGCCTACTTAAAGCCTTCGTCGTGAATACCCCTGTACCGAGAGCCACGATACGGAAAACCTTCGAGAGACGCCGCCGCCAATCCCATCTCGGGGATTCAGGAGATCGCCTCCGGCACCCTGCCGGAGAGGGGAATCATCACCGGAGGGGCTCTACATCATCATGCCCGCCTCGGATTGATGCGTGAGTAGTTCATCCTTGGACTATGGGTCCATAGCAGTAGCTAGATGGTTGTCTTCTCCGCTTGTGCTATCATTGTTTAGATCTTGTGAGCTGCCTAACATGATCAAGATCATCTATTTGTAATGCTACATGTTGTGTTTGGTGGGATCCGATGAATCTAGAATACTATGTTAAGTTGATTATCAATCTATCATATATGTGTTGTTTATGTTCTTGCATGCGCTCCGTTGTTAGTAGAGGCTCTGGCCAAGTTGATACTTGTAACTCCAAGAGGGAGTAATTATGCTCGATAGTGGGTTCATGCCTCCATTGAATCTGGGAACGTGAGGTTCTAAGGTTGTGGATGTGCTGTTGCTACTAGGGATAAAACATCGATGCTTTGTCTAAGGATATTTTTGTTGATTACATTACGCACCATACTTAATGCAATTATCTGTTGTTTACAACTTAATACTGGAGGTGCGGATGCTAACCCGAAGGTGGATTATTTAGGCATAGATGCATGCTGGATAGCGGTCTATGTACTTTGTCGTAATGCCCTGATTAAATCACATAGTAATCATCATTGATATGTATTGAATCTTTATTTGTCAATTGATTGTAATTTGTTCACCCAGATGTTAGTTATCTTATTGGAGAGACACCACTAGTGCTGTGGACCCCGGTCCATTCTTTTACATCTGAATACATTCTACTGCAATCATTGTTCTTACTTTTCTTTGCAAACAAACACCATCTTCCACTCGATACGTTTAATCCTTTGTTTTCAGCAAGCCGGTGAGATTGACAACCTCACTGTTACGTTGGGGCAAAGTATCTTGATTGTGTTGTGTTCCACGTTGGCGCCGGTTTCGGTGTTGCGCCGCACTACACTCCTCCACCAACAACCTTCACGTGCTTCTTGGCTCCTACTGGTTCGATAACCTTGGTTTCACACTGAGGGAAACTTGCTTCTATACGCATCATACCTTCCACTTGGGGTTCCCAACGGACGTGTGCATCTACGCGTATCAAGCTAAATTTCGGGCGCCGTTGCCGGGATGAAGACACGCTGCAAGGGGAGTCTCCACATCCAATCTCTTTACTTTGTTTTTTTCTTGCTTTACTTTACTTTATTTACTGTCTTGTTTGCTTCATATTAAAAACACACAAAAATTAGTTACTTTACTTTCTGTCTTATTTACTAGCTCTATATCAAAAACACAAAAAAATTAGTTACTTGTCTTTATTCTATTTGCTTAGTTTACTTTATTACTGCTACAATGGGTACTCCTGAAAATACTAAGTTGTGTGATTTCACTAGCACAAATAATAATGATTTTATAAGTACTCCTATTGCTCCACCTGCTACTACAGCAGAATTCTATGAAATTAAACCTGCTTTACTAAATCTTGTTATGAGAGAGCAATTTTCTGGAGTTAGTACTGATGATGCTGCAGCCCATCTTAATAATTTTGTTGAACTTTGTGAAATGAAAAAGTATAAGGATATAGATGGTGATATTATAAAATTGAAATTGTTTCCTTTCTCATTAAGAGGAAGAGCTAAAGATTGGTTGCTTTCTTTGCCTAAGAATAGTATTGATTCATGGACTAAATGTAAAGATGCTTTTATTAGTAAATATTATCCTCCTGCTAAGATTATATCTTTGAGAAGTAGCATTATGAACTTTAAACAATTTGATAATGAACATGTTGCTCAAGCATGGGAGAGAATAAAATCTTTGGTGAAGAATTGCCCAACCCATGGACTGACTACTTGGATGATCATCCAAACCTTTTATGCAGGATTGAATTTTTCCTCGAGGAACCTATTGGATTCAGCTGCTGGAGGTACTTTTATGTCCATCACCCTGGGCGCCGCAACTAAACTACTTGATGATATGATGATCAATTACTCTGAATGGCACACTGAAAGAACTCCTCAACGTAAGAAGGTAAATTCTGTTGAAGAAACCTCTTCTTTGGGTGATAAGATTGATGCTATTATGTCTATGATTGCAAATGGTAGATCTCATATTGATCCTAATAATGTTCCTTTAGCTTCATTGGTTGCTCAAGAAGAAAATGTTGATGTGAATTTCATTAAGAATAATAATTTCAACAACAATGCTTATAGGAATAATTATGGTAACAACAACTATAGGCCATATCCTTCTAATAATGGTAATGGTTATGGTAATTCTTACAACAATAATAAGAGTGTACCCTCTGGTCTTGAAATCATGCTTAAAGAATTTATTAGTACACAAACTGCTTTCAATAAAACTGTTGAAGAAAAGCTTGGTAAAATTGATATTCTTGCTTCTAAGCTTGATAGTCTTCCTCTTGATGTTGATCTTTTAAAACTTAAAGTTATGCCTGAGGAAGTTAAAGATGCTAGGTTTGCTAAAACAAATGCCATCCAAGTTCGAATTAATGATAATATTAGAATGTTGGCTGAATTGCATGCTAGGTGGGATAGAGAAGAAAAGAAAAACTTGCTAAAGAAAATAATGTAGCTAAAGTATGGACTATTACCACCACTAGTAATGTTGATTCTTCACATGTTGCTACACCTCCTACTATCAATGGTAAAATAATTGGTGTTGGCAATGTTTCTACTCCTAGTACAAGGCGCGCAAAATTGCCTGAAACTGCTGAAACTGCTTCTGATAAAACTGCTGAAATTTTTCAAAATATTGGTGACAATGATTCCATTGCTGTAGAACATAATGGTTTCGATTTTGATGATTGTCATATTACTGAAGTTATAAAGTTCTTACAAAAACTTGCTAGAAGTCCTAATGCTAGTGCTATAAATTTAGCCTTTACAAAACATATTACAAATGCTCTCATTAAAGCTAGGGAAGAGAAATTAAAACTTGAAGCTTCTATTCCTAGAAAGTTAGAAGATGGTTGGGAGCCCATCATTAAGATGAAATTCAATGATTTTGAGTGTAATGCTTTATGTGATCTTGGTGCAACTATTTCTGTTATGCCTAAGAAAATTTATGATATGCTTGACTTGCCACCATTGAAGAATTGTTATTTAGATGTTAATCTTGCTGATAATGTTAAAAAGAAACCTTTGGGGAGGATTGATAATGTTTGCATTACGGTTAACAATAACCTTGTCCCCGTTGATTTTGTTGTCTTGGATATTGAATGCAATGCATATTGTCCTATTGTGTTGGGAAGACCTTTTCTTCGAACTGTTGGTGTTGTTATTGATATGAAGGAAGGTAATATTAAATATCAATTTCCTCTCATGAAAGGTATGGAACACTTCCCTAGAAAGAAAATGAAGTTGCCTTTTGATTCTATTATTAGAAGAAGCTATGATGTTGATGCTTCTTCTCTTGATGTTACTTGATTTGCACTTTCTGCCTAGCTGAAAGGCGTTAAAGAAAAGCACTTCTTGGGAGATAACCCATGTTTCATTTTATTTACTGTATTGTTGAGTCTTGGAAGTTGTTTACTACTGTAGCAACATCTCCTTATCATGTTTTTGTGCCAAGTAAAGTCTCTATGTTAAAGTTGATGCTAGATTTGGATTGCTGCGAACAGCATTGTTGTCGTCACGAATTCGCGCAGATCTCTGTAGGAGAGTCAAAAATCTTAAAATTTACGTGAGTGATCCTCAGATATGTACTCAACTTTCATTAGTTTTGAGTTTTTCCGTTTGAGAAAGTTAAGTGCCCCTGCAAAATTCGTCTTTACGGACTGTTCTTTTTTGACAGATTCTGCCTTTTATTTCGCATTGCCGCTTTTGCTATGTTGAATGAGTTTCTTTGTTCCATTAACTTTCAGAAGCTTTGTGCAATGTCCAGAAGTGTTAAGAATGATTGTGTCACCTCTGAATGTGTGAATTTTTGATTATGCACTAACCCTCTAATGAGTTTGCTTGAAGTTTGGTGTGGAGGAAGTTTTCAAGGGTCAAGAGAAGATGATGATATACTATGATCAAGAAGAGTGAAAGGTCTAAGCTTGGGGATGCCCCGGTGGTTCATCCCTGCATATTTTAAGAAGACTCAAGCATCTAAGCTTGGGGATGCCCAAGGCATCCCCTTCTTCATCGACAACTTATCGTCACTTCTAGTGAAACTATATTTTTATTCCGTCACATCTTATGTCTTTACTTGGAGCGTCGGTTTGCTTTTATTTTTGTTTTGGTTTGAATAAAGTTGGATCCCACCATCCTTATATTGGAGATATTACGCTCCGCTTTTTCATATGGAACACTTGTGTTCTTAATTGTGCTTTAATGTTCATGGTGAAGGCTGAAATTGCTTCGTTAAATTGCTATTTGGTTGGAATCAGAAAATGCTGCATATGGTTTGGAATAACTTGGCAATTGTTTAAGCTCTCATAGATCATGTTTAAGCTCTTGCATCATGTAGTTTAATCTATTAATGAAGAACTACCGTAGAGCTTGTTTAATTTGGTTTGCATGATTGGTCTCTCTAAGTCTAGATATTTTCGGGTAAAGTGTTTGAACAACAAGGAAGACAGTGTAGAGTCTTATAATGCTTGCAATATGTTCTTGTGTAAGTTTTGCTGTACCTGTTCATACTTGTGTTTGCTTCAAACAACCTTGCTAGCTCAAACCTTGTACTGAGAGGAAATGCTTCTCGTGCATCCAAACACCTTGAGCCAAAACCCATGCCATTTGTGTCCACCATATCTACCTACTATGTGGTATTTTTCTGCCATTCCAAAGTAAATTACTTGAGTGCTACCTTTAAAATTTCATTCCTTTATCTTTGCAATATATAGCTGATGGGACAAATAGCTTAAAAACTATTGTGGTGATGAATATGTAGTTATGTGTCTTAATTCTTATAAGTTGCTTGTTGAGCGGTAACCATGTTTCTGGGGACGCCATCAACTTTTTATCTTTGTTGGATATCATGTGAGATGCTATGCATGTTCGTCTTGTCTGAAGTAAGTGCGATTTCATGATCAAATGGTTTGAGTATGCATATGTTAGAGAAGAACATTGGGCAGCCAACTAAAGCCATGTATCATGGTGGAAGTTTCAGTTGGACGTACAACCTCAATCTCTTATGAGAATATTATTTGTTGTTGAATGCTTAAGCATTAAAAGAGGAGTCCATTATCTGTTGTCTATGTTGTCCCGGTATGGATGTCTTAGTTGAGAATAATCAAAAGCGAGAAATCCAATGCGTGCTTTCTCCTTAGACCTTTGTACAGGCGGCATAGAGGTACCCCTTTGTGACACTTGGTTGAAATATATGTTATGCGATGATAATCCGTGTTTTCCGAGCTGATTAGGACAAGGTGCGAGCACTATTAGTATTCTATGCATGAGACTTGCAACTTATAGGAAGTATTATGCATAGCACATATGAATTATTACTACCGTTGACAAAATTGTTTCTATGTTTTCAAAATAAAAGCTCTAGCACAAAAATAGTAATCCATGCTTCCTCTGCGAAGGGCCATTCTTTTACTTTATGTTGAGTCAGTTTACCCACTTCTTTCTATCTTAGAAGCAAACACTTGTGTTAACTGTGTGCATTGATTCTTACATGTTTACTTATTGCACTTGTTATATTACTCTATGTTGACAAATATCCATGAGATATACATGTTACAAGTTGAAAGCAATTGCTGAAACTTAATCATCCTTTGTGTTGCTTCAATGCATTCTACTAAGAATTTATTGCTTATGAGTTAGCTCTTATGCAAGTCTTGTTGATGCTTGTCTTGAAAGTACTATTCATGAAAAATTTTGCTATATGATTCATTTGTTTAGTCATTATCTTTGTTAGCAATCTTTTGTTTCAGATCACTCCATTCATCTCATATGCTTTACAATAATGTTGATCAAGGTTATGTTGGTAGCATGTCACTTGAAATTATTTGTCTTATCGTTTACCTACTTGAGGGCGAGTAGGAAGGGGGCTTGATACGTCTCAAACGTATCTATAATTTCTTATGTTCCATGCTACTTTTATGACAATACTTGAATGTTTTATACATACTTTACATCATTATTATACATTTTCACCTATTAACAAGATGAAGAAGCGTTCTGTTTTCTGCTGTTTTTGGTTTCAGAAATCCTAGTAAGGAAATATTCTCGAATTGGACGAAATCAACGCCCGTGGTCCTATTTTTACATGAAGCTTCCAAAGACCGAGGGGAAAGGAAGTGGGGCCACGAGGCGCCGACACAAGGGCGTGCGACTGGGCCCCGCGCGGCCCTGCGTGTGGGGCCCTCGTGTGCCCCCCTTCCGCCTACTTAAAGCCTTCGTCGCGAATACCCTCGAGAGCCACGATACGGAAAACTTCCAAAGACGCCGCCGCCGCCAATCCCATCTCGGTGATTCAGAGATCGCCTCCGGCACCTCGGAGAGGGGAATCATCACCGGAGGGGCTCTACATCATCATGCCCGCCTCCGGATTGATGCGTGAGTAGTTCATCCTTGGACTATGGGTCCATAGCAGTAGCTAGATGGTTGTCTTCTCCGCTTGTGCTATCATTGTTTAGATCTTGTGAGCTGCCTAACATGATCAAGATCATCTATTTGTAATGCTACATGTTGTGTTTGGTGGGATCCGATGAATCTAGAATACTATGTTAAGTTGATTAATAATCTATCATATATGTGTTGTTTATGTTCTTGCATGCTCTCCGTTGCTAGTAGAGGCTCTGGCCAAGTTGATACTTGTAACTCCAAGAGGGAGTAATTATGCTCGATAGTGGGTTCATGCCTCCATTGAATCTGGGATCGTGACAGTAGGTTCTAAGGTTGTGGATGTGCTGTTGCTACTAGGGATAAAACATCGGTGCTTTGTCTAAGGATATTTGTGTTGATTACATTACGCACCATACTTAATGAAATTATCGTTGTTTACAACTTAATACTGGGGGGTGCGGATGCTAACCCGAAGGTGGGTTATTTAGGCATAGATGCATGCTGGATAGCGGTCTATGTACTTTGTCGTAATGCCCTGATTAAATCACATAGTAATCATCATTGATATGTATTGAATCTTTATTTGTCAATTGCCCACCTGTAATTTGTTCACCCAGCATGTTAGTTATCTTATTGGAGAGACACCACTAGTGAACTGTGGACCCCGGTCCATTCTTTTACATCTGAAACAAAAGATTGCAGGCCCATTGCGGCCATAAGGTTGCACGCGTCGGGAAGGGAGGTGGAAACGCCGCGTCCCTTCGGAAACACACGCTATAATTAGCCTCACCGCTCCCCTCTCCTCCTCTCACTCGCGACCGCACTCTCACCTCCCCCAAACTGTCACATCACCCGGCGGATCCCCTCCCGCCGACCAATCCGTTGGACCGCCGCACGGATGAGCACTGGTACCAGAGGAGGAGACGTCGGCGAGCAACACCGCGACATCGGCCGCAACCTGCTCCGCAGTCATCATCGGCATCTCGAGTTCGCCTGCGACCTTGAGCTCGTCCTCGGCTGGAACAATGACGGTAACGACCTCTCCTTCTCACCTTCTTACTCGTTGTGCCAGAACATGCAATTCTCAGGCATTTGCGATGACATGCATTAGATCTGCTAGGGTTTCCATTAGGATAGGGTTCGGATTGATTTTTGCAAGGTGTTCGTTCCCATTGGTTGATGTTCTTGTCGAGGTCTTGGTGTTCACGGCTCGATTTCCTTAGATCTGTTACTCTAATCTCCAATCGCGGTAGATCCTTCATAGATCGGACTGTAGATTGCTGAAACTGCCAGATTTTACTGTGCATGCAGAGAGGGAAAGGGTTTTTTGTGCTGGGGTTTAGCATGTTCTGATTGCTATGCAAAATGAGTCGCTCTACGGCGCTAGTTTTTTCTAGATTGTGTTGTTTCCGATTAAACTAGGCCGATCATTGTAACCAAGAATCATAGTGTGAGGAGATGATTGATCAGAACCTATGGCATGACTAAACATGACCATGCCATTGGTTCTGATCAAACTTCTCCTCCATATATCCTCATTGTATGAGGCCTATGCTACCTTGCTTTCCATATTTGTACTTCTTCAGTGCTGCAATGGCCAATGATTTAACTATGGCACAACGGAAGGCAAGGTGATGCCCTCAAACTTAGTGATGTGTGTCATATTACTTGCACACTAGACTTAGTTTGCGGAAAGTCCATTTGCCTACCGTGGGATCCAATATATGAGGCCTCATTTTGTTTGTCTAGTGCATTGGGCAATGATTGAACAATGGCACACTGGAAGGCAAGGTGCTGCCCTCAAACTTAGTCTTGTGTGTGTGATTACTTGCACACTAGACTTAGTTTGAGGGCAGTCCCTTGAGCTGCCATGTGAGCCAATGTACGAGGCATCACATGTTTTGAATGTTCATTTTCATCTATATACTTGTGAGCAGGCACAGCTCTAATGCCATGTGTTCTTGTGGCAGACTGAGAAGCTCAAGCTTGGGTCACCTGAGACCCCCGAGGAGGGACCGTCGAAGAAGCGAAGGGCGGCTAACATCGGCCACTTCCAGCCGGACGTAGGGTTGGACCAGTTCCTGCGTATCGTCTTCAGGCCCATCTTCAGCCGGCTCCGGATCCCTCAAGATTTCTTCAGGTGGTTCAGAGAAATCCCTTCGAACATCATCGTCACCACCAACACTGGCTGTAACTACAGGATGACTACGGTGAAAGAATGTGATGACGCATACATCGACAAGGGGTGGGCGGGCTTCGTCGTCGCTCATCAGCTGCAGGTAGGCCAGTTTCTCATCTTCAAGAAGGTGTCCTCCTTTGAGTACAGTGTGGTCATCTTCGACCACACCTGCATTGAGGTGATGACCAGGTGTCGTTACCATGGCGACGCCACCAGGTGTGTCGTCTTCCAAAGTCATGTCTGAAGCTTACCTGATTCTATGATGCTGCTACCATGTATGTGTCTAGTTGTTGTTCTTGTCGTGTCTTGAACTATGATCGTCTGTGTTGTGTCGTGAACTATGATCGTCATGTCTCGTCAACTATATGACCGTGTTTGAACTATGATCAATGTTAAGTTTGCATGAACTGTGATTGTGTCCTTTCTTCTGTTGTTGATCACTGGTAACCTCACCACTGAAGGGAAGAGGTTAGCTGAAGCAGATTATGGGTTGCAACCAAACAACAAGAACGTCGTTTTGGGCTGCTAGTAGGCCTGAATACCGACCTACCAAATGGGCAGATCCCAAATCTCGACGGGGCCGAAAAAGATCTGTGCAAACCACCAAACAACGTGGCTTTCATGGCCCATGGCCCGTCTGCGACGCGCAGAGGACTTCTTCCCACTGCGCCAGTGGTGCAGGAAACTGCTGCGGGCTACCAAACGCGCCCGTAGCGTCTCCCCGGATTTCCATCTCGCCGGAACAGCTCAGAAGCAGTTGAGCTTGCGTATATGTGCGCCTACATTCGGAAATTACTCGGCGAGTTCACGCGATATAGGGACCAAGTCCAACTACACCGCCAGAACCAAGCACTCCAACAGAACCTAGCTATAGCCCTACAGGCCTACAACGGTTGTGCGAGCGAGGCGAGAGGGGGTCTATGCGGCTCAGAGGCTACGCCTATTCGACGATGTACTAGGCCTTTGGAAAACTAGAGCAGGATGCTGCCATACTGCGCGGGGCGCATTTGCGCTTGGACTAGGCATCTTCGGTTATTTTCGGTAAAAACCACGGTAACCGAATTAACTGATAGGCACATGGTTAGCACTTTTGCTAACCTTAACCTAACCACTAACTGAAAAAAACTGAATTTTGGTTATAGTTAAGTTTTTTTTGGTTCGGTTTGTAAAAAGTATAGATTGGATTGAACTACCGTACCTCTCAAGGGTTTACAATTTGGTTAGGATTACAACTTCTACCGCAAAGACTAGTTAGCCTGACGTGACAGGATCGTACCCGCTCAAGTGTCATCCTACTCCGTTTAATAGTCCCCCTCGATCCAAACAAGGGCTAACTAAATTCAATCCATACTTCATTCGATCAAACGTCTCCTTGCCAAGGGCCTTTGTGAATATATCAGCAATCTGGTCACGCGTAGAGATGAACCTCACCTTCAGTGCTCCAGCTGACACCTTCTCTCGTACAAAATGAAAATCAATTTCGATATGTTTTGTTCGAGCATGAAACACAGGATTTGCTGTGAGAAAAGTTGCACCGAGATTGTCGCACCACAGAATTGGAGCTTGAGCCTGAAACACACCTAACTCTCGAAGAAGAACTGACTGCAACCATGATACCTCTGTCGTGCCATTTGCAATGGCTTTATACTCCGCTTCGGTACTCGAACAACTGACAGTAGGTTGTTTTCGAGAGCTTCAAGATATCAGATTGGGTCCATAGAACACTGCGTAACCTCCAGTTGATCGGCGATCATCGGGACACCCCGCCCAATCTGCATCTGTATATACACTTAACTCTGTGGACTGCGAACGCTGTATACTGAGTCCAACCTTCAGAGTTTCTTTCACATATCGTCGCACCCTTTTAACTGCAGACCAATGCACATCTGTAGGAGCAGAAAGGAATTGGCATGCCTTATTTACCGCAAAAGAAATGTCTGGCCGTGTCAAGCATAAATACTACAAACCTCCCACCGTGCTCCTATAAACGAAGGACTCTGCTTCACTGAGTATGGTGCCAACATTCTTGCTGAGCTTGTCAGATGACGACTTGGGCGTTGAACTACCCTTGCAATTTTGCATATTCACCTTTCGAAGCAGATCAGTAGCATACTTGGTCTGAGTTAGTGCTATTCCATCAGACATATTTGTCACTTCAACTCCGAGAAAATAGGAAAGTTCTCCAAGATCCTTGACAGCAAAGGGGACAGGAAGCTGCTCCAGAAGCTTTTCTACAGTCCGTCGACACGAGCCAGCTATGATGATATCATCCACGTAAATCAACATATAAATAATGACTCGTGGGTTAAGGAAAATGAACAAGGAAGTATCTGATTTGGATGGCTTGAAACCCATGGACTGAAGCTTGACACTTAGCTTGGAGTACCATGCTCTTGGCACCTGTTTGAGGCCGTAAAGCGATTTCTGCAGTCGACAGACATGGTGAGGACGATCTGGATCAACATATCCTGGCGGTTGAGACATGTATACCTCCTCCTGGATATCACCGTGGAGGAAGGCATTTTGGACGTCCACTTGGCGAAGAGCCCAACCGCGAGAAACGGCGATGGACAAGATCAGTCGAACTGTCATGGGTTTAACCACCGGTGAGAACGTGTCGGTGTAGTCAATACCAGCACGCTGAGTGAAGCCCTTGGCGACGAGATGGGCTTTTTGGCGATCAATGGTGCCAAAAAGGTCAGATTTGTCCTTGACCTTGAAAACCCACTTGCAGCCAATGATATGATGACCACGAGGCAGTTCCACGAGACGCCAGGTATTGTTGAGGCGAAGCGCATCAAACTCCGCATCCATAGCCGTTTTCCACACAGGAATAGCCAGAGCATCATGATGAGACGTGGGTTCAGCAGCAAAGGCACGCTTGGACGAGTCATATCGGATGATCCCATCATAGAGGCAAACCGGGCGCACTTTGTTGTTATGCAACCGAGTGCGCATAGGATGCGTAGGTGCAGGAGCAGGTGCAGGACTTGGCGATGGCGAGGAAGCAGTAGACGGAGATGGTGCAGGAGAGTCATGATCCGCACCATGGGCCGGCCCACGAGCCGGTGTGGATGGAGAAGCTGGCTCCGAGTCTGTGTCCGAGGCCACATTGTCATGGGCCGCATGATCGTTCGGGGCAGCAGGATCCGGTGCCCCATGATCATCGTCAGGAGGGACATGCACGCCATGCAATGGAGAGTTGACGAGATCACCTGCACCTGATACTTCAAGACTAGGAACCATGTTAGTAGCACAGTCCATATCATTACACATTGATGAATCTCTAGCTGAATCCGGAAGAAAAAGGAGATCTTCGGTGGGTTGGGAATTTTGGGAGTGATCAATAGAGAATGGGTAAATCGTTTCGTCAAAAACTACATCATGGGAGATATGGATACGGGCAGTAGACCGGTCGAGACATTTGAAACCAAGATGATCTGGACTGTACCCAAGAAACACACAACGAATAGACCGAAAAGACAATTTTCGGTTGTTATAGGGTCGAAGGTTCGGCCAGCACGCGCACCCAAAGACACGTAAAGCTTCATCCCGAACAGGGACGTTAAACAATTTTGTGACGGGAGTTTCATTGTAAATAACTCGGCTAGGCATCCGGTTAATGAAATAGCAAGCCGTGAGGATGGCATGATCCCAAAAGCGAAGAGGAACACAAGCTTGAGCAAGAAGAGCAAGGGCAGTTTCGACAAGATGGCGGTGTTTTCTTTCAATGGCACCGTTTTGTTGGTGGGTGTGGGGATAGGAGAGGCGATGAGTGATGCCAGTGTTCTGAAAATAGCGATGCAATTTTTGATATTCCCTTCCCCAATCGGACTGAATAGAAAGAATTTTAACACCCAAAGATCGGTCAACTCGTTTCTAAAATTGGTAGAAGACATGCTCAACATCTGACTTGTGTTTCAACAAATAGACCCACGGAAACTTGCTAAAATCATCCAAAAAACTTACATAATAACTAAAACCACCAGAAGATTTAACCGCTGGTCCCCACACATCCGTGTGAACCAACTCTAAAGGAACAGTAGAGACTCTATACGACAACTCATAAGGGAGTTGATGTGCTTTTGCTTGTTGGCATGCATCACAAATATGCTCAACTAGCTCTTTATTTGACGACGAAACTAATTTATTGGTGGAGATGATGGCTTGAACGATGGATGACATGGGATGATCAAGACGCCGGTGCCACAAATCTTTGGATGGAGTGGCAAGATGTGCTTGACGAGAGCGTGGATGCAGCGATACAGACCACCTTGAGCCCTACCGTGTAGACGAACTTGGTTCGTGATGCGATCCTTGATAAGAAAATGGAAGGGGTGAAGCTCAATGAAACAATTGTTTTCAAAAGCAAGTTTATTTGCTGAGATTTTTGCTAATTTGTGGAGTGTGTAAGACATTTTTCAGGTGTAGAACAGATTTGTTTGGACCAGACAAAGAAGATTCACCAACATGTAAAAATAGGAATATGCATACCATTGGCCAACTGTATCTGATCATGGCCGTCATAGTTCTTCTGCACATGGAGGCAATTCATGTCGTTGGTCATGTGATCTGTCCCCCCGGAGTCCATGATCCAGGTCAGTTCAGCAATCTCGTTTGAGTTGGAGTAGTTGGCGGCGCGATTTGACGTCTCTGGTTGGATGGCGTGATTGAACCGATTGTAGCGCGTCGTGTCCATAGGTGCCGCAGATATGGCAGGTGGATTTGCCACCGCCGCCACCGTTGCGACCATGACCTCCTCCTTGACTGTTTCCTCGCCCGGAGTTGTTGCCTCGTTGCGGCCACCTCCGCCGCCATAGCCACCACCGTTGTAGCCGCCACCATAATTTCCGCTACTGTTGTTGTAGTTGCGACCTCCTCCATAGCCACGGCCACCATCGCCACGTCTGCGGCCGCTGCCACCGCGCTGAAAGCCACTGTATCCTCCTCCACGTGATGCGGTGTTGGCGGAGTGTTGGAACTGAGGAGATCCATTGGACACGCGATCGATGTTGCGTGCCTCGTATGCGACCATGTGCCCGTAGAGGTCGCTGAGAGTGAAATCATCATCACCCTTTGAAGCTATCACCGATAACTACGTGGTGAAATTCTCATGATCCTCGCTGATCCCAGCAAGAATATACGAAATAACCTCTGAATCACTCAGAGGGTTGACTCGCCATAGTGTCAGCAATCTTCTTCACGTGGTTGTAGTAGTCAGACAGGGACAGCTCCCTTTTCTTCGGCTTCACAAGCGCCGTGCGGAGCTGCACGATCTTCGCCTTGGATCGTGACGAGAACATCCGGGTGAGTATACTCCATACGCTCACAGATGAGTCTAGCAGCATCACATGGCCGAGCACAGAAGGGTTCAAAGATGCAAGGAGAGCACTCAGAACCTGTTGATCTGTTTTAAACCACACTGCATACTCAGGGTTCGCCACCGATTCCGAGCTTCCCTCAGACGCTGGAACCTTCTTGGGCGGCGCAACGTTGCTCCCATCTACAAAGCCGAACAGATTAAGGCTGTAGAGAGCGGGGAGAGCCTGAGCCCTCCATAACAGGAAGTTGTCCTGGTCGAGCTTGACGGTGATAGCGGCGCCGATGGTTTGAGCGATGTTGGCTGGGACGGCAGGGGCTGCGGGGGAAGGAGGAGCCATGGATGATCAAAGAGCGGGTTGCTCTGATACCATGTAAAAAGTATAGATTGGATTGAACTGCCGTACCTCTCAAGGGTAGGCGTATACTCTTTATATATAACAGCACATATGATCTAGGGTTTACAATTTGGTTAGGATTACAACTTCTACCGCAAGACTAGTTAGCCTGACGTGGCAGGATCGTACCTGCTCAGGTGTCATCCTACTCCGTTTAATACGATTTCGGTTCGGTTATGTGTAGCTGGAGACGAGAGCAGAGCAATCATATCCCGCCAACTCTGCCCAAATGCCAGTCGCTCAAGCATCTCACACTATCAAACATGTACCTACAATATCCAATTTGAGCATAAGAGCAGGCTTCTTCTGGCCTTGTGATGATCTTGGATACTGTTTTTAACGTAAAGAAAGGTGGCAAGTGGGGAACTATAGCTAGTTAGAGAGAAAAAGTATGAAATTTTGAGCGAGAGAACTTGTGAAGGTGAGAAACTGTGAGAGAGAACATCCTCTTTTCTTTTGCATAGAAGTGAGAAGCAGATCTTGTGTGTGCGAGAGCGTCTTCTATTCTATTCTCGTAGGTGAGAGAGAGCTTGCGCAGCATGAGAGAGAGAGCACTCTTTTTCTTTGAGGAACGCCCAAAAGAGAAAGCTTGTGATAGAGACATCCATGTGACATATTCTCCCCGTCCTCAAATAGGTGTATGCTCGGATATATTTTAATTTTGATCAACTTTCTAGAAAAAAGTAGCAATGACACTAAATTAGTATAGATAGATTCATCTTGACATGCAGTTTAATAATGTAGCAATTTAATATCATGTATGTTGCTATTTTGTAAAAAAAATAGTCGAACTAAAAAGGTAATTGAATTCTAAAAAATTATCACTTATTGGACGAGCTAGGTTTAATTAGGTCACCGCACACTAATAATACCAATTTACGGTCACCAGATGCAACTTGTAAGCTCAGATAGGGTCACTAGTGCCACGACCTAGCTGAACCCTCAGCATGTTTCCATCTTCGGCCTGATCATTTCTTGCCCCCTTCCCTGCCGCCCTGGGTGAAGAGATAATGGAGGTGCAGCCATGCACTGGCGTAGCTATGTACAACTTAGGGGGCCACCGCCCCCCCCCTTGTAGAAAATTAGTGAAGGAATTTTTTACATGGCTTGTAGTAGATTTATTTTTAGCATTTTGGCCCTTCAGATTTAAATTGGTAGATTTGGCATATCATATTTGCGCGATATTGGTCCCGGTTAATTCGTTTCGTACACACACACGCCCGGCTTGCTCCTCCGCTGCGGCGGCCGGGAATGGAAAGCACGGGGCACGGCGACGAGGCGGCCGGTGAAGTGACCCGCGTCTCCATCAACACTGCTGGACGCGCGCGCGGCTAGCTCATCCTAATTACCACTTTTGTTCTTCCCATGAATTTATAGTAAAGCCAGTCATACATATGTACATGTGGAGTTCTAGAGGCTTGTTCATCTTGAAATACGTGTGGGTCTTATTCCATTTAGAAAAACAAACCATATACGTACTTTTAGTCAAATTTCAATATTTATAATAGTGGATAAATACAGTAAGAAAATACATCTTATGATGGATCTATTGGTGTAGATTTGATAATGTACATGCCCATAATTTTGTCTCCAAACTTAGTCGAATATAATGACAGTTGACTTTTAACTAAATTTATAGGTCTTTTTTTTATGGAATGGAGGTAGGGGTACAAAGAAATATCGGGCCTCTTCCCGAGAGTGTTTTTCTCTCTATGGCTCATATCTTGGTTTTTACGGTTACTTCGGTCAATTGGGTCAATACCGAATTTAAATTAGTAAATATGGCATATCATATTTGCGCGACGATATTGGTCCTGGTTAATTCCTTTCGTCGTATGCGGTTTCGATTCCGCTCAATTCGGTTTCTGTGTTGGGTTTTTATGATGAACCCTAAATGTGCACATATTCTAGATCATTCTCTCAGACACATGCAAGCATTGAGTAACATGTTGTTTTCAAAATCTCTAATGTTTGCAGATGATGATTAGACGAGTCATGGTGTCCTCCGCTGCTGCTCTCATCTCCCTGTTGCTCTTCCTATCCTTTACCACGACTACGGGGCTCAGCCAGGTACTGAACATGCTGCCATGTGCTATTCAACAACAAAAAAATGTTAATTCTTCAACAACAACAAAATGTTAATTCGCAAAAAAAAAACGACTACGGCTCTTCCTATCCGTTCCTTGATCCGGGTCGATCGATCCAGGGTCGCGGAACGCGCCTCCGTTCCCGTACCCTGCAACTATGATAGAGGGACGTGCACTAACCGAGGTCGCACCACTCACCTGGAACACGCTCTGGCGCTTAGGAAAGACGGGGAGGCACAGAATACAGAGCTTCCTCGCCGACCGCGGACGGCCAGAACAGGAACCACGTTGTAGTCAGCCCCAGGTTGGCGGCGGAGCAGGACACGCGACTTCACTGGGACGACGGGGAGAAGAGTAAGTCTAGGAGGACGGCGGGGATGAATCGGCGAAAGAGATCAGCAACGAGGCGGCAGCCAACTAGAGACGGGAAGACAAAGACGAGGTCGGCAACACCGCTGCTCGATTCCTTCAGTTGGAAGGACCTGGAAGTCAAGGTGGAGCTACTGGACATGGCCTTGAAGAACATAGTGATCGCGCGCTGCCCACGTCAAAGAGAAACGATGCCGGCGATAGCGTGAACCGAATGTCGGTCACGTTCTGAATGCATAGAGTACCGGTAGAAAAGAGTGAAGATCTTCCGGTGATTTTTATGTAAAAACTAACACTGGTTGGAACAGGAATGCCACTGATAGATGGGTCCCACGACGCCACATCACCAAATACGTAGGTAAACCGTATGAGGTGATGGTACATGAACCTATGTGACGTCTCTTCGATGACCGTAAATTTAACTTCCGTGAATACAATAATCAGAGTGAAATATACGAACGAGTTCCATGTTGTCTCATGCATTTTACTCTAAACCCTCACTGTACTTTGTAAGCTTCATCTCCTTGGACAGCTTGTGGTCGTGCAACTGCGCTGATTTAGGGAACATGTACACATCAGACAACTATAATCGTAGCCATAGAAATGTAGCATAATACTCCCTCTTAGAGTCACAAGTATCAACTTGGTCAGAGCCTCTACTAGCAACGGAGATCATGCAAGAACATAAATAACACATATATGATAGATCAACAATAAACTTGACATAATATTCGATATTCATCGGATCCCAACAAACACAACATGTAGCATTACAAATAGATGATCCTGATCATGATAGGCAGCTCACAAGATCTAAACATGATAGCACAAGAGGAGAAGACAACCATCTAGCTACTACTATGGACCCGTAGTCCAAGGATGAACTACTCACGCATCAGTCCGGGTGCGGGCATGGTGATGTAGAGCCCTCCGGTGATGATTCCCCTCTCGTAGGGTGCCGAGGCGATCTTCTGAACCCCCGAGATGGGGTTGACGGCGGCGGCGTCTCTGGAACTTTTCTCGTATCGTGGCTCTCGGTACTAGGGTTTCGCGACGGGAGGAATAAATAGGCGAAGGGGCAGCGTCGGGGGGGGGGGCGAGGGCCCACCCCATAGGCCGGCGCGGCCAGAGTGGGGCCGCGCCGCCCTATGGTGTGGCCGCCTCGTGGCCCCTCTGCGTCTCCTCTTCGGTGTTTTGGAGCCTCCGTGGAAAATAAGACCGTGGGCTTTTGTTTCGTCCAATTCCGAGAATATTTGTAAACTAACTTTTCTGAAATCAAAAACAACAGAAAACAAGAACTGGCACTGCGGCATCTTGTTAATAGGTTAGTCTCGGAAAATGCATAAAAACATTATAAAGTATGACTAAAACATGTTGGTATTGTCATAAAACTAGCATGGAACATAAGAAATTATAGATACGTTGGAGACGTATCAGTTATGCATAAAACTTCCTATAAGTTGCAAGCCTCATGCATCGAATACTAATAGTGCCCGCTCATTGTCCTAATTAGCTCAGATTTCCATGGATTATCATTGCATTACATATGTTTCAACCAAGTGTCACAAAGGAGTACCTCTATACCACTTGTACAAAGGTCCAAGGAGATAAATCGCATTTGATTTCTCGATTTGATAGATCTCAACTTGAGGACATCCATACCGGGACAACATATAAAACAGATAATGGACTCCTCTTTTTAATGCTTTAAGCATTCAACAACAAATAATATTCTCATAAGAGATTTTGAGGATTAATGTCCAAGCTGAAACTTCCACCATGATACATGGCTTTGGTTGGCGGCCCAATGTTCTTCTCTAACAACATGCATACTCAAACCATTCAACTCATGGAAAATCTCCTTACTTCAGACAAGACG
Organism: Lolium multiflorum; assembly: GCA_030979885.1. NCBI lineage: Eukaryota > Viridiplantae > Streptophyta > Magnoliopsida > Poales > Poaceae > Lolium > Lolium multiflorum. The sequence goes on along the minus strand of CM061751.1, from coordinate 7,664,011 downwards.
AACATGCATAGCAACTCACATGATATTCAACAAAGGTGTGACAGGTTGATGGCGTCCCCAGAAACATGGTTACGCTCAACAAGCAACTTATAAGAACTAAGATACGTAAACAGCATAATCATTACCACAATAGTTTTTAGACTACTTTCCATGAGCTATGTATTGTAAAGACAAGGAATGAAATTTTTAAAGGTAGCGCGCAAGAAATTTACTTTGGAATGGCAGAAAAATACCACATATAGGTAGTTATGGTGGACGCAAATGGCATAGGTTTTGACTCAAGGTTTTTGGATGCACGAGCATCATTTCCTCTCAGTACAAGGCTTTGGCTAGCAAGGTTGTTTGAAGCAAACACAACTATGAACCGGTACAGCAAAACTTACATAAGAACATATTGCAAGCATTATAAGACTCTACACTATCTTCCTTGTTGTTCAAACACTTTTACCAGAAAATATCTAGACCTTAGAGAGACCAATCATGCAAACCAAATTTGAACAAGCTCTACGGTAGTTCTCCACTAATAGATTTAAACTACATGATGCAAGAGCTTAAACATGATCTACTTGAGAGCTCAAAACAATTGCCAAGTATCAAATTATTCAAGAAAATATGAGGCATTTTCTGTTTCCAACCAAATAACAACAAGTACAAGTGCTGCGGCTTTTAGCTTTCACCATGAATATTAAAGAAAAATGAAGAACACAAGTGTTAAAATAAAAAATCGGAGCGTGTCTCTCTCCAACACAAGGATTGTTAGGATCCGAATTTATTCAAACATAAACAAAAATAAAAGCAAACAGACGCTCCAAGTAAAGCACATAAGATGTGACAGAATTAAAATATAGCTTCACTAGAGGTGACCTGATAAGTTCGTTGATGAACAAGGGGATGCCTTGGGCATGCTCAAGCTTAGACGCTTGAGTCTTCTTGAAATATGCAGGGATGAACCACGGGGGCATCCCCAAGCTTAGACTTTTCACTCTTTTTGACCATATCATATCATCCTCCTCTCTTGATCCTCGAAAACCTCCTCCACACCAAACTCAAAACAATCTCATTAGAGGGTTAGTGCATAATCAAAAATTCACATGTTCAGCAAGGACACAATCATTCCCAACACTTCTGGACATTACCCAAGCAGGCTACTAAAATTTAATGGAGCAAAAAAATCCACTCAAATACAGTAAATGAGGCAATGCGAAATAAAAGGCAGAATCTGTCAAAACAGAATAGTCCGTAAAGACGAATTTTTTCGAGGCACTTAACTTGCTCAGATGGAAATCCTCAAAACTAATAAAAGTTGCGTACATATCTGAGGATCACGCATGAATTTTTGCAGATTTTTTTGATTCTTCTACAGAGAGAAAAACGCGAATTCGTGACAGCAAAGAAATCTGTTTCTGCGCAGAAATCCAAATCTAGTATCAACTCTCTATTAGAGACTTTACTTGGCACAACAATACATGAAAATAAAGATACAAAGGTATTTCTACAGTAGTAACAACTTCCAAGACACAACAAAACAGTAGCAAAATAAAAACATGGGTTATCTCCCAAGAAGTGCTTTCTTTATAGCCATTAAGATGGACTCAGTAATTTTAATGATGTTCTCGCAAGAAATAAGATTTGAAGCAAAAGAGAGCATCAAGAAGAAAATTCAAAACACATTTAAGTCTAACCCGCTTCCTATGCATAGGAATCTTGTACACAAATAAATTCATGAAGAACAAAGTGACAAGCATAGTAAGATAAAACAAGAGTAACTTTAAAAGTTTCAGCATATAGAGAGGTGTTTTAGTACCATGAAAATTTCTACAACCATATTTTCCTCTCTCATAATAATTTCCAGTAGCATCATGAATAAACTCAACAATACAGCTATCACATAAAACATTCTTATCATGCATAAAATTATTACTCTCCACATAAGCATAGTCATTACTATTAATTATAGTGGGAGCAAATCCAATACGATAGCTATCATTATTATTATCATCACCATAATCATCATATATAGGAGGCATATTGTAATCATAATTAATTTTCTCCTCAATAGTAGGTGGACTGAAAATATGATAGTCATCATTGTAATCATCATATATAGGAGGTAAAGTATCATCAAAGTGAATTTTCTCCTCCATGCTTGGGGGACTAAAAATATCACAACCAGCTTCCCCAAGCTTAGACTTTTCCATAGCATTAAACATAATAGTGTTCAAAGAGTTCATGCTAAAAACATTGCTACAACTGTTTTGCAAACAAAGTTCCATGGGTTTTTTAATTCTCTCTTCAAACACATCATGTCCTAATTCAATATAAAGTTAATAAAGATCTCTATTTTTTTGTTGTTTTCATTAAGCCTAACTAGTGAAGTCACATAACTTAGTGTTCTCAGGAGTATTCATTTTAGCAATAATAAAAATAAACTAAACAAAACCGAATTAAATAAAGTAAAACAAGTAACTAATTTTTTTGTGTTTTTGATATAGAGAAAGCAAACAAGACAGAAAATAAAATAAAGCAAGACAATAAAATAAACAAAGTATGAGAGACTCCCCTTGCAGCGTGTCTTGATCTCCCCGGCAACGGTGCGTAAAAGCTTGCGCTTGCGTGGAGCAGCTCCTTGTGACGGTAAAGCACACGTCCGTTGGGAACCCCAAGAGGAAGGTATGATGAGTACAGCAAGTTTTTTTTCCTCAGTAAGAAACCAAGGTTTATCGAACCAGTAGGAGATGAAGGCCACGTGAAGGTTGTTGGTGAAGGAGTGTAGTGCGGCGCAACACCTGATTCCGGCGCCAACGTGGAACCTGCACAACACAATCAAACTACTTTGTCCCAACTTAACGGTGAGGTTGTCAATCTCACCGGCTTGCTGAAAACAAAGGATTAAACGTATGGTGTGGAGAATTATGTTTGCTTGCAGAAAACAACAGAGAACAATGATTGCAGTAGATTGTATTTCAGATGTAAAAGAATGGACAGGTGCAGTAGATTGTATTTCAGATGTAAAAGAATGGACAGGGGTCCACAGTTCACTAGTGGTGTCTCTCCAATAAGATAAATAGCATGTTGGGTGAACAAATTACAGTTGGGCAATTGACAAATAGAGATGCATATACATATCATGATGACTACTATGAGATTTACTTAGGGAATTACGACAAAGAACATAGACCGTCATCCAGCATGCATCTGCCTAAAAAGTCCACCTTCAGGTTAGCATCCGCACCCCTTCCAGTATTAAGTTGCAAACAACAGACAATTGCAAATAATACAAATATCCTTAGACAAAGCATTGATGTTTTATCCCTAGTGGCAACAGCACATCCACAACCTTAGGGGTTGCTGTCACTCCCTCAGATTCAATGGAGACATGAACCCACTATCTAGCATAAATACTCCCTCTTGGAGTCACAAGTATCAACTTGGCTAGAGCCTCTACTAGCAAAAGAGAGCATGCAAGAACATAAATAACACATATGATAGATCAATAATCAACTTGACATAGTATTTCATATTCATCGGATCCCAACAAACACAACATGTAGCATTACAAATAGATGATCCTGATCATGATAGGCAGCGCACAAGATCTAAACATCATAGCACAAGAGGAGAAGACAACCATCTAGCTACTGCTATGGACCCGTAGTCCAAGGATGAACTACTCATGCATCAGTCCGGAGGCGGGCATGGTGATGTAGAGCCTCTGATGATTCCCCTCCTGCAGGGTGCCGGAGGCGATCTTCCGAACCCCGAGATGGGGTTGACGGGCGCTGATACGTCCAATTTGCATCACTATTTTGTATCATAATTTGCTGTTATTCATTGATATATTTCATATTGGGACACAATACTTATGTTATTTCATCTATTTTGCATGTTTCATCATCATTGGAGGATCAAGCACCGGAGCCAGATTCTGGAAAAAGCACCGAACTCAATATTTCGGAAGATCAATGTGGAAGGGAATTTCACGTAAATTCCTATTTTTCCAGATGACGGAGGGAGCCAAAAGGGGGAGCAGAGAGGAGCCATCGTGGGCCTGACCACGGGCGGCGCGCCCAAGGCCGCGCCACCTGTGCTCTGGGGGCCCAGCCCCTTTCGCCTCCTTTTCGCTACTCTTCGTCCCGAAACCTAAGCCACGAGAGGACCTCACGAAGGTTACGCCGCCTCTGCGGGGCGGAGAACACCAGAGAAAGAGCTCTCCGGCGGGCAGGAATCCGGGGGAAATTCCCCCCGGAGGGGGAAATCGACGCCATCGCCATCGTCATCGAGCGGGACATCATCTCCACCGTCATCATCATCATCTCCACCATCTACACCGCCATCAGCACCGCTGCACCTCGTCACCGCTGTAGCAATTCGGGTTAAATCTTGATTGTTTGATAGGGGAAACTCTCCCGGTGTTATTCTATACTTGTTGTAGATGCTATTGAGTGAAACCATTGAACCAAGGTTTATGTTCAGATTGTTATTCATCATCATATCACCTCTGATTGTATTCCATATGATGTCTCGTGAGTAGTTCGTTTAGTTCTTGAGGACATGGGTGAAGTCTAAATGCTAGTAGTGAATTATGGTTGAGTAATATTCAATGTTATGATATTTAAGTTGTGGTGTCATTCTTCTAGTGGTGTCGTGTGAACGTCGACTACACGACACTTCACCATTTATGGGCCTAGGGGAGTGCATCTTGTATTCGGTTGCTAATTGCGGGGTTGCGGAGTGACAGAACCGAGCCCCCGTTAGTATATCGATGCAGGAGGGATCGCAGGATCTCGAGTTTAAGGTTGTGGTTAGATTTATCTTAATTACTTTCTTGTAGTTGCGGATGCTTGCAAGGGGTATAATCACAAGTATGTATTAGTCCTAGGAAGGGCGGTGCATTAGCATAGGTTCACCCACACAACACTTATCAAAACAATGAAGATTATTAAACCACATGAAGCGAAAGTACTAGACTAAAATCCCCATGTGTCCTCACGAACGTTTGGTCATTATAAGTAAACAAACCGGCTTGTCCTTTGTGCTAAAAAGGATTGGGCCACTCGCTGCAATTATTTCTCTCGCATCTTATTTACTTGTACTTTATTTATCTGCAATATCAAAACCCCTGAATACTTGTCTGTGAGCATTTACAGTGAATCCTTCATCGAAACTTGCCAACACCTTCGCTCCTCGTTGGGATCGACATTCTTACTTATCGAAGATACTACGATACACCCCCTATACTTGTGGGTCATCAAGACTATTTTCGCGTTGCCGGGAGTGAAGCGCTATTGGTAAGCGGAATTGGTAAGGAAACTTTACTGTTTGTGCTGATTTTATTTCTGCCTGCTGCTATAAATCATTATGGAGAGATCCTCTCTTCAATTTCTATTTGGGAAATCTACTACTACGCAACGGTAGATGAAGCGCCAGGTGAGGAAGTAGTACCATATAAAATACCTATGAAAATTATTGAACGTGTTATGGATAACCGCTATGAAGGGGATGGAACTATTCATCCTGGTGATCATTTATTGTTTTTGCATGAATTATGCGGTTTATTCAAATGTGCAGGTATTTCTATGAATGAAGTTAGGAAGAAACTATTCACTATATCGCTGTCTGGTAAAGCGGCGCACTGGTATAAATTGCTGAAGAATGGTGATTCTATTGATTGGGAGGACATTGTGCCTTTATTTTATTCCAAATTTTATCCTCCAAGTGAAATTCACAAAGATCGGAACCGCATATATAATTTCTGGCCTCATGATGGAGAAAGTATTGCCTAAGTTTGGGGGAGATTGAAGTCTTTAATGCTCAAATGCCCCATTCATGAGCTTCCTGGTAATGTTATTATTGATAATTTCTATGCAAGACTTTCTTTTCAAGACAAGACCTTGCTGGATTCTTGTTCTGGATCATTTACACGCAAGAATGAAGAGTTTAAAAGGGACCTTCTTGATCGGATCCAAGAAAATACTGAAGGATGGGAGAACGACAAAGATAGAGAATCAGGTATAATTTATGATTATAAATGCATTGAAGCTTTTATGGATACTGATAAATTTCGTAATATGAGTGCTACATATGGTCTTGATTCCCAAGTTGTTGCAAATCTTTATAAAGCTTTTGCCTCTCATTATGAATTGCCTAAGAAGAATTTTGATAAGTATCATGAACCGTATAAAGATAAAGTTGATTCATCTGTAAACAAATGTGTAGTGGTTGAAGTTGATAATGTTATTCCTGAAGCTTATATTGAAAAAACTCCTTTCCCTGCTAAAATGAAGGAGTACTGTCATATCTAGTGCGGTTAATAAAAGTGAAAAGAAACCTAAAGAACCTGAAGAACAAATTAAAATTGATCCTGCTGTTGCTATAGTTAAAGATCTTGTGACTGAAAATGTGGAGGATGGTCATATTATTTTCTGTGAAGATGCTTCTAATATTGTTTCACATCCTAATAAATCCAAACAAGTTAGTGTTCCTATGCTATCTGTTAGAATTGGTGATCATTGCTATTATGGTTTATGTGATATTGGTGCAAGTGTTAGTGCTATTCCTTATGAGCTTTACACGGAGATTATGCACGAAATTGGTTCTTGTGAACTTGAAGATATTGATGTGGTTATTCATTTGGCTAATAGAGAAACTATTTCTCCAATTGGTATTGTTCGAGATGTGGAAGTTCTATGTGGTAAGATTAAATATCCTGCTGACTTTTTGGTACTTGGTTCTGCTGCTAGTGATCATTGTCCTATCATTTTTGGTAGACCTTTTCTAAATACTTGTGGAGCTATTATAGATTGTAAGAAAGAGAAAATTTTGACTAGATTTGCTGGTGAACCTTATGAATTTAACTTTTCTAAATTTACCAAAACTCCTTATAAAGTTGACTTGCCTAGTAATGATTTTAAAATGGAGCAGTGTGCATCTATTGTTCTTGTTCCTAATAATCCTTTGCAGCAACATTTGGAGAATAGTGAAAGTGAAGCTTTTAGGAAAGAAAGAGATGAGCTTGAGGAAATTTTTCTTCGCCAACCTATTCTCAAGCATGATTTACCGGTGGAAGATTTGGGTACAACACCGCCACCAAAGGAAGATCCTGTTTTTGATTTAAAGCCTTTACCGATAATCTTAAATATGCTCATATTGATGATAAGAAAATATATCCTGTTATTATTAGTTCTAAGCTTTCAGAGATTGAGGAAGAAAGGTTATTGGAAATATTGAAGAAACACCGAGGAGCTATTGGCTATACTCTTGATGATTTGAAAGGGATTTCTCGTCTATTTGCCAACATGCTATTAATATGGAAGAAGATGCAAAACCTGTTGTTGAACATCAACGTCGTCTAATTCGAAGATGAAGGAAGTGGTAAGAACGAGGTATTAAAACTTCTTGAAGCTGGTATTATATATCCTATTGCTGATAGTAGATGGGTTAGTCCTGTGCATTGCGTTCCTAAGAAGGGAGGAATGACTGTTGTGCCTAATGATAATGATGAGCTTATTCCTCAAAGAATAGTTGTAGGTTATAGAATGTGCATTGATTTTGAAAAGTTAATAAAGTTACTAAGAAAGATCACTACCCTTTACCCTTTATTGATCAAATGCTAGAAAGGTTATCTAAAAATACTCATTTTTGCTTTCTTGATGGTTATTCTGGGTTTTCACAAATTGCTGTTAAAGCTAAAGATCAAGAGAAAACCACTTTTACTTGTCCTTATGGAACTTATACTTATAGGCGTATGCCTTTTGGTTTATGTAATGCTCCTGCTACTTTTCAAAGATGCATGTCTGCTATTTTTCATGGTTTTTGCGAAAGTATTGTAGAGGTGTTCATGGATGATTTTTCTGTCTATGGGAATTCTTTTGATAATTGCCTGCGAAACCTTGATAAAGTTTTGCAGAGATGTGAAGAAACTAACCTTGTTCTTAATTGGGAGAAATGCCACTTTATGGTTAATGAAGGAATTGTATTGGGACATAAAATTTCCGAGAGAGGTATTGAAGTTGATAGAGCTAAAGTTGAAGCAATTGAGAAGATGCCCTATCCGAGGGATGTTAAAGGTATTCGTAGTGTTCTTGGTCATGCTGGGTTTTATAGGAGATTTATTAAAGATTTCTCTAAAATTTCAAAGCCTCTTACTAATCTTCTTCAAAAAGATGTACCTTTTGTTTTTGATGATGATTGTAAGGAAGCTTTTGAAACTCTAAAGAAAGCCTTAACAACTGCTCCTGTAGTCGAACCTCCCGATTGGAATTTGCCTTTTGAAATTATGTGTGATGCTAGTGATTTTGCTGTAGGCGCTGTTCTTGGACAGCGGGTAGATAAAAAATTAAATGTTATTCATTATGCTAGTAAGACTCTTGATGCTGCTCAAAGAAATTATGCTACAACTGAAAAGGAATTGTTAGCTGTAGTCTTTGCTTGTGATAAGTTTAGACCCTATATTGTTGATTCGAAAGTTACAATTCATACTGATCATGCTGCAATTAGATACCTTATGACAAAGAAAGATGCTAAGCCAAGGCTTATTAGATGGGTACTTCTTTTGCAAGAATTTGATTTACATATTATAGATAGGAAAGGTGCTGATAATCCTGTTGCTGATAATTTGTCTAGATTGGAAAATATTGCTTATGATCCTGTTCCTGTTAATGATAGTTTTCCAAATGAACAATTGGCTGTAATAAAGGTGAGCTCGCGAGAGAGCCCTTGGTATGCAGATTATGCTAACTTTATTGTTTCGAAGTATTTGCCTCCAACCTTTTCAGCTCAGCAAAGGAGGAAATTCTTTTATGACTTGAGGCATTATTTTTGGGATGACCCACACTTATATAAAGAAGGAGTGGATGGTATTATGCGAAGATGTGTTCCTGAATATGAACAACAGGAGATATTGAATAAATGTCATGGAAGTGTTTATGGAGGACATCACGCTGGAGATAGAACCGCGCAAAAGGTTCTACAATCAGGTTTTTATTGGCCAACACTCTTCAAAGATGCAAGGAAATTTATTTTATCTTGTGATGAATGTCAAAGAGTTGGTAATATCTCTAGACGCAATGAAATGCCTATGAATTATACTCTTGTTATTGAACCATTCGATTGTTGGGGATTCGACTTCATGGGTCCTTTCCCTTCTTCAGACGGTAACACTCATATACTTGTTGCTGTTGATTATGTTACTAAATGGGTAGAAGCTATACCTACAAAAAGTGCTGATGGTGAGACCTCTATAAAAATGCTTGTAGATATTATATTTCCTAGATTTGGAGTACCTAGATATATTATGACTGATGGAGGTTCTCATTTTATTCATGGAGGTTTTAGAAAAACTCTTGCTAAGTATGGTATTAATCATAGAATTGCTTATCACCCTCAAACTAGTGGTCAAGTAGAATTATCAAATAGAGAGGTTAAAGCTATCTTAGGTAAGCTGTTAATAAATCTAGGAGGAATTGGGCTAGCAAATTGAAAGAAGCACTATGGGCTTATAGAACTGCTTATAAAAATCCTATGGGAATGTCACCTTATAAAATGTTTTATGGAAAAGCTTGTCATTTACCTCTAGAACTAGAGCACAAAGCTTATTGGGCTGTTAGAGAATTAAATAAAGATCCTAAATTAGCCGGTAATAAGAGGTTGTTGCAATTAAGTTCTCTAGATGAATGGAGAAGTGAAGCTTATGAAAATGCTAAACTCTTTAAAGAAAAAGTTAAGAAGTGGCATGATAGAAGGATCATCAAAAGAGAATTTAATGTTGGAGATCAAGTTCTATTGTATCGGTCTCGTCTCAGATTCTTTGCAGGGAAATTACTCTCGAAGTGGGAAGGACCATATGTTGTTGAGGAGGTGTATCGTTCAGGAGCAATTAAAATTAGCTCTCTCCAAGGCAATGCCACACAAGTGGTGAATGGACAAAGACTCAAGCATTATATCTCGGGTGATTCTTATAATGTTGATGTTGATATTATTCAAGTGGAAACAACGAGGCTTTCATCAAAGGACAAATTGACACCCCAGAACTGGACTTTGAATAGGTAACAGTATAGGTGATAAAAAGTCCGCGTTTACCTTTCCGAACATTATTTTTGCTGTTTTTAGAAAATATGAAAAATTATGAGTTCGAAACGGAGTGGAAAGGACGCACGAGGCGTGCCACCATAGGCGGCGCGGGCCCCACCCTGGCCGCGCCGACCTATGGTCGGCCGCCTCGGTGTCCCGTTTCCACGTTTTCGCCTGGAACCTTCCTGTTGTCGTAAAAATATTTGCTATATAATCGACCCCTGGAGGTCCGTAATATCGTTTTCTCGTCGTGTTTTGTTTCGAGCTGTTTTCTCAGATTTTCAGTTTAGAAGCGCCATGGTCTCCAAGGACAAGGGCAAGGAGTTTCCGGAAGAAGATGATCGAGATCTTGGGCGGAAAGAGGAAGACAAGGACGTCAAGGAAGAGGATGAAGAAGAGGTGGATGAAGATTCGCGCACACACCCGCGTGCTACTATCGCAAGCATCAAGGTGGTGGACAACCCTTTTAGCGCAAACAAGAGCGCAAGAATTCGCACTGGAGGAGCGGTTCCACGTCATTACCTAGCTCCAAAGTCATCTTTATCAGGCACTCATCACCCTTTCCACAATCTAATTTTCAATAATCAAATTGAAGGGACTCCCAAGGCAGCATTGCCTAGCCGTGGGATATAGATCGCTCTAACACTGCAGGAGAGAAGGAGCCTGAGGCTGAAGAGTGGGGAAATAACTCCAAGAGTTGGGACTCCGGACTCCTTAACCGCGTCGAGCACAATTCAGAGATGATTCGCAATCTCATATACAGGATTGACGAGCTCCAGGAGCTTATTGAGAAGCTTGTCAGGAATTCATCACCACCATCGCCGAAGGAGTAATTCATCATCGGTATTGGCATCCCCTTGGTTTGTTCGAAGCTTGGGGGAGTGCCGCGGTATCACATCATCACCACCTTTATCTTTTACTATCAAGTAGTGTCATATCATGAGTAGGGAAGTTATCATATGAAATAGTATGCAATGTGGAAGTATCTCTCTTAGTTAGTTATCTATGTATCCGTTGGTGTGAGTTATCGTTATGGAATATTAATGAGAAGTCTTATCATTTACTTTTTGCACACCTTATTTTAGTTTGCAATCTCCATTATATGATTACTCTTGACATGAGTATTGATATCACTTTGGGAGCATCAAGTAAATCTATTTGGTTTTGGCAAACTTAGCATTGGTCAATAGCAACAACATCTTGATGTTTAATAAAGAGAGAAATATACTTAGATACATTACTCTATTATCTCTATGCTTAGTATTCTAAAGTTAAAATTGCTTGTGCTTATGAGAAAGATGCATGATTGTTTCTATCATATGTATATTTGTTTGTTTCCCTCAACCTTTATGCTTGCTATTAAACCTTGCTAGCCAAAGACCGTATCGAGAGGGAATGCTTCTCATACATCCATAACCTTAGACCAAACCTATGCCATTTGTGTCCACCATACCTACTTACTACATGGTATTTTCTGCCATTCCAAGTAAATACTTCATGTGCTACCTTTAAATAATTCAAACTATTACTCCTTATTTGTGTCAATGTTTTATAGCTCATGAGGAAGTATGTGGTGTTTTATCTTTCAATCTTGTTGGGCGGACTTTCACCAATGGACTAGCGGCACATCCGCTTATCCAATAACTTTGCAATAAGAGCTGGCAACGGGGTTCCCAGCCCCAATTAATAACTTTCATTAATAATTCTCTTCACATGTTTTGCTCTGAGTTATCAGTAAGCAACTTAATTTTGCAATAGACACTCCTCCATGGTATGTGAATGTTGGAAGGCACCCGAGGATTCGGTTAGCCATGGATTGAGAAAGCCAAGGTTGGGGGAGTGTCACCCATAATAAAACTAAAATACATGTGTAAACAAAAGAGAAGGGGGATGATCTACCTTGCTGGTAGAAATGCCGTCCCTCATGGGAGCCGCTCTTTGAAGGTTCGTTTGGCAAGGGGGTTAGAGTACCCTACCATTCGTTGACAACAACAAACACCTCTCAAAATCTTACTTTTATGCTCTTTATATGATTTCAAAACTTGAAAAGCTCTAGCACATGATTTAATCCCTGCTTCCCTCTACTTTTATGTTGAGTCAGTAAACCTATTTCCCTCTATCTCAAGCAAGCAATTGAGTTGTTGTGAACCAATCATTTATGCTGTGATCCAGTTAATCATGTCTTTTATACTTTCTTGTTTAGTACCAATTTTATTTGAATGAATATGGCTTTGAAGTTATCAATGATTATGAAGAGATTGTCATGCTTAAATATGAAGGCTCAGCTATAAAATCTAATATGAAAGCTTTGCTTAGAAGTACAATCCGTTAGTAGTTCTCGACCAAGAACAAAGTTTGCCATCACCAATTATGATTTCTTATGCACCTTTACTTGTGATTTCTCTTTACTTATTTCAAGATGAGTTATATGAGGAAGTTGTTTACTAGAATGTCTTGTGTGAATGAATATGATGCTTCTTGTCCGTATTTTATTTATCGACTCTTCACTCCATAAACATGTGGTCTCGTTTATCGAGCTCAGTTTCGCTTGGGGACAAGCGAGGTCTAAGCTTGGGGGAGTTGATACGTCCAATTTGCATCACTATTTTGTATCATAATTTGCTGTTATTCATTGATATATTTCATATTGGGACACAATACTTATGTTATTTCATCTATTTTGCATGTTTCATCATCATTGGAGGATCAAGCACCGGAGCCAGGATTCTGGAAAAAGCACCGTCGAACTCAATATTTCGGAAGATCAAGCGTGGAAGGGAATTTCACGTAAATTCCTATTTTTCCAGATGACGGAGGGAGCCAAAAGGGGAGCAGAGAGGAGCCATTGTGGGCGGACCACGGGCGGCCCAAGGCGGCCGCGCCCCCTGTAGGGAGCCCCTTTCGCCTCCTTTTCTTCGCGTACTCCTTCGTCCCGAAACCTAAGCCACAGAGAGGACCTCACGAAGGGTTACAGCCGCCTCTGCGGGGCGGAGAACACCCGAGAGAAAGAGCTCTCGGCGGGCAGAATCCGGGGAAATTCCCTCCCGGGAAATCGACGCCATCGCCATCATCATCGAGCGGGACATCATCTCCACCGTCATCATCATCATCTCCACCATCTACACCACCGCTGCACCTCGTCACCGCTGTAGCAATTCGGGTTAAATCTTGATTGTTTGATAGGGGAAACTCTCCCGGTGTTATTCTATACTTGTTGTAGATGCTATTGAGTGAAACCATTGAACCAAGGTTTATGTTCAGATTGTTATTCATCATCATATCACCTCTGATTGTATTCCATATGATGTCTCGTGAGTAGTTCGTTTAGTTCTTGAGGACATGGGTGAAGTCTAAATGCTAGTAGTGAATTATGGTTGAGTAATATTCAATGTTATGATATTTAAGTTGTGGTGTCATTCTTCTAGTGGTGTCGTGTGAACGTCGACTACACGACACTTCACCATTTATGGGCCTAGGGGAGTGCATCTTGTATTCGGTTGCTAATTGCGGGGTTGCCGGAGTGACAGAAACCGAGCCCCGTTAGTATATCGATGCAGGAGGGATCGCAGGATCTCAAAGTTTAAGGCTGTGGTTAGATTTATCTTAATTACTTTCTTGTAGTTGCGGATGCTTGCAAGGGGTATAATCACAAGTATGTATTAGTCCTAGGAAGGGCGGTGCATTAGCATAGGTTCACCCACACAACACTTATCAAAACAATGAAGATTATTAAACCACATGAAGCGAAAGTACTAGACTAAAATCCCCATGTGTCCTCGGAACGTTTGGTCATTATAAGTAAACAAACCGGCTTGTCCTTTGTGCTAAAAAGGATTGGGCCACTCGCTGCAATTATTTCTCTCGCATCTTATTTACTTGTACTTTATTTATCTGCAATATCAAAACCCCCAATACTTGTGAGCATATACAGTGAATCCTTCATCGAAACGTTGCCAACACCTTCGCTCCTCGTTGGGATCGACATTCTTACTTATCGAAGATACTACGATACACCCCCTATACTTGTGGGTCATCAGCGGCGTCTCTGGAACTTTTCTCGTATCGTGGCTCTCGGTACTAGGGTTTTCGCGACGGAAGGAATAAATAGGCGAAGGAGCAGCGTCGGGGGCGCTCGAGGGGCCCACCCCATAGGCCGTCGCGTCCAGAGTTGCGCCGCCCTATGGTGTGGCCGCCTCGTGGCCCTTCTCCGTCTCCTCTTCGGTGTTCTGGAAGGCTCCATGGAAAATAAGACCGTGGGCTTTGTTTCGTCCAATTCCGAGAATATTCGTAAACTAACTTTTCTGAAATCAAAAACAGTAGAAAACAGGAACTGGCACTGCGGCATCTTGTTAATAGGTTAGTCTCAGAAAATGCATAAAAACATTATAAAGTATGAATAAAACATGTTGGTATTGTCATAAAACTAGCATGGAACATAAGAAATTATAGATACGTTGGAGACATATCACCTTCCTCATCGTGGTGATCGTGAGGATCGTGTTCTTCTAACTAGTCTATGATCGTATGTAATATGCCATGGCATGATAATCTCACCCTATTTGAATTGTGGTAGCTTCCAAATAGGCGTCGGCACCTCCGTTTGGGGGCGCCGGTACTGCATTCTTCATTTGGGGACGTTGTTCCCACACCGGCGCCTCCAAACAGGCAGCCCCGATAGATTTATAAATTTAAATATAAATTTGCGACACGATATTTATACGTAGTTCAAACAAAATTTGTACAAATTTAACACGATTTCAAACTAAGAAACTAAAAATAAACATCTAGCGGCGCGGGGAGTCGAAGGCGCTGAAGTCGAGTTCGTCGCCGCTGGATGAGAAGGACCACCTCTCGACGTCGTCGGCCTCCTCCTCGTCGGCCTTCTCCTCCTTTGGCGCCGGCAGCTCGGATGGTCCGACGAGGTCGACGAAGTTGGCGCCGTGGTCCCTGGCAGACCACACCGCCGCCTGCCGCGGGTTGATCGCGATGTGGCAGTAGTCCTCGTCGACGGAGCGGTCGAGGATGAAGTTCTGGCCGGGGAACTCCTCCTCGTCGCCGTCGCCACGAGGGCCGCCTGCGCCTCGGCCTCTCCCACCACGTCTTCTTCGCCGGCGGAAGTGGTGGCGAGGCGTCCTCCTCCTTGACGCGGGAGCGGCGGCCCGACCGCGTCGTCCGACGAGGAGCGCGGTGTCGTCGCGGATGACGACGCCTTCGGAAGGAGGTGCGGGCACGGCCGAGCACGTGCGTCCGACGGCGGACGATCCCGTGCGCGAGGTTCCGGACGCTGCGGTCCGTACCGGCGCCCTCTGCTTGGTAGGCGGCGGCGCCATGGTCGCCGCCTGCGGGAAGTAGACCGGCTCCCGTTGCCCGCGGACGCGTGGACGGTAGCCGTACTCAGCGTGCGGTCGATGTCGCGCCCGTAACACCAGGCACGGCGACCGACATTGTTGAAGCGGCCGCCGGAGGGATTGTCCATCCGCGCGACCTCTTCGGCGCGCTCGGTAATGAAGCGCTCTTCCAGTGCGGGCTTTCGAGCGTTCCGGCAGGCTCCTCTCTCCGGCGTCATCGAGGCCCGCCGTTCTGGCGAGGGCCCGCATCTATGCTCCTCGCGGTGAGCGTCGCACGGCGAAGCCGCCGTTGGAGATATGCCAGCCGTGCGGCAGCTTGAACTGTACTGGCACGGGGATCCGGTGCCAGTACAACACGTCGGCCTCGTCGAACGACAGCTGCGTCGAGCGCATGCCGCCGGCCTGGTCGTTGTGCGCCATCGTCGGCGGGGTGCGTGGGAGCGCGGGGGCCGGCGGCGGCTAGGGTTGGACGCGGGGGAGGAAGTGCGCGTCGCTGGGGTTTTAAGGGAGGCGGCGGACGCGTATTGAAGGCGCGTGGGTAAGGTAGGTGGACGCCGCGTGCACAGTCGCCGCCCTCGCCGTTTTGGTTTCCGTGCGAGAGGCCATTAACGCCGACGACCAACCTCCCCGCGTCGTTTCCGATGCGAACCGCCGCGTCCCTTCGCTGACAAGGCGCCCCCACCCGCGAAAACCGTCGTTCCGCGAGGCGCAGGCGCGCCCGATTCACGCCTTTGACGAAGGGGCCGGCACGGGGTTGCCGGCGATTCTATTGGGCTCTAAAATTGTCCGGCGCCGATGCGAGCCTATTTTTACCCCCGGTCTCCAAATTGCTATCGAGGCCGCCGATGGAGATGCACTTAGCTATAGTTACCAAGTTTAGTCCCAACTCGACGCCCGAGAAACATATCGAGCGACTTAAATATGTTCTTCCGCCCGCAGTTGACCTAGTACTGTTTCCGGTTCGGCCGCCGTAGATCGTTTGGGAAAAGAGCAGATCGTTCCCTGCGTGCGTACACAAATCCTTGAGCAAAACCAAGCGTAGGAAGCGCTCGAGCGCGAGGCAGGAGGAGGACCCGCCGTGCTGGTCCAGCGTTACCGGTAAGTGAAAAAGAAAACTGGCATCTCCTCCCTTGGTCGCCCTCACCCTGGCCTGCATGATCTCTGGCGGAGGCCAGCGGCGTGCTTTCTCCCACATTACATCCACAACCTCAGCCCCATCGATTGGTTGCTGTATCTACCTATCTATCTATCTCAAATAGGAGGTTGGGTGATGCAGGCCAGCTATTTGATCAAATGTGCAAAAATCGATGGCTCTGTTTCTCCGGGGACATATCAGGTGAAAACACACTACTTTCTGAAAATCTGAAAACTTTGGATATGGACCACTAGATGGTGTAACAACGGCCAGATGTTCCACTTCCTTCCACCACCAGATGTATATGCAGAAAACCCCTGGAGCTAAGATAAATTCCACAGACTACGCCCCTGCGTCTGCGTCTGTTCACTGTGAGTTGGGCCATGGATCTGAACATCACGAGAACCAAATCTTTATCATTCACATCTTGGAAAAAGTACAAGAAAGAATGGAAAGAAAACCAATGAAGATGCACAGGCGTAGAGCTTGATGTAGAGAAAAGCATCCCATGGCGCTGCTCTACTGGAGAAGAAGCATTGGGGGCACCGGATCCAGCACAGGTCGCGGCGAGAGCAGGTAGACTCCACGAATGTGGCGCTTCAGATCTGACGTCAGGTGGCACCACGGTGCCTTGTACAACCACATCGGATACAATCCGAGTTCCTTGCCGATGTCCCAGCTCGCCGACAACTAGGTCGCCATTGTTATGGGGAATACGAGATTAAGAGGTGAGCGAGAACAGGACTACCAATCTGAGAGAGAAACATAGGCTTAACAAATGCGGAATAAGACTATCATTTACTTTGTCAGGCCTAAAACCTATATACTATGATTTACCTATGTGCGCCAACAACTTATACTAGAAAGACAAATAACTATGCGATAGCAAGATATATAATTTCAAGCACGAAATCCATCAGAAAGTAAATAGCATAAGTGCTCGAGTATAGAGATAACCGAGGCACGCAGAGATGATGATTTATCCCAAAGTTCACACTCTTGCGAGTTACGAGTGATAATCTCCGTTGGAGAGGTGTGATGGCTTAGTGTTTCCCGAGCATCACAAGAGGCCTCACCCTAAGGTGTGGTTGCACGATACACACCAACGCCAGAAATGCCTCGCCCTAAGATGTGGTAACACACCACACACCGAACGCGACAAAGGCCTCACCTTATTTTCCGGTGACCTTCGTCACAAAGGCATAGGTCACGGTTCCACTAAGAGATTTTCTTCAAGGCAGAAACCGAGCCTTACACAAAGGTTGGGCACACATACACAACTTAGTCGGAGGCTTCCAAGAAATCGTCACAAAGGCCTCAAAGCCGTCTAGGGTTCCAAGAAACTCAAGAGTAACAAGCTTCTCACTTTCACTCCCACGAATCATAGTGAAGAACTCAAACCGATGCAACAAATGCAATGGCAAGAACATCACGTAGATGCTCAAGTCCTTCTCTGTTAAATTCCAACAAAGCTGCAAAACCTATTGGAAGAATAAGAGAGTAAGAACAAATAGAGAGATGAACACCGAATTTCCCTCCAAGAACTAGATCTAGGGATTCCGTCACAAAAAGGGGAATTTGATTGTTGAAAGTATAGATCTAGATATCCTCTCTCTTTTCCTCAAATATGAGCAAGAATTATGAAGGGATTAGAGGGAGAGAAAGCTCTCAAATGTTGGCAATGGAGGAGAGCAAAGGGAGGAAAAAGAAGTGCAAGAGAGAGAGGCTTGAAAAGGGCAAGCAGATTTCTGCCTGTTAGAGCCAGAAAAGCGCACATGGGCTTGGGGCCCGGCAGTGCCGGCATGGGCCGAGCTGTAGTATTGGTCCAACAAGGACGGTATTGCCGGCCTGGACATAGGCATCCAACACCTTTTTCTTTTCTTTTAAACCAAATAGAAGGCACACTGTTGCAGTATCTTGAGTTTGGAAACTCTCATCGAAACGAAATAAAATTTATTGGAAGGAGGACAACAAGAGCTACCCCACAAGTGCGGAAGGATTTTCTATGAATTTTAGAGAGAAAACTCTCAATATAAGAAATCGAGAAAAAATCTAATATTAAAAACGCAACAAGTAAATCATGCGGAATCTTTTTTCGATGAACTATAACTTACCATGAAAATAACCACAAACACTAAAATATCGCATGAATAAGATTCAAATAACAACCAAGAAATATGATGCAAGTGCAAATGGTTAAGCTCTCCAAACGATACGATCGAGTTACATACTCGAGACCCCTCTTAATAGTACGGCAAAAAAACCTATAAACTGGTCTCCCTCATGAAAACTCACTTTGTATCTTTTAAACAGAAGGCCTAAGCCCAGCTTTAAATTAATAAAGCCACAACGGCAGATTACATGGATGCTGAGAACAGCTTACAATACAGAGAAGAACAAGCAAACATAAAAGAACATGAAGAACAGCTTGCAACTCTAATGTCCTCTTCAGCAAACAGAGCCCGGCACCAATGGAGCTCGAGGAGACAGCTGGTGTGGCAGGACAGGGAAGGCACCAGGGAAGCAAGCATCAGCCTCAACCTTTCCATCGCCACAGAAGGCTCCCTGCCTCCTCGCCCTGGCTCGAAGGGCGCCGTACCGTCAGCCGATGGAGGCGCTCCCCTGAGCTAGGTTGTACACTAACGCCGGGAACCGAGGGAGCCGAACCAAGCACACTGACGCCAAGCCACACAAAGAGCAACACAACAGCAGACCGGGGATCGAACGCGTCGGAGACAAAGCAGCTGGGCACGCTGGAGAAGATCACCGGAACACCTCCAAAACACACAACATGCGTCCACATCCTACCCGAGCTCCCCAAGGCCGCGCCTTCAGCAAGGTGAGCGACGCCACGACGCCACCGCGGCCTAATCCAAGATTAGGTTTTCACCAAGGGAGCAAGGAGGAGGGGGAAGGACAGTACCTCGGCGGCACCCCCAGCAGGGAAGGCGGCGCCCATGGACGTCGTCGCCGTTGTGACAGGTAACACCGGTCAGGGATTTCTCCCGATCGCAGAGTTCCGCCACCATCAGCTTGGCTGGTGCAGGACCAGCGAGCTTGGGCGCCGTTGTGGAGAGGAGGGGCCAGCGGCTTCAGATCTGGCGCCGGCGACCACCGAGGGGGCCCCCAGGCCATGGCTAGCACCCGTCGGCTCCGCACCGCCCACACGGCCGCGGAAACCAGCCCGGACCCGCAAACCCCGCTCGCCGTCGAGCCGGAGCCGCGCCACCACCAGATCAGGGCCGCCGCCCTGAGATCCCGGGCCCCCACCGAGGAGGCCGCCGAGCAAGACCTCCCGCACCCCAAGCTGAGCCAGGGCCAGCCATCGGAGCCGGAGGAGAGCCAAGCGACCGCAACTGCTACGGTGAACCCGGCGCGAGGTTCCTCCACCCATACGCCGCGCGGGGAGCCAAGGGCCCAAATCCCGGCTGCCCCCTTCACCGGCATCGCGAGCCAGGGCCGGCGGCGCCTCGGGGAGCGACGAGGAGGAGGGGAGCAGAGGGGAGGGAGTAGCGGCGGCGGAGACTAGGGTTTCGCCCCCTCAGTCGCCTGGAGGGGGCGACGCGAGGGGAGCGGTCTTTTTCCGAATCTAATCCTTTAGATTGCACTCCTCACTTTGTCTCTCTAGTCTCGTTCGAAATCATATCCCTCTGCGCGCCCAGCCTTGCCATCTCCCGTGTATTCCTTCGGTTTCTGGTATGTGTCGCCTTGAGTTTCCTACTGTGAACGATGCTGGCTTGTGATTACCGACAATTCCTTTTGTAATGAATCACACAATGGTAGCTTGTGTCTACATCTTTTCGTGTTAATTGGTTTCTGCTAGGTGAAGGAAGAAGGTTGTGTGGCATATACGTACACTCGATCTGATAGAATAGGTATCTACTAGTTCAGAGGGCACCTCCGCTACGTGGTACCGCACTCAGTGTCCCCCGCCTCCCCCTCGATCTTGGCCCTTTGGCTCAGGCAGTGACGGGCGACGCATATAGCGTTCCTACCTCTATATCGGATGGGGACCGGTCATGTTCGTCCACAACATCAGCCTAAGCGGCTTCAAAGGGATGCAACACGAAGCTCTGTTTTCTATCAACATTAACGCCATGGGCATGTCTGCGCCAAGATTTCCATGGTATTGACACATGTGGAAAATTTCATGCCAGCTGCAAGCCTTGGATGCAATGAAGACTTCTTCACAGGTTGCTGTTCATTCAGACATGGCTTGCGGGACAATGTTCCCGCCCATAACAGACAAGAGTTGCTACGGCCCGCCGCACGCTTCTCAAGTAGTGAGTCGCGGTTTCCAAATGACTAAACATGCAATCGTTGGCATGTTCATTTGGCATAACAGAGCATAAACGTGAGGACAATGATACCACATGATAACTTCAGGCCCAAAGTACAGAGATTGATGGCATGTTCATCAAGGGATTAACATTGCCCTGCGGAAATCTACCAAAGCTAGGCAGGCGGAGTTGATGTAATTAAACGAAGCTAGACACAGATCGCAAGGGGACACCTACACCAGCCATGGCACCGTGGTTGAATTATTGTCTGATGCCTGATGGCATCAGCGGGCTTCGTCGCACGTGGAGTATTCGGGAGTTTCAATTCTTAGTGCTTCCTTCATATCCATTACAAAATGCTAAACGAAAGCAGGCCTACGGACCCGTCCATTGTACAGGACCCACTAGTAGTTTCGTTCCAACTATCCGTTAAAATGAGCTGCTACCTCTCCTTCCTCCTTGTGCTCAACTGCTCATTTGGCGTAACAGAATTCTGACCTGTTAAGGAGAAAAAAGTACACATTATGTTGCTGTAAAAAGAGCACACAATCTAAGTCTCATGTCCGAGTTAAAAACCATATTTGTTACTTGAGGGAGTAGTATATATCAAGACCGAGAAGACACGTACGTCTCATGCCGAGATTAGTATTAGGGAGAGCACAAATAATACTCTAGTACTCTTTTGTGTGGTACTCTATACAAAATATTCAACATGTAAGTGCTTTTCAAAATTGCATTCGAAGGTTCAGAATTCTCAAAAGCATATAGGAGAGTGTTTGTGCATAATAGCATTTAAAATCCAATATACTCACAGAAGATAAACTATTTCACACATCCAAATGGCCTTTAATTTGCACCAAGTGGCATTTTTTCCTAATATGTCACCGTTATTTTCTTTTTTGGACCATACAATGGTAATCTACGGAGTATCTGAAGCACAATAAAAAAGACTACTAGTTTGAGTGTCTCCTAAAAGACTAGGCATTTGACAAGCACAGGGATTAGACAAAACAATCTATTTTTGTTATTTTAAACATGTGCTCATTTCTAATTATTGTACAAACATCACAGGACGGCATACATACTTCACAACAGAATAGAGATGCAAACAAAGCAATCGTCACTTGCCTTGGCTCACTCGGTGAGGTGAGTTCCTGGGTCGAGTGACCACACACCCAGCTACACAAATAAATAAAACAGAGTTAAAGCAAATGTGTTGCAAAGATCAAAAAACAGGGCAAGTATTTTGTATCCACGTAAATGAAGCCAATTACACATAAAAATGCAGTTTCGTATACACATTGTTTCTAGGTGTAGGAGGATGATATATAGTTTGGCAACTGCTCAAGAAAATCTGCAAGCCATGCATACTTATTTCTACAGCAACCTTTTTCCAAGCTGATCTCGATCCACAGTTGGTGATCCAGTGCATCTCGAGAAAAGTCATAGATGATATGAATGGCTTTCTGCCCTCTGTTCTCAGCAGAAGAGGTGAAAAATGTTCTGTTTATGATGGCCCCCAACAATCCTGGGAATTAACGGTTTTAAACAACAGGTTTTACCAAAAGCATTGGTACCTAATTGGTGACACCATCACTTAGGGAGTTCTTGGCTTTCTAAATGCTGTTCTAGTGCCACAATAGGTGATAGAGCAATGTTGGTCCTCATCCCGAAGATAAAAACATCCTCCGTCTCTTACTCAATTTCAGCCAATTTCTTTGTGCAATGTAATATGTAAGATCTGTTAGAAAACTCATACAAATAGACCGGATGGTTCTGGATGATTTTAATTGACGAACAGAGTGCATTAGTGCCCAGCAGGTTAATTACCGATAACATTCTCATGGCTTACTGATGTTTCCACTATCTGAAAAGAAAGAAGGGCATATCTGGAGCTTGAGCTATCAAGATTTAATAAGACCAAAGCATATAATTTGCTTGAATGGGATTATCTTGAGTAATTAATGACAAAGATGGGTTCTGCCATAACATGATAGCACAAATCATGGAGTGTGTTCGTTCTGTCAGAGCCTCAGAACTTAATGGGCTCTAAGAGTTCTTCATCCCACTAGAGGAATATGGCAAGGTCAGAACTGATGAAACTGCTAATGGACAACAAGCCATTTCGCCCTACTAGTTTCTTTTATGTGCTAATGGTTTGTCCGGCATGTTGAAATACGACGGTGTGCAGTATTTATTTGTCCAAGGGAGTTCATATTGTCATTCATGCCCATTGGATTCCCCAGATGAGTAATGGAGGAATACAATTGGAATAGGACCAGTTTGTTCACATAAATAAGTCTGCAATCTTTTTCGGTGCTAATCGTGATTAGGTGCTAACATAAGTAGCTGCCTAGCTGGGCCTTCTGACGGCTTTGGATAGCTCAAGAAAGGAGGACTGCCTTCAAGAATAAGGAACCTGGCTTCCTGATGGAGAAGAAATTGAGTTCTGGCAGAGGAGATGTGTTGCTAAAATCTGTCGCACCAGCTTAGTTAATACTCAATGAGGTGCTTCCATCTGAGTAATCATACTTTCAAGAAGATCAGAGGCTGTGTCTCCAACTATCGCTGCCGCATTGTGTGCCTCAATTTCTTATAGCAAGAAGAGCAAGGGAGGTAAGAGGATAAAGGAGTACTGTGGTCGCTGTGGCACGCCCCACTGGTCTGCAGATGACCCACTGCTGCTTGCTTGAAGCTTTGGGAGCAGGGAATGGACAAGGGAGAGCAGGCTGACGTGCTTAACTATGTCTGTTTTTCTGATAATCTAACATATTTTTGTGTATACATATCTATTGTACATACATACTCCTATTTTTTTGGTCCCAAATTATACTATACCCATGGAGAAATTTATATACTCCATACTTGAAACATGGAACAGAAAATATGGATCATCTTTAAATAAGACTTGGCTGAGAAAAGATGTATACCTGGTAGTGGCATACAATATGGTACACAATATTCACCGTCGTCAGATACATTCACAGTTAATACTTTGACTCTCCTAACATTCCTACGCGTGCAGTATAACTGAATCTGTAAAGCCAACGAGACATATTTCTCAGTGACAACATTGTGCTAATCATGGTTTAATATAAAAACACGAACGCCACAGATAAATTAAATCACTATTAAAATAAAAAAGTAAGTTTACCTTCAAATCCAGATCAGAATTAAGGCCATCTCCACTCTTCTCGATTATGCTCAGCAGCATGTTTTCCAACTGATAAACAGCAGCAAGAAATTAAAGAGAAGAATAACACAAAATAATACTCCATTCATTTGAAAATAGATGACATTTCACAGTCGGACACAATATTAAGTGTGAGTTGGCACAAGAATAAAACATGAGTGAAATGTCATTATTTCAAGCAAACGATATCAAGAAAGTTGCAGGTGATGTTGAAGACAAGAGCAGCAAGTATTTCCATATGAAGGCAAGCTGGCATGAAAAGAAAGATAGAATAAAGAAACTGAAATATGCAGATGGGAATTGGGTGGACAATGCACAAACATCTGAATCGATGGTTTCAGATTTCTTCAAGGTGCTGTACACCGAAGACCCTGATGTGAACCCCAATCAGCTGCTAGCACTCTTTGTGCACAAAGTCAATGAGTATATGAACATGTCCTTATGAAGAGAATTGTGTGATGGCAAAATACAAGATGCTCTGTTTCAAATAGATCTCATTTAACACTAGAACTGGAGAAAATTTTATATTTCTGGTCGAGGTCCAGAGGTTGCCCATCATGCTACCATTTGGTGCACCAAAGCCCTGGGCCTTCTATCTGAATTACGCAAAAAAAGAAGCGTGGGAGCTTGCCCTCAGAGGAAACCTTCAGGAAACTGCTACCAGGCGTGCTCACTCCTTGCAGCTGTCACTGAAGAGACGAGATGCAAAATCACAATGACGATTTGGAGATCATGGGACTTGGAGTTGGAGAATGATATTATCCATAGCAAAAGTTGAGTCTTCAGTGTCATCCTTAGTCCTTTTTCTGCAGAGTTAACTGGAAAGCATCTATCTAGATTGTCACAAATCGGAAGAGCAGCGATAGAAAAGGGAAACAACCACTGTATGTGGGAGGTAACATGGCAGATGAAACAACAGACTGAGTTCCTAGGGTCATGGAAAGGTCCTTTGTTGAAGCCACGGGTCAGGGAAGTGTGGAGATGGTTGCAAGGAATCATGAAGGAAATGTGATGCCCACAATAGGGCAAAATATTCAGTTGTGCGCAAATGCAAATGAAGTAGAGATTGCTGCAGTAGTTGTGCAGATTCGACACCTGACCAAACTCCGTGCAGGGTCGATTGTCATCAATACTGACTCTGCTTCCTTCCATTCACTGCCCAGGAAAACAGCACATAGATCATGATGGTGTGCGATTAGCATTGTTTTTAAGGCTGTAAGGCGCTAAAGCAGGCAAAATTTCCAAGGCACTGCCAGGGCACCTTATTGCCCAAACGTCCTTAGCCAGACGCCTTAAAAGCCATGACAATTAACAGGAGGCACATGAACTGCTGAAGTAATTCTCGGAGTGGAGAACTAGAAAAGTTTAAAGAGGGGCAAACAGTGCACACGAACTGGCAAGTTTAGCCAGAACACAAGGAGATGCTTTCCACAAGTAATACCACTGTTATTTGGTCTATTCCCTTGAAGAAAACCATTGCCTTTCTATGTAAATCTTTCTTTTCCAAACAAAGACACTAAGTTGCCTCTTTTTCCTCCCAAATCAAGGCATGCAAGCACATGAACCGTTAATTGGGAAGGGCAAGCATCAACAAGAGTTAATAAGCCCTTTTCTTCAGAAGATCAATGAAGGCCAATATAGGAACACCAAAACTGAATAGGAACTGAAGGATACATAGTTTGAATAAAAAATGAAAAGGCTAAAGACATAATGCACATAATGCACTAAATTGCAAATGTCACATACATATGATATATATTCATTCTACCTAAACCTAACAATAATAAGCACATAATGCACTAACCTCCACAGTAGTAGGAATACTTTTACCATTGATACATTCAATAACATCTCCAATTCGGATTCCACATTTTTCGGCAGCAGAGTCTCCAGACACCTGAGGTTGGATTGCAATACATAATCCTTAGTATGAACGACAAAACAAGCAAACTCAGGAAAGCAAGAGCAAACAATATGTACCTCTTGAACAACAAGACCCTCATCAACCCCGCACACTATCGATATCTGCTCAGCATGAGCAGGGTTTAGAAGGCTGATGGCATTAAATTGCAATCCAAGGTGCGGACGAGGGATGCGCCTATGCAGAAGAAAGATTAAATACATTTCAAACATGTAAACATGAGCACATAAGTGTTTCTAAATAAACAATTCTGGTTAAAATCATCTACCCAACATGTTTATAAATTGTCAATACCATACTAGATCAAATAACGAGTCGCGGTCTCCTCACATTGCACTTCGTAAGGGTAAGGCTTGCCACTAAGACCTTCCCAGACCCCGCACAGTGCGGGAGCTCTCAGCTCTGGGTACTTCCTTTATACTAGATCAAATAATTTGACATGAATAGCATTCTAACAAGCTCAAAGAGGGCAAACAAATTTCCTTAAAATCAACACCAATAAAGTTATCAGAAAACCTTTGTCCTTTACATCTTAGTGTTGATACCTCACATACCTAGAAATATGATTGTGATTCATGGAAAAGGATCATGGAAGTTAAGTGGAAACATAGATTTCCACCTAATTTTCTTTGTGCGTCTTTTGCTATAAATACGATCTCTATGTGTCACACTACATGTCCTTCTCAAATCCTCGCCACTCAGCCATCAATATCGAGAAAAATGACATCACCTTAAAATATACTTGTATAATATATACTTGTTTTTTTATTAAAAGAAGCATATTTTATGAAAGTGATGGTCAAAGTGTAATCTTGGAGACCACATCAATTTCCAAAACAGCACATAATGAGACATAAAGGGAGTACTGATGACACATGAAAGCCAGTAGTGTTAACCACTGGCACCCATTTCCTCCATAAAGATTTGATGATGAATCATTGACCATCTTGGTTGTTGTGGTTCTTCTTTGATTGTTTCCACCTAGGCTTCACCAAGATTCCACCCCTAGCCTACTTGTACATGATTTTTGCTTTTATGTGTTATTGAACAGAAATCTAGTAAACATAGTCATTGTAAAACATATAAGATGTTAACCTAGGACTCATCAAGGTTATGTCCCTAGCCTTACTTGTACATGCTTTTAGCTAAATAAATATATATGGATTCAAATATAGCAATTGTAAAATATGAAAATAAACGGCATGGGAAAAGAGAAGGAAAAAAAAGATAAAACAGACCGGTCCAAAAGAAACAGGCAATAAGAATGAATCAGCTCGATAATACAATAGAGCTGTTAAGGAAACATACCGGAAGTTTCTCCACAGATGAAAGCACTTGAGTAGAATTGATGAAGGTATGAAGGACGCTCTTGAATAACTGCAGATCATTCCCACAACCTTCCCGTCTAAGTCAACGACAGGACCTCCTTTATCATACTACAACATTTGAATAGATAATATTGGAAGATACATTCAAATAAAGCATTACAAATACATTAGCTATAACTTCGAGTGGAATTTACGTATACCATACGATCTCGCTGTGGCCCTTGAATGTACATATGGTGATGCCGCTCACACTTGGTTGGGTTTGAATATTCCACTCTACCATGATTTATCAGTAGATCGGAATGTTTATCTCTTCCAAGCTCAAAAATGTCTTGAGCACATTCCACATTATCACTATAAGAGGGTAAGGATAACTGAACAGATTGATCCTTTTCCACTCTAATTCTCAAGAAAGCAAGATTATAGTGCTTCTGGTAGTAGAGCAGGTCACCCTCTACAGTGATGTAACCCCGCAAGTGGACATTAACCTACAAAAACAATTGTCAGTTAATGACTAGCACTGCACACCATAACAGTCCTCTCGACGGCACATGTAAAAAAGTTTCTAGACAAGTAAACATAATCCATGAAATTTGCAAGTAGCTACAATACATGAGACCATAGTAGAGAATTATTTAATACTCCCTCCGTTCCTAAATATAAGTCATATAGTTTTTGGACGGAAATTAAGAAACACACATTTAGGAAAAATTATACCATGTTTGGCTAAGATTAACTCTAGGCAATTAAGGTGAGCTAATAGAAGACTTTGCATAAGCTAAGGAAACATAATCGAATCATTAAAAATGTTGTCCATACAAGTGGGGCAACGTAGTTAACATATTCTGAAATTTTTCTCAAAAAACTATATGGCTTATATTTAGGTACAGAGGGAGTACAACTTAAGGCAGAACATTCTTAGGTTAGACTAGAAGCAAAGAAATCAACCAAACAGCTAACCTTAGCATCAGAAGCATACTGGTCTTTGCAAAACCAGGCATCCTGCGTTGGGTGCTTTGTGCGAATAACAAGTGCCGTCGTCACAACGGTACCAGTTCTGCTCTCGTTATCAAAATCAATCCAGAAACCAGAACACTGTGCTAGCGGCTCACCATCTGCAATTCCATATATATATATATAGTAGCGTCAAGTTTTCGACGACAATGTCCAAAATAGAAGAAATGGGAAGATGCTATAATAATACCAATCGAGGATGAAATCCCAACGACAAATTGAGACGCACGAAGCACCATCTTCCTTGCAGGGTCACGGATGTGAAGAAGCGTCGAATCATCGACCAGGCAATTTGGAGGGTGTTCATCATAAAGCGTGGGCAATCCATGATGCCGATCTACAATTAGAGCAACACACACAAAGTAAATTTGCAGGTGTAAATTTAGACTTTTGGACCTGAAAAACTTCTCTATAGTTGGTTAGATGGTATATGATGAGCAAAGAAAGTAAACACAATATGCAAAAAAAAAAAGATTTATGCAGCATCGCAAGGATGATGCATTGTGGTGTTGCATTTGTTGGTTAGATCGAATATGATGAGTAAAGAAAGTTGGAAATATGACGAGAGATGGAGGGGCACACACCTACTTTTTGGTAGAACTGCCTGTAGACCTTGGCTAACTCGCTGTCGCCATTGGTTTCCTCAGGCTTGTAAGGCACACGAATCGGAGAGCTGACTGCAGATGAGCCATCATCATCATCATCATCATCATAATCATCATCCGCCCAACTTAGACTATCCTGGCTGTGCTCGAGGATGCTTTTCCCTTTCTTGGACCTCTCCGGTGCTTCTCGCCGGCTGCTCCCACCAAGCTTCCTTTCCCTGCACCCATCCGCCTCGCCGATTGGCAATCCTGCTGCGCGCGCGCGCGCCCTCGAGCGGGTCGTCACCCCCAGCGTGCCTGCGGTGGTAGAGGTCCCGCTCCGTTTCCGCTTGCTGCCGGGCGCAAGGGATTCCAGAGACTCCGTCGACGGCATTCCTGGATCCGGAGCCCTGCCCCTCTCGAGAGACGGCGAGCGGCAGAACTGACCCTCCGGGCGGCCGGCGGTCGGCGCTCTCACGATCCAGAAATTAGCGTAGCACTGCTCTCGTCTGAGTTCTGACGGCCGGCGGCCGACACTAGCGTTGCAAGTTCCAGCCAAGAACGAGATTCATGCGGGATAGAGACGGACCAGAAGGCTAACCATCAGTCCAAGCGGATGCCTCCGCCACGGCCACGCTCTAACTCCGGCAGCCTGCGCGGTCGGGTAATTTCCGCCGCCGCCGCCGCCGCCGCCGCGCCTCACTCACTCTCTGCTCTGGTCTGCCACTTCTCCACGAGACAACGACAGACTAACACTTGTCTATATCTGGGCCGGACTGAGTTCAGGTGACATGCATACAGCATGTCACGCTGGAACATGCACCCTCCCAGATGCCATCCAATACTCATCCAAAGGCTAAGAATGATCCAAGGCAAAAAGGAGACAAAGTCAACACGAACCCAGGCGCGCATGTTCCAGTTTCGCGAAGAAATCGAGCGGGGAAACGGAGGCTTCGCGCCAGGTCCGAGGCCGCCGCCGCCGCTGCCGATCCCCGCGGACGCCGAGCGCCCCGCTGCCGACCCGCCGCCGACCCTCCGCCGCCCGAGCGCCGCCGCTGCCGATCCCGGCTCGGCCGAACTCAGTCCGCTGCCGATCGCCGACGAGCGCCGCCGCTGCCGATCCCGGCGTCGCCGCTGCCCGCTGCGGAGCTCCCCCGCCACGGAGGAGACTCACCACCGCGCCGCCGCCGCGGAGGAGAGGCGGCACCGCGCCGCCATTGAACCGGGCCATCGCGGAGGAATAGGGCACTAGTCTGTATCAGGTTCTCTCTCATTTTTTCTTTAGATTCTTTTGCTGCTGTTCTTTGAGCAATTTGATGGAATTGGTAGTTGACCTCTGGTCCATATTAATGTATTCAAGTGGAATTAGACAAAAAAATAGTTCATATCACAGTTTGTGGATTATACATGTAAATTTTTTTTAGGACTCGGCACCAAATGGGTCTGAATCAGGGTATATAGTAACGCTAAAACATTTGGTACATATGCTAGCATCATCTTAACTGTTAGAAGTTCTAATTTTAGAAGAAAAAAATCTATATTATTTGAGCATAATACAATGCCATGAATATGGATATTTCTCTCTCTAATCTCTAATTTAAGTATTTCCTCCGGACTAAGAATATAGTATGTACTAGCTGGGAATCAGTTACTATTGTTACATGTGCAGATAGGGTCGAGCATTTGCAATCTGCAGGAACATTCAGATCTTTTTGACAGCATGCGCAAATATGAGTATTCATCTCCAGCACACTATATTCTGATACTGAAAATAAGAATGAGGGTGTCCGGCCGGGCATTGAACCCAAAATCTAGCAGTAGTGGATTGGAACTTGAGATATTTGCAGGAAAATTTAGAGGGAAACTAAAGCTAGGGTGCAGTTAGTAAAGAAGTCATGTACTCCGTATATCAGTTTATTTATTCCAATTATATTAGCACAAAATCAGTGCAGTTGTTCAAAGATACTAGTGAATGCAACATCAAAGTATTGATGTTAGCTGCTGTTTTGTTTTGTTTTAAGTTAGTTTGTGAATGCAACAGCAAGCTATTTACTCAGATTGCAGTCCACTAATTTATATACTTTGTTTTCATTTGCCAGAATTGAATGTTGTGCAATGGCAGAAATTGGAAAGAGGACACCCAAAGTTGGTATGAGGTTCAGAGATTCGGAAGAGGCTTGGGAGTTTTGGGTAGATTATGGGGGTCACGTCGGGTTTGATGTGAGGAAAAGATCCACCATCAAAAGCAGAAGTGATGGAGTGATTACTTCGCGCTGGTTTGTTTGTTCCAATGAAGGCCATCGAAGGAAAAACCAAACAGATCATGAGCCAAAGCGTATTAGAGCTGAAACAAGAACCAATTGCAAGGCTCATATGATTGTTACATATGATCGAGTTGCCAAACATTTTGAAGTCACCGAAGTTGATTTGGAACACAATCACCGCCTTCAATTGCCACAGACCCGCCACTTGTTGGCATCACAAAGGAAGATTTCAGAACTGCAAGCTTTCGAGATAGAAACAGCCGATGATTCTGGAATTATGCCAAAAGCTGCACATGAGTTTGCTTGTCGTCGAGTTGGTGGTAACCTTAGTTACACTTGCAGTGACCAAAAGAACCATTTGCGAAGCAAGCGGCAGCGGGAGTTGGCTTATGGACAGGCTGGAAGTATGTTGAAGTATTTTCGTGACAAGCAGGCTGAGAATGCAGCATTCAAATACCATTTGCAGTTGGATAGTGAGGAGCATATAGCCAACATATTCTGGGTTGATGCTAAAATGCTACTTGACTATGCACACTTTGGCGATGTTGTCACATTTGACACTACATTTGGCACAAACAAAGAGTATAGGCCATTTGGTATTTTTCTTGGGCTGAACCAGTTCAGAAAAACAACCATTTTTGGTGCTGCCTTGATGTTCGATGAAACACGTGACTCCTTTATATGGCTCTTTGAGACTTTTCTAGCCGCACATAATGGAAGGCAGCCTAGAACAATCTATACAGATCAAGATGCTGCAATGGGAAAAGCCATAGAAAAGGTCTTCACAGAATCATATCATGGATTGTGCACCTTTCATATAATGCAAAATGCTGTCAAGCACTTAACTTCCGTGAAGGGCGGAGAAAAAGATGAAGTAGAAGAGAGAGATGAAGTGGAGGATGAAGAAAAAGAGCCTCATATTCTCACAGATTTTGGTGCTTGTATGTATGGCTTTGAAGACAAGGTTGCATTTGAAGAAGCGTTTGCCAATATGAGGCTCAAAGTGCATAAGCAAAGTTGGTTAGATAGTATCTACAAGGTGAAAGAAAAATGGGCTGAATGTTATATGAGAGATGTCTTTAGCTTGGGAGTGAGAAGCACACAATTAAGTGAGAGCTTCAACAATGCATTGAAAAATCATTTGAAATCAGGTTTTCATATTCTTCGATTCTTGATGCATTTTGAGAGGACAGTGGTAGTAAAAAGAAGAGCTGAAGTAGAATCTGAATTTGATGCAATAAAGTATATACCAATAATTAAGATGAAGACTCCTATGTTGGTGGAAGCAAGCGAAGTATACACTTAAGGAGGAAGAAAACTTGGTTGGACAAGTTACTCAAGGGGAAGCACAGAGTAACTAAAGGGCCAACAAAACAGGGAGAGAAGGTATGTTGCAATTGGTGCATGATATGTTCTTATTGCTCATTTGTAAACTAATTTCTTCATTAGCAATAACAAAAGAACTAATCACAGTAATTTTTGTTCTCAGCCACAAAAGAAGAAGGATGGTGTGCAAAAAAAGAAAAAAGATGGTGTGCATCCTCAAGTAGGAGTGGAGAAGTATGACAACAACAAAGAAGTAAATTTGGTGCTTCAAGAGTGCAATAATATTACGAGCTTCACCCAGCTCTTGACGGCTAACCTTGATAATCTGTTCTAGCATGGAACCTGTTACATAATATTTTGTACATGGTGCTGATGATGAATATTATCTGATCTAGCATGGAACTTATTAGATAGTATTTTGGACATAGTTAACTATAGTAGTATGGGGTTAACTATATTTTGTGGCCTAAGTGTACAAGTGAAATGGTCGTTTCATGGAGAATTTGAAATGGCCGTTTTGTGGCCTAATCTGTTTTGGTATGGGGTTAACTATATTATTTTGTGGCCTAAGTGTACAAGCAAGTGGTACCGAATTCTTTGCGATGTATCCACACAGTTGGTTATCCGATATGAATCCTCCGACTAAATGGTTACCCGCTATGGAATACCAGCTGTGGAATACCAATTTGCGGAATCCCTCTTTCTTTTAGAACAAAGGAATGTTCAAGCTGCGGACTATCTGGTACCAGCTGCAGACTAACTAGCACCAGATGTGACTTATTTGATACCAGCTGTGGTTATGTTATGGTTCTAATTAAGATATACCTCACTTTACATACTTTCTCATCATGATTATCCTATATCAGCTGCGGTCTTATTATACCAGTTGCGACTTTACTGGTCCATTTTCCTTCTTCTAAGGTTTGTTTTGCAATATAACCACTTGTTGACACTATGAAAATAGTATTGTAAGTGACTTCACTTGCATTCCCTTCTTCCATAATGAATATAGCTCCACTTCTACTGCTCATATTCACTATTTTTCTCACTTCCATGGTACTTCCATGTTGAAGTACTCCTCAATTGAGGATAAAAGTGAGTTTTGATTGGTCCTTCCTTTAAAGTATTGTGGTTACTTCCCACAATTTTACTTCCTTCATCTAGTGAACCTTCATCTTGTCTTCAAAATCTTCAGAATTCGTCACTTCTTACACGAATACCTTTACCCTCTAGACCTATAACATCAAGTAAGAGCTTGATATTGCAACATGCATTTGCATATCAAAGTCAAACTTCATGTATGGATCTAGTCAAACAATAAAAATCCAATAATATCCAAGAAAATCCAGCTTTGTGCTTATAATACACACCCTTATATGCCTGAATATAAAAGTTGGGTAAGACATCCCTAAACATCAGGCTCAGATGTGTAGTATATAACACCACATAAGATAGGTTTAGGTTGTGATACTTAGCACATATATATATGGATTTCTACTATTTGCCTCAATATTTACCTCGATTGCTCACTTGCAATCAAATAAAATTGAGCAAATTGGTCCAGAATAGTTGTGGTTGACCTAATTTCCTTGGAAAGTGCTAACTTACCTTCTATTTAATTGAAAACTAACCTCACATGATATCTCGAGGCTATTATACTACCTATGACTCCAGGATTTCTCTATGTGGTATGCTCTAAATAAGCCTTCTTTAAACTAAGGACTATGGTTCTAGCATACTTAGTACCGTTATTAGGATTTTAAGGCCTAAGCTTTCGAACCATTCCTTAAATCCTACTCCTTATCATACTTCTGTTATCGTATTTATGATGTTCTACTCCATCACATCATGACTCGATCTCAAGTGAATCATATATGATTACCAACTCTACCATGAAAAGTAGACTTGTATAACTCCTATCACTCTTCCTTACCTCCTATGATTGACTCATCATAGGTATATACTATCTCATATTACTTATCTACATTACTTAACACCAGTCATTTAACATTTAAATGACTCCTACTGAACCATAACTTGCATTGGTATACTTCTTCCAATAGGATATCTTCCTTGTGGTTGTATCCTCTCTTTGGACTACCATGTATTGTATACCAACTGTGGTCTACTACCACCCAATTATCTTAAGCTCCAATGGTGTTCTACTAATTTGGAATGAAGCAAGATAACTAATCAACTTTACTTAAGAAAGATAGATAAGAAAGATTGACTCAAGTGTGTCAGGATTATTCTCAAGTGAATACCCATCTCAAGCCAAAATAATAGTTGGTTTAGCATAGTTGACTTAGCTAATACAACTTCCTATAGACACTACCAAACCTATAGGTCTCCTTTAAAGGGTTTTAATCCTAGGGTCAAAGCATTTGCTCTGATACCAACAGCGTACCACTGCATGGTGTAGTACACAAGTCGTTGATATAACACAAGTGAAACACCGTTCCACTCATATTACATCCCTCGAGTGGTACAACAGAAACATATGCGAGTCCAAGGTATGTCTATAGAAGGATACACAAGACATAAGATCAACACTACTTACTTGAGGTAAAACTTCAAATAAAGCTCAAGAACGACTCGTAATCTAACTTATTGCTAATCTAAGCTTAAGAGCTACTTGGCTTTCTATAGAAATCTAGCTACTTAGGTGCTAGGATTAGGGAAAGGTTCCCTTCTATTACTAGTCTAAGTTTTCACTCTAGTTGCTGCAGCAGTTGACTTCATTGACTTCTTTGCTTAGATTCTCCATCTTGTTGCAGTTGACTCCTTTGCCTTCGAGTTCCACGGTAGTTCATCCTCCCTCCATAAAGGGGATTTAAGAGTGGGATGAGTACGAGCGTACTCAGCAAGTTCATATTAGGGAATAGGTGTATCATGCACTAGCTACAGCCACAGACCAGAAAGTCATAGGCGAATGCAAGTTTTCATAATCATTTCTTCAAAAGGTTTATTTTATTCTGAAAACTATGCCCGTCTTCACGGTTGACTAGAACTTCATGGAGTTCCTTTCTGCCGCGTTCGCAGTTCCCTTCCCGGAACAGGGAGTGACAGTCACAATTCAGTATCCTCTGCAGAGGTGCGTTACTTTTCCCATAAGAGAACTTATCCTTGATACCTTACCGAGACGCGTTCTCGTCCACACTTCCTTGGTGTGGGGCCAGGTGTAAGATCCAAGCCAATCACTGCCTTCTCCGCGACCTCAGACCCACCCTTTTGTAAGTCTGTCCTCTCCTATATCTATGGGTAGACTAACACAGGCACTTGTTCTCTCCTATATCTAATGGTAGACTGTGCAGGACCACATGTCCCCACCTTTACCAAAGATAGACTGATCCGAACAACTTATGTGCCCTGTTCTATACACCATAGATAGACTGATCCGGACAACCCTTACAATCCTTCATAGACCGATAATAAGTCTACCCTCTCCTATATCTAATGGTAGACTGTGCAGGACCACATGTCCCCACCTTTACCAAAGATAGACTGATACGGGCAACCCTTATTACCAGTCCGTTGGCATGCGAGAGGGAAAAGATACAGCTGACTTCCCCAGAGCCATTATAGATCTTATGGTCAACGCGATATGTACGGCGCTAGAATCACTGGACGGCATTGGTACTTAATCCTAGATGAATAGTACCCGTGCAATGGAACCTCCACCAATCAACACATACCATGGTTCCATTGCCCACCACATAGTCATATTCATAATTGTAAAATAATATTTGCTTTTCAATGCAAGAGTGATAAGTATAGTACTTTGCATATAATTTGATAAAAATAATCAAATGACATGAGCAAGCGATGAACTTGCCTTTCTTGACTGCAAGATTATGCAGGCAAAAGCTTCGTACGTGAGAACTCCAAATTCTGAAATACCATCATTGTCCGGTAAGGACAATGTTTAAAGAACTGCAAAGATGCTATAATGCATAGTATGAGATGCAATCGTCCCGAGCGTAACCTAACCTCGATGATTTAGGATGAATGAGTTGTAAAGATTTCTTTAGTGTGTGTTGCACTTTTAGGATGGTTCTCAAACAAGGTTCTTATTAGGGTTGGTGATATTAATAGCATAAACAAGTGATATAATGCATCATAACAATCATACACATAAAGAATAGTGGTGGAACAATATGTAAAGAACAGTTGTCAATTTTTAAGTTCTATGATGCATGGTTGAGGATTATATGTATTATACTTTAAAAGAATAACTTTTGAAGAACATGTTGATTAAAAAATAATAAGTATTTCAAATAAGAACTATGGCTTCTATGGTTTGATTGACATCTGTACTTCAAAAGAATAACTTTCGAAGAACAGGTTAAATAAGAACAAGAATTACTACGAATAGGAGCTATGGGCTTCTAGGGATTACTAATGGGTTTATTTAGTTTACTAATAGGAACTAGTTGGTTCTTAACTTGGAATGGGTTTATATGTAGCAAATATTGGTAGGGTTATTATTATGGTTTCCCATATACATCATATCAAAGGATGGTTATTAAGATGGTTCCATAGGTTTGTTATTAGGTTTACTATGGTTTCACAACTGCTTCATTAAGTGATCTCTAATTGCTTC
Source organism: Lolium multiflorum (assembly GCA_030979885.1). Taxonomy (NCBI): domain Eukaryota; kingdom Viridiplantae; phylum Streptophyta; class Magnoliopsida; order Poales; family Poaceae; genus Lolium; species Lolium multiflorum. The sequence continues at coordinate 7,626,947 of CM061751.1, read as the reverse complement.
TAAACTAAATGGTTTATAATTTCTTTAATAGGTTTAGTTGGATAGGAGCATGTAATGTGAATTACTACACAAGGTTGATACTAGGGTTCATCATTATAGTTCTACTAAGTTTTGATGGTTGAGATTGATCCTAATGGTATGATCTATAGGATAGTGGTCAATGGTACTAATTCAATGAACAAGTTAGGGTTTATACCTAGGTGGCACTAGTGGGTCATATAGGTTTTAAATAGGGACATGAAATGATAATCTCATGTGACTTGGTTTTATGCTAGTGGATCATAAGCATGCATTCAATTGTTGCTTATTCAGGTTCTATATGCATAGATGAATCTTACATGATCACATGTGACACATAACTAGGGTTTTAGAATTACTACTAAAGTGGAATGATCACAAGGTTAAATTTTTAGGGTCTTTAGAATTGAAACTATTTGAGATGAGCACATGAAATAATGGAATCCAGATTCTAAATTATATTGAAATTAAGGTTTCTAAATTATGATACAATTCTTAAAATAATAGTTGGTACTAGAATTAATGTGATTAAGTAATTTTAACAAAATTAATATTAGCCTTAGCATTTAATTATTTCAAAAGGTTTAGAAATTAAGACATATATTATTAGGGTTTAATTTCCAGAGTTAGGGTTTTATAATTATGATTAGGTTTTAGAAATAATAATTTGCTAATTAAAAATGTTTGAGTTCACAATATTTAAGCTACCAAATTAATATTGGTTTTTAATATTTTCTTGATTTATTATTATAGAAATTTAGAATTTTCAAATTAGGGTTTATGAATTACCACTAATAATTAAGTTAATGCAAATATGATAAATAAAATTAATCTTAACATTTTACTTAGTTACTTAATAGTTAAAATTTAATTTTTAAACTTAACTATTTATTGAATTCAAATTGTATTTTAAATATTTGAAATGGCATAATTAATAAAGAAGCTAAAAATAAATGAATTTTTATTTTGACACACATTTTTGTTTTATATTTTATTTGAATAGAGTTTATTTTTGTGAGCATTTTGATATATTATTTATATTTTTCTGAGTTGAAATGAATTTTCTATGATTTTGCAAAGTTTCAGCAATTTACTGGTTTTTAAATTAAACAACAAATACTAAACATACCGATTCAGATCTAGCCCTAGACACTGACTGGTGGGGCTTGTGTCCACGTTGGCTGCCACGCAAGCAAGGACCGGTCAAAGTTGACTAGGACCTTTGACCTCACCGGCGGTTAAACGCCGGCGGTCAGCAGATGGTGGCGCCGCCGATTTACGGCCTCCCGGGATGCGCGGCTAGGCTCTATCGAACGAGTACAACGAGACGAAGCGACTGGTGGTGTTGGTTTGGCAAGGGGATCACCGGAGCTTCGCCGGCGATGGGTACTGCGGCGGTGCTACTCCGGCCAACATGCGAATTAGGGCTACAGGCGATGCCAGGAAGCGAGAGTAGGTGCGATAGACGCGTATGCTCACCCTGAAGCTCAAGGTGTGGTCGGCTCCGGCGATGGTTGACGGAGACGACAGCGATTGGAGCTTTCCCGGCGATGTGCTGTAGAAGGGAACGCCGAAATTGAGCCGCTTCCTTGCCCCCCTTGATGCTCTGCTCCTCCAGGGTGCTCCTTGAGTCCAGGCGCTCCTCCTGGACCACACGCCGGAGGCTGGGGTGGCCTCCTCCGCCGTGTTCTTGATCAACGCCGGTGACAGAGAGTGGATGAGCATGATAGATAGAGAGGTTCTGGGAAGAAATGGATGGGCGGTGAGGTGCTAGGGTTTCAGTGCGGAGCTCCTGGTGGTTTTATAGTGCTCGAGGTGGTCTGGTTCGTCGGCTCGCCGGCGGTACTGGCCGAGATGCAATGGCGACGGTGAGTTGCATACGGGCGTGAATCTTGACGTCTTCGGATAGACTCGGACGCGAGGAGTATAGGGACAGGTTCTGGAAGCTTCGGTGGCGTCCGGGGCATCCTTATCGGCTTCGAGGACGTGGCCGCCGTTCCTCGCTGCGCTGTCGACGCCGTGGAGGAAGACGACGCCCTCGTCTTGTTTTGTGCCAGCGACGAAACGGTAAGTGGCCAGGTGGGTTGGTGTTGGGCTGAGGTTGGGCCAAGGCTGGGCTGTGTTGGCCTGCTTCGGCTGGTGCGGTGCTGGGTTGCTGCGGCCTGCTTCGGTGGACAGGTAAGGCTTTCCCTCTCTTTTTCCTTTTTAAATTTTCTGTTTTTTATTTTCTGGTTTGAATTTGGTATTTGAATTCTGTTTTGTTTTATAGCTTCTAAAGTATTGGAATATCAACATAAATTGATACTAATGATTACTGTATCATTATTTTGTTTAAATAAACTTTGAAATTTTGGATTAGATTGATATATTGTGAGATTTAATTATCATAGAAATGGGTTTTGATATCAATCTCAATCTCTTTTTAATTTAAGAACAAAATCTGTTTAAATAATTTGAAGTTTAGAACATGTGAATGGTAAAAATATTATATTTTTCTAGTGCTTAACCATGGTGATTACTCACATACAATTTAATTATGGCTAGTGTTTAACAAATAGTAAAGAGAATGGAATTGGTTTATGATTTTATGTGAATGATAGTTTCTCAGGGTTTAAGAAGATGGTTGGATAAACTCTATATTTAATAATCTTGCTTAGCAACTTTTAGCTTGAATTATTTAAGATAAATCCTATGCTCATCATGGTTAACTCACTTGTTTAATTGGTGGTTCTACTTTATAAAATACTATTTCATTTGGTTCATTAAACAAGGTAATTGGAAGTCAAAGTAGAATTGGATATTGGTTTTACTCTACTCACTAATGGCATTTAGTCTAAGTATATAGGGCTTGGTTTATACTTGTGATCCATGATACAAAAGTTAGAGCATAATATTTTATGTAGATTAGTTCCATATGACAAGGTTTATGATTTTGGTAATACTTCACTAATTGAAGTATTAAATAGGCATGAGGCATGGCAGGGTTCTACTTATGATCCAAAGTAATACTTGGATTGGAATTCAAATATGGTCTAGGGTTTAAGTAGTGATCACCAATGTGATACACCACTAAGATCAGGTATGAGCATAAGCTTTGGTTATGTTTCACTAATAGAACATGGCTCTCACCTCCAAGATTAAAGGTTGTTTTGAACAAGTAGGATTTAATACTAATCTAATATTCTCTAGGATAGACATGGATATGGTTAGCATCTATAATCTCTCTCACTTCTAAATGTCTTTTAGTAGCCTAAGGTTCTACTCAAGAGATGATGATATGATCCTATAAATATATGGTTTGCCTAGGAATTCTACCTTGGTATCTTATGTAGCTTGTTCTTCTGGAAATCTGATAAACCTGCATCATGTGGTATGCCTCCACCTCCTAGCTTCTTCATCTTGATCCTAACTAATTCATATGGAGTGGCTCTATGTGTTTGTTCCCATGTATCATGGTACTTGATGAGCAAATGGATGAAGGGTATGGCTCTATTTATAGGCTTGGACAAGCTCTAGTATCATGACACATAGGTGGTGACTCTTGTGTTGGTTTGATGAGTAAGGTGCTTGGGTGTCATGCCCTCATCCATAGCAATCCTTTGAGCATGAGGTGGCAAAGCTTGGAAAGCAAGTCATGAAGATATTTTCATCCTATGTGGCAAGATCATTATCTTCTCATATGAATTATATTTAGATAGCCAAGTGGCATTTGTTACTAAATATCTTGGGGATGGTTTTATTATTGTGGATGAGTCACTATATCATATTTGATTGGATTTATATTATAATATTGGTCAAAAAGTCAAGGTTGAAGGTTATTCCTCAATTTTGAATAGTTGGTGTTTGATTGCACCAAGGCATGATCATATGAGTTTCAAAATACTCATGAGTAGTTTTATTCAAATAGTTTGAACTATAAATCGTAATGTAAATGGATTTATTTTTATGATATTCCATATACTTAATAAGTTATGATTTAAATAAGAATGTGTGGCTTTTATGCACTTTAGACCCTGTGGTTTACCTTATTTGGTAATAAGTTTAGAAGTGAATTAATTTACACACAAAGGTAGTTGCTAACTTTTAAGTGTTAATAAGTTAGGGTTTGATTCTTAAAGAATGTGTTGTTGTAAATATAATTCCATTTGATCTAATCCATAGATCAAATCATCTCTACCCAAAACAAGGTTTTAACAAAGATCACAGTGAAGGTTATAGCGCTTGACTTGATGATCTACTTCAATTCCAGCAAGTCAAGTGAAACTTCAGTTACTGTGGTAAGTTTTATTTGAAAGCGCGAAAATTCCCCGGATTTTCTATGCATGAATGCAATGCACACTTTGGTGTTCTCTCATTTTATTGCCTCTAAACCTGGGATATTACAGCCTCTCCCCCTTAAACTGAACTTCGTCCCGAAGTTCGAACGCTCTCATGTTTCGGAACGTGGAACTGACTTGAACAGATCACAATCCTTTCAAACGCCATGGTGATCTCATTAGATATAATTGGATATATCCCTTGTCCAGATCCTTCCTGCAGTCTTCTGATGTCTGGCACTGATACTATCTTATATTCTATGATTTCTTCCAACACTCTAAGCTTATAGTCCCGTTCTCCAAAGATTCTTGAATTAGGACATTTTCTTATGCTAATGGACTTTACTAATGGTTGTGGTGACATCTTCCTATTTGGGTACTCAAAGCTTGGTTCTACCAGCTGCGGTAATCCAGCTGCGGTGCCCAAACCTTAAGTCTAAAGGATTGGTTTAAAGTAAGGTATTGTTTTTCCCTTACTACCATAACAAATGTAATGGTACTTCGTAAGGTATTTATAATAGGCATGGTCCTGGTTGTTTAGTCCTACGAATGGATTAGACTCATTTAGTCCATCCAATCATGGCTTCTAGTTCATACTAGTTATCTTCCTTTTGGTTTCTTTAGGTTCCATGAAAGGAATCTTTCTAATAGGCTTATGTTTTAGTATGGTCAAACCCTTCGGTCTTTTGTTTTCTTAGACTTTGATTGTCCTCCGACATCTTCTTCATCCAACTTCATTAGCTTAGACTTACTTGAGCTCTTCTGCTTCTGAGTAATTATCAATTACCCACTCAAGTTAAGGTATAACCCTTACTTCCTCGAGATATGAACCTCGGCTTCTGGTCTGACAACCTCCTGAGAGTACTATTATATGGATACTTCCACCAATCTTATGAAAATAGGATCGGACTTCCTCTCAGTTCAGACCTTCTTCTTCGTCTTTCTCCAAATCATATCTTAATACTTCTCCTTCAATCTTCCTCTCCCCCTTGGAGTTTACTAATGATCTTCAAACTCCTTTTCTTCTAATAATTAAACTCCAAGGTAGAAGATTGGTTTAAGTCTGGTTGATATTTTGTACCTTTCTAAAGTCTCACGAAGAATTCTTTGCGATGTATCCACACAGTTGGTTATCCGATATGAATCCTCCGACTAAATGGTTACCCGCTATGGAATACCAGCTGTGGAATACCAATTTGCGGAATCCCTCTTTCTTTTAGAACAAAGGAATGTTCAAGCTGCGGACTATCTGGTACCAGCTGCAGACTAACTAGCACCAGATGTGACTTATTTGATACCAGCTGTGGTTATGTTATGGTTCTAATTAAGATATACCTCACTTTACATACTTTCTCATCATGATTATCCTATATCAGCTGCGGTCTTATTATACCAGTTGCGACTTTACTGGTCCATTTTCCTTCTTCTAAGGTTTGTTTTGCAATATAACCACTTGTTGACACTATGAAAATAGTATTGTAAGTGACTTCACTTGCATTCCCTTCTTCCATAATGAATATAGCTCCACTTCTACTGCTCATATTCACTATTTTTCTCACTTCCATGGTACTTCCATGTTGAAGTACTCCTCAATTGAGGATAAAAGTGAGTTTTGATTGGTCCTTCCTTTAAAGTATTGTGGTTACTTCCCACAATTTTACTTCCTTCTAGTGAACCTTCATCTTGTCTTCAAAATCTTCAGAATTCGTCACTTCCTTACACGAATACCTTTACCCTCTAGACCTATAACATCAAGTAAGAGCTTGATATTGCAACATGCATTTGCATATCAAAGTCAAACTTCATGTATGGATCTAGTCAAACAATAAAAATCCAATAATATCCAAGAAAATCCAGCTTTGTGCTTATAATACACACCCTTATATGCCTGAATATAAAAGTTGGGTAAGACATCCCTAAACATCAGGCTCAGATGTGTAGTATATAACACCACATAAGATAGGTTTAGGTTGTGATACTTAGCACATATATATATGGATTTCTACTATTTGCCTCAATATTTACCTCGATTGCTCACTTGCAATCAAATAAAATTGAGCAAATTGGTCCAGAAAAGTTGTGGTTGACCTAATTTCCTTGGAAAGTGCTAACTTACCTTCTATTTAATTGAAAACTAACCTCACATGATATCTCGAGGCTATTATACTACCTATGACTCCAGGATTTCTCTATGTGGTATGCTCTAAATAAGCCTTCTTTAAACTAAGGACTATGGTTCTAGCATACTTAGTACCGTTATTAGGATTTTAAGGCCTAAGCTTTCGAACTATTCCTTAAATCCTACTCCTTATCATACTTCTGTTATCGTATTTATGATGTTCTACTCCATCACATCATGACTCTCAAGTGAATCATATATGATTACCAACTCTACCATGAAAAGTAGACTTGTATAACTCCTATCACTCTTCCTTACCTCCTATGATTGACTCATCATAGGTATATACTATCTCATATTACTTATCTACATTACTTAACACCAGTCATTTAACATTTAAATGACTCCTACTGAACCATAACTTGCATTGGTATACTTCTTCCAATAGGATATCTTCCTTGTGGTTGTATCCTCTCTTTGGACTACCATGTATTGTATACCAACTGTGGTCTACTACCACCCAATTATCTTAAGCTCCAATGGTGTTCTACTAATTTGGAATGAAGCAAGATAACTAATCAACTTTACTTAAGAAAGATAGATAAGAAAGATTGACTCAAGTGTGTCAGGATTATTCTCAAGTGAATACCCATCTCAAGTCAAAATAATAGTTGGTTTAGCATAGTTGACTTAGCTAATACAACTTCCTATAGACACTACCAAACCTATAGGTCTCCTTTAAAGGGTTTTAATCCTAGGGTCAAAGCATTTGCTCTGATACCAACTGTGGTGACCCAGCGTACCACTGCATGGTGTAGTACACAAGTCGTTGATATAACACAAGTGAAACACCGTTCCACTCATATTACATCCCTCAGAGTGGTACAACAGAAACATATGCGAGTCCAAGGTATGTCTATAGAAGGATACACAAGCTGTTTACAGAAGATCAACACAGCCTCCTACTTTACAGTGAGGTAAAACTTCAAATAAAGCTCCAGAAGAACGACTCGTAATCTAACTTATTGCTAACTAAGCTTAAGAGCTACTTGGCTTTCTATAGAAATCTAGCTACTTAGGTGCTAGGATTAGGGAAAGGTTCCCTTCTATTACTAGTCTAAGTTTTCACTCTAGTTGCTGCAGCAGTTGACTTCATTGACTTCTTTGCTTGGATTCTCCATCTTGTTGCAGTTGACTCCTTTGTCTTCGAGTTCCACGGTAGTTCATCCTCCGGTGCCTCCATAGCTAAGCAGGGGATTTAAGAGTGGGATGAGTACGAGCGTACTCAGCAAGTTCATATTAGGGAATAGGTGTATCATGCACTAGCTACAGCCACAGACCAGAAAGTCATAGGCGAATGCAAGTTTTCATAATCATTTCTTCAAAAGGTTTATTTTATTCTGAAAACTATGCCCGTCAGTCTTCACAGGTTGACTAGAACTTCATGGAGTTCCTTTCCTGCCGCGTTCGCAGTTCCCTTCCCGGAACAGGGAGTGACAGTCACAATTCAGTATCCTCTGCAGGGTGCGTTACTTTTCCCATAAGAGAACTTATCCTTGATACCTTACCGAGACGTTCTCGTCCACACTTCCTTGGTGTGGGGCCAGGTGTAAGATCCAAGCCAATCACTGCCTTCTCCGCGACCCCGCAGACCCACCCTTTTGTAAGTCTGTCCTCTCCTATATCTATGGGTAGACTAACACAGGCACTTGTTCTCTCCTATATCTAATGGTAGACTGTGCAGGACCACATGTCCCCACCTTTACCAAAGATAGACTGATCCGAACAACTTATGTGCCCTGTTCTATACACCATAGATAGACTGATCCGGACAACCCTTACAATCCTTCATAGACCGATAATAAGTCTACCCTCTCCTATATCTAATGGTAGACTGTGCAGGACCACATGTCCCCACCTTTACCAAAGATAGACTGATACGGGCAACCCTTATTACCAGTCCGTTGGCATGCGAGAGGGAAAAGATACAGCTGACTTCCCCAGAGCCATTATAGATCTTATGGTCAACGCGATATGTACGGCGCTAGAATCACTGGACGGCATTGGTACTTAATCCTAGATGAATAGTACCCGTGCAATGGAACCTCCACCAATCAACACATACCATGGTTCCATTGCCCACCACATAGTCATATTCATAATTGTAAAATAATATTTGCTTTTCAATGCAAGAGTGATAAGTATAGTACTTTGCATATAATTTGATAAAAATAATCAAATGACATGAGCAAGCGATGAACTTGCCTTTCTTGACTGCAAGATTATGCAGGCAAAAGCTTCGATACGTGAGAACTCCAAATTCTGAAATACCATCATTGTCCGGTAAGGACAATGTTTAAAGAACTGGCAAAGATGCTATAATGCATAGTATGAGATGCAATCGTCCCGAGCGTAACCTAACCTCGATGATTTAGGATGAATGAGTTGTAAAGATTTCTTTAGTGTGTGTTGCACTTTTAGGATGGTTCTCAAACAAGGTTCTTATTAGGGTTGGTGATATTAATAGCATAAACAAGTGATATAATGCATCATAACAATCATACACATAAAGAATAGTGGTGGAACAATATGTAAAGAACAGTTGTCAATTTTTAAGTTCTATGATGCATGGTTGAGGATTATATGTATTATACTTTAAAAGAATAACTTTTGAAGAACATGTTGATTAAGAAATAATAAGTATTTCAAATAAGAACTATGGCTTCTATGGTTTGATTGACATCTGTACTTCAAAAGAATAACTTTTGAAGAACAGGTTAAATAAGAACAAGAATTACTACGAATAGGAGCTATGGGCTTCTAGGGATTACTAATGGGTTTATTTAGTTTACTAATAGGAACTAGTTGGTTCTTAACTTGGAATGGGTTTATATGTAGCAAATATTGGTAGGGTTATTATTATGGTTTCCCATATACATCATATCAAAGGATGGTTATTAAGATGGTTCCATAGGTTTGTTATTAGGTTTACTATGGTTTCACAACTGCTTCATTAAGTGATCTCTAATTGCTTCTAAACTAAATGGTTTATAATTTCTTTAATAGGTTTAGTTGGATAGGAGCATGTAATGTGAATTACTACACAAGGTTGATACTAGGGTTCATCATTATAGTTCTACTAAGTTTTGATGGTTGAGATTGATCCTAATGGTATGATCTATAGGATAGTGGTCAATGGTACTAATTCAATGAACAAGTTAGGGTTTATACCTAGGTGGCACTAGTGGGTCATATAGGTTTTAAATAGGGACATGAAATGATAATCTCATGTGACTTGGTTTTATGCTAGTGGATCATAAGCATGCATTCAATTGTTGCTTATTCAGGTTCTATATGCATAGATGAATCTTACATGATCACATGTGACACATAACTAGGGTTTTAGAATTACTACTAAAGTGGAATGATCACAAGGTTAAATTTTTAGGGTTTTTAGAATTGAAACTATTTGAGATGAGCACATGAAATAATGGAATCCAGATTCTAACTTATATTGAAATTAGGGTTTCTAAATTATGATACAATTCTTAAAATAATAGTTGGTACTAGAATTAATGTGATTAAGTAATTTTAACAAAATTAATATTAGCCTTAGCATTTAATTATTTCAAAAGGTTTAGAAATTAAGACATATATTATTAGGGTTTAATTTCCAGAGTTAGGGTTTTATAATTATGATTAGGTTTTAGAAATAATAATTTGCTAATTAAAAATGTTTGAGTTCACAATATTTAAGCTACCAAATTAATATTGGTTTTTAATATTTTCTTGATTTATTATTATAGAAATTTAGAATTTTCAAATTAGGGTTTATGAATTACCACTAATAATTAAGTTAATGCAAATATGATAAATAAAATTAATCTTAACATTTTACTTAGTTACTTAATAGTTAAAATTTAATTTTTAAACTTAACTATTTATTGAATTCAAATTGTATTTTAAATATTTGAAATGGCATAATTAATAAAGAAGCTAAAAATAAATGAATTTTTATTTTGACACACATTTTTGTTTTATATTTTATTTGAATAGAGTTTATTTTTGTGAGCATTTTGATATATTATTTATATTTTTCTGAGTTGAAATGAATTTTCTATGATTTTGCAAAGTTTCAGCAATTTACTGGTTTTTAAATTAAACAACAAATACTAAACATACCGATTCAGATCTAGCCCTAGACACTGACTGGTGGGGCTTGTGTCCACGTTGGCTGCCACGCAAGCAAGGACCGGTCAAAGTTGACTAGGACCTTTGACCTCACCGGCGGTTAAACGCCGGCGGTCAGCAGATGGTGGCGCCGCCGATTTACGGCCTCCCGGGATGCGCGGCTAGGCTCTATCGAACGAGTACAACGAGACGAAGCGACTGGTGGTGTTGGTTTGGCAAGGGGATCACCGGAGCTTCGCCGGCGATGGGTACTGCGGCGGTGCTACTCCGGCCAACATGCGAATTAGGGCTACAGGCGATGCCAGGAAGCGAGAGTAGGTGCGATAGACGCGTATGCTCACCCTGAAGCTCAAGGTGTGGTCGGCTCCGGCGATGGTTGACGGAGACGACGGCGATTGGAGCTTTCCCGGCGATGTGCTGCAGAAGGGAACGCCGAAATTGAGCCGCTTCCTTGCTCCCCTTGATGCTCTGCTCCTCCAGGGTGCTCCTTGAGTCCAGGCGCTCCTCCTGGACCACACGCCGGAGGCTGGGGTGGCCTCCTCCGCCGTGTTCTTGATCAACGCCGGTGACAGAGAGTGGATGAGCATGATAGATAGAGAGGTTCTGGGAAGAAATGGATGGGCGGTGAGGTGCTAGGGTTTCAGTGCGGAGCTCCTGGTGGTTTTATAGTGCTCGAGGTGGTCTGGTTCGTCGGCTCGCCGGCGGTACTGGCCGAGATGCAATGGCGACGGTGAGTTGCATACGGGCGTGAATCTTGACGTCTTCGGATAGACTCGGACGCGAGGAGTATAGGGACAGGTTCTGGAAGCTTCGGTGGCGTCCGGGGCATCCTTATCGGCTTCGAGGACGTGGCCGCCGTTCCTCGCTGCGCTGTCGACGCCGTGGAGGAAGACGACGCCCTCGTCTTGTTTTGTGCCAGCGACGAAACGGTAAGTGGCCAGGTGGGTTGGTGTTGGGCTGAGGTTGGGCCAAGGCTGGGCTGTGTTGGCCTGCTTCGGCTGGTGCGGTGCTGGGTTGCTGCGGCCTGCTTCGGTGGACAGGTAAGGCTTTCCCTCTCTTTTTCCTTTTTAAATTTTCTGTTTTTATTTTCTGGTTTGAATTTGGTATTTGAATTCTGTTTTGTTTTACAGCTTCTAAAATATTGGAATATCAACATAAATTGATACTAATGATTACTGTATCATTATTTTGTTTAAATAAACTTTGAAATTTTGGATTAGATTGATATATTGTGAGATTTAATTATCATAGAAATGGGTTTTGATATCAATCTCAATTCCTTTTTAATTTAAGAACAAAATCTGTTTAAATAATTTGAAGTTTAGAACATGTGAATGGTAAAAATATTATATTTTTCTAGTGCTTAACCATGGTGATTACTCACATACAATTTAATTATGGCTAGTGTTTAACAAATAGTAAAGAGAATGGAATTGGTTTATGATTTTATGTGAATGATAGTTTCTTAGGGTTTAAGAAGATGGTTGGATAAACTCTATATTTAATAATCTTGCTTAGCAACTTTTAGCTTGAATTATTTAAGATAAATCCTATGCTCATCATGGTTAACTCACTTGTTTAATTGGTGGTTCTACTTTATAAAATACTATTTCATTTGGTTCACTAAACAAGGTAATTGGAAGTCAAAGTAGAATTGGATATTGGTTTTACTCTACTCACTAATGGCATTTAGTCTAAGTATATAGGGCTTGGTTTATACTTGTGATCCATGATACACAAGTTAGAGCATAATATTTTATGTAGATTAGTTCCATATGACAAGGTTTATGGTTTTGGTAATACTTCACTAATTGAAGTATTAAATAGGCATGAGGCATGGCAGGGTTCTACTTATGATCCAAAGTAATACTTGGATTGGAATTCAAATATGGTCTAGGGTTTAAGTAGTGATCACCAATGTGATACACCACTAAGATCAGGTATGAGCATAAGCTTTGGTTATGTTTCACTAATAGAACATGGCTCTCACCTCCAAGATTAAAGGTTGTTTTGAACAAGTAGGATTTAATACTACTCTAATATTCTCTAGGATAGACATGGATATGGTTAGCATCTATAATCTCTCTCACTTCTAAATGTCTTTTAATAGCCTAAGGTTCTACTCAAGAGATGATGATATGATCCTATAAATATATGGTTTGCCTAGGAATTCTACCTTGGTATCTTATGTAGCTTGTTCTTCTGGAAATCTGATAAACCTGCATCTTGTGGTATGCCTCCACCTCCTAGCTTCTTCATCTTGATCCTAACTAATTCATATGGAGTGGCTCTATGTGTTTGTTCCCATGTATCATGGTACTTGATGAGCAAATGGATGAAGGGTATGGCTCTATTTATAGGCTTGGACAAGCTCTAGTATCATGACACATAGGTGGTGACTCTTGTGTTGGTTTGATGAGTAAGGTGCTTGGGTGTCATGCCCTCATCCATAGCAATCCTTTGAGCATGAGGTGGCAAAGCTTGGAAAGCAAGTCATGAAGATATTTTCATCCTATGTGGCAAGATCATTATCTTCTCATATGAATTATATTTAGATAGCCAAGTGGCATTTGTTACTAAATATCTTGTGGATGGTTTTATTATTGTGGATGAGTCACTATATCATATTTGATTGGATTTATATTATAATATTGGTCAAAAAGTCAAGGTTGAAGGTTATTCCTCAATTTTGAATAGTTGGTGTTTGATTGCACCAAGGCATGATCATATGAGTTTCAAAATACTCATGAGTAGTTTTATTCAAATAGTTTGAACTATAAATCGTAATGTAAATGGATTTAGTTTTATGATATTCCATATACTTAATAAGTTATGATTTAAATAAGAATGTGTGGCTTTTATGCACTTTAGACCCTGTGGTTTACCTTATTTGGTAATAAGTTTAGAAGTGAATTAATTTACACACAAAGGTAGTTGCTAACTTTTAAGTGTTAATAAGTTAGGGTTTGATTCTTAAAGAATGTGTTGTTGTAAATATAATTCCATTTGATCTAATCCATAGATCAAATCATCTCTACCCAAAACAAGGTTTTAACAAAGATCACAGTGAAGTTTATAGCGCTTGACTTGATGATCTACTTCAATTCCAGCAAGTCAAGTGAAACTTCAGTTACTGTGGTAAGTTTTATTTGAAAGCGCGAAAATTCCCCGGATTTTCTATGCATGAATGCAATGCACACTTTGGTGTTCTCTCATTTTATTGCCTCTAAACCTGGGATATTACAGCTTGTCAATCTCACCGGCTTGCTGTAACAAAGGATTAAACGTATCGAGTGGAAGATGTTTGCAAAGAAAATAGTAAAACACAATTGCAGTAGATTGTATGCTATGTAAAGAATAGGACCGGGGTCCACAGTTCACTAGAGGTGTCTCTCCCATAAGATAAAAGCATGTTGGGTAAACAAATTACAGTCGGGCAATTGACAAATAGAGAAAGGCATAACAATGCATATACATGATATGATAAATATAGTGAGATTTAATTGGGCATTACGACAAAGTACATAGACCGCCATCCAACCGCATCTATGCCTAAAAAGTCCACCTTCAGGTTATCATCCGAACCCCTCCAGTATTAAGTTGCTAAGCAACAGACAATTGCATTAAGTATGGTGCGTAATGTAATCAACAACTACATCCTTAGACATAGAATCAATGTTTTATCCCTAGTGGCAACAGCACATCCACAACCTTAGAACTTTCTGTCACTGTCCCACATTCAATGGAGGCATGAACCCACTATCGAGCATAAATACTCCCTCTTGGAGTTAAGAGTAAAAACTTGGCCAGAGCCTCTACTAATAACAGAGAGCATGCAAGATCATAAACAACACATAAACAATAGATTGATAATCACCATAATCATAGTACTCTCTATCCATCGGATCCCGACAAACACAACATATAGAATTACATATAGATGATCTTGATCATGTTAGGCAGCTCACAAGATCCAACAATGAAGCACAACAAGGAGAAGACGACCATCTAGCTACTGCTATGGACCCATGGTCCAGGGGTGAACTACTCACTCATCACTCCGGAGGCGACCATGGCGGTGTAGAGTCCTCCGGGAGATGAATCCCCTCTCCGGCAGGGTGCGGAGGCGATCTCCGAATCCCCGAGATGGGATTCGCGGCGGCGCGTCTGGAAGGTTTTCCGTATCGTGGCTCTCACTGGGGTTTTCGCGATGGAGGCTTTAAGTAGGCGGAGGGTCAACGCGAGGGCCACACGAGGGCCGGGGGTAGGTCGGCGCGCGGGCTTGGGCTGCGCCGCCACCCTCTGGCCGCCTCGTGGCCCCACTTCGTTAGCTCTTCGGTCTTCTGGAAGCTTCGTGCAAAAATAGGACCCGGGCGAAAGTTTCGTCCAATTCCGAGAATATTTCTTTACTAGGATTTCAAACCAAAAACAGCAGAAACAAGAATCGGCTCTTCGCATCTTGTTAATAGGTTAGTTAAAATGCATAAATATGACATATAATGTGCATAAAACATGTAGGTATCATCAATAAAGTGGCATGGAACATAAGAAATTATCGATACGTTGGAGACGTATCAGCATCCCTGTTAGTTCTCGTCCCGAGCAGGTAAAACGATAACAAAAATAATTTCTGAAGTGACATGCCATCATAATCTTGATCATACTATTTGTAAACATATGTAATGAATGCAGCGATCAAAGCAAAGGTAATGACATGAGTAAACAAATGAATCATAAAGCAAAGACTTTTCATGAATAGTACTTCAAGACAAGCATCAATAAGTCTTGCATAAGAGTTAACTCATAAAGCAATAAATCAAAGTAAAGGTGTTGAAGCAACACATAGGAAGATTAAGTTTCAGCGGTTGCTTTCAACTTATAACATGTATATCTCATGGATATTGTCAACATAAAGTAATATAACAAGTGCAATATGCAAGTATGTAGGAATCAATGCACAGTTCACACAAGTGTTTGCTTCTTAAGGTGGAAGGAGATAGGTAAACTGACTCAACAAGAAAAGTAAAAGAATGGTCCTTCAATGAGGAAAGCATCGATTGCTGTATTTGTGCTAGAGCTTTTATTTTGAAAACATGAAACAATTTTGTCAATGGTAGTAATAAAGCATATGAGTTATGTAAATTATATCTTACAAGTTGCAAGCCTCATGCATAGTATACTAATAGTGCCCGCACCTGTCCTACTTAGCTTGGACTACCGGATCTTCGCATGCCATGTTTCAACCAAGTGTCACAAAGGGGTACCTCCATGCCGCCTGTACAAAGGTCTAAGGAGAATGCTCGCATTTCGGATTTCTCACTTTTGATTATTCTCAACTTAGACATCCATACCGGGACAACATGGACAACAGATAATGGACTCCTCTTAAATGCATAAGCATGTAGCAATGATTATTATTCTCATATGAGATTGAGGATATATGTCCAAACTGAAACTTCCACCATGATTCATGGCTTTAGTTAGCGGCCCAATGTTCTTCTCTAACAATTTTGCATGCTCCAACCACTAAAATGATAGATCCTTCAGACAAGACGGACATGCATAGCAACTCACATGATATTCAACAATAGTTGATGGCGTTCCCCAGAAGCATGGTTATCGCACAACAAGCAACTTAATAAAATATAAAGTGCATAAGTACATATTCAATACTACGATAGTTTTTAAGGCTATTTTGTCCCATGAGCTATATATTGCAAAGGTGAATGATGGAATTTTAAAGGTAGCACTCAAGCAATTTACTTTGGAATGGCGGAGAAATACCATGTAGTAGGTAGGTATGGTGGACACAAATGGCATAGTAGTTGGCTCAAGGATTTTGGATGCATGAGAAGTATTCCCTCTCGATACAAGGTTTAGGCTAGCAAGGTTATTTGAAGCAAACTCAAGGATGAACAAGTGCAGCAAAACTCACATAAAAGACATATTGTAAACATTATAAGACTCTACACTGTCTTCCTTGTTGTTCAAAACTCAATACTAGATATTATCTAGACCTTAGAGAAACCAAATATGCAAATCAAGTTTTAGCAAGCTCTATGTATTTCTTCATTAATGGGTGCAAAGCATATGATGCAAGAGCTTAAGCATGAGCACAACAATTGCCAAGTATCACATTATCCAAGACATTTTAGAATTACTACATGTAGCATTTTTCAATTCCAACCATATAACAATTTAACGAAGAAGAAACTTCGCCTTGAACATTATGAGTAAAGCCTAAGGACACATGTGTCCATATGCAACAGCGGAGCGTGTCTCTCTCCCACAAAGTGAATGTTAGGATCCATTTTATTCAAACAAAAACAAAAACAAAAACAAACCGACGCTCCAAGTAAAGAACACAAGATGTGATTGAATAAAAATATAGTTTCAGGGGAGGAACCTGATGATGTTGTCGATGAAGAAGGGGATGCCTTGGGCATCCCCAAGCTTAGATGCTTGAGTCTTCTTAAAATATGCAGGGTGAACCACGGGGCATCCCCAAGCTTAGAGCTTTCACTCCTCTTGATCATAGTATATCATTCTCCTCTCTTGACC
The DNA here is from genome assembly GCA_030979885.1 of Lolium multiflorum. Lineage (NCBI taxonomy): Eukaryota > Viridiplantae > Streptophyta > Magnoliopsida > Poales > Poaceae > Lolium > Lolium multiflorum. Next base: position 7,609,742 of record CM061751.1, on the reverse strand, counting down.
CTTGAAAACTTCCTTCACACCAAACTTCAAGCAAACTCATTAGAGGGTTAGTGCATCATTAATAATTCACTCATTCAGAGGTGACACAATCATTATTTTCACTTCTGGACATTGCATAATGCTACTGGACATTAGTGGATCAAAGAAATAAATCCAACATAGCAAAAGAGGCAATGCGAAATAAAAGGCAGAATCTGTCAAAAACAGAACAGTCCGTAAAGACGAATTTAAAGCTGGCACTAGACTTGCTCAAATGGAAAAACTCAAAACTAATGAAAGTTGCGTACATATCTGAGGATCACGCTCGTAAATTGGCAGATTTTTTCTAATTTTCTACAGGGAACTGTGCCCAGATTCGTGACAGACAGCAATGTTGTTTCTGCGCAGCGATCCTAAATATAACATCAACTTTGACATAGAAACTTCACTTGGCACAAAAACATGATAAGGAGAGGTTGCTACAGTAGTAAACAACTTCCAAGACTCAATAAAACAAAAAATTGCTGTAGGTAAAAACATGGGTTGTCTCCCATAAGCGCTTTTCTTTAACGCCTTTCAGCTAGGCGCAGAAAGTGCAAATCAAGTATTATCGAGTAGAAGCATCAACATCATAGCTTGTTCTAATAATAGAATCAAAAGGCAACTTCATTCTCTTTCTAGGGAAGTGTTCCATACCTTTCTTGAGAGGAAATTGATATTTAATATTACCTTCCCTCATATCAATAAAGCACCAACAGTTCGAAGAAAAGGTCTTCCCAACACAATTGGACAAGATGCATTGCATTCGATATCCAAGACAACAAAATCAATGGGGACAAGGTTATTGTTAACCGTAATATGCACATTATCAATCCTCCCCAAAGGTTTCTTTTTAACATTATCGGTAAGATTAACATCCAAATAACAATTCTTCAATGGTGGCAAGTCAAGCATATCATAAATCTTTTTAGGCATAACAGAAATACTTGCACCAAGATCACATAAGGCATTACATTCAAAGTTATTGAATTTCATTTTAATGATGGGCTCCCAACCATCTTCTAACTTTCTAGGAATAGAAGTTTCAAGTTTTAGTTTCTCTTCTCTAGCTTTTATGAGAGCATTTGTAATATGTTTTGTAAAGGCTAAATTTATAGCACTAGCATTAGGACTTTTAGCAAGTTTTTGTAAGAACTTTATAACTTCAGAGATGTGGCAATCATCAAAATCTAAATCATTATGAGCTACAGCAATGGGATCATTGTTCCCAAGGTTGGAAAAAATTTCAGCAGTTTTATCACAAGCAGTTTCAGCAGTTTTAGCAATTTCAGGCAGTTTTGTTCGCTTTGCACTAGGAGTAGAAACATTGCCAACACCAATTATTTTACCATTGATAGTAGGAGGTGCAGCAACATGTGGAGAATTAGCATTACTAGTGGTGGTAATAGTCCAAACTTTAGCTACATTATTCTCTTTAGCTAGTTTTTCATTTTCTTCTCTATCCCACCTAGCACGCAGTTCAGCCATTAATCTTATATTCTCATTAATTCTAACTTGAATGGCATCTTATTATCAATATCATTATTAGGCATAACTTTCAATTTTAAAAGATTTACATCAGAGGCAAGTCTATCAACTCTAGAAGCAATAGTATCAATTTTATCAAGCTTTTCCTCAACAGATTTGTTAAAAGCAGTTTGTGTACTAATAAATTCTTTAAGCATGGCTTCAAGACCAGAGGGTACATTCCTATTATTGTTGTAAGAATTCCCATAAGAATTACCATAACCATTACCATTAGCAGAAGGATATGGCCTATAGTTATTACCAGAGTTGTTCCTATAAGCATTGTTGTTGAAATTATTATTTTTAATGAAATTCACATCAACATTTTCTTCTTGAGCAACCAATGAAGCTAAAGGAACATTATTTGGATCAACATTAGATCTACCATTCACAAGCATAGACATAATCACATCAATCTTATCACTCAAGGAAGAGGTTTCTTCAACAGAATTTACCTTCTTACCTTGTGGAGCTCTTTCCGTGTGCCATTCAGAGTAATTTATCATCATATCATCAAGAAGTTTTGTAGCCGCCCCAATGTGATGGACATAAAGGTACCTCCAGCAGCTGAATCCAATAAATTCCGCGAAGAAAAATTTAGTCCTGCATAGAAGGTTTGGATGATCATCCAAGTAGTCAGTCCATGGGTTGGGCAATTCTTTACCAAAGTTTTCATTCTCTCCCATGCTTGAGCAACATGTTCAGTATCTAATTGTTTAAAATTCATTATGCTACTTCTCAAAGATATAATTTTAGCGGGAGGATAATATCTACCAATAAAAGCATCCTTGCATTTAGTCCATGAATCAATACTATTCTTAGGCAAAGATAGCAACCAATCTTTAGCTCTTCCTCTTAATGAGAAAGGAAACACTTTCAATTTAATAATATCACCATCTACATCTTTATACTTTTGCATTTCACAAAGTTCAACAAAATTATTGAGATGGGCAGCAGCATCATCAGAACTAACACCAGAAAATTGATCTCTCATGACAAGATTTAGTAAAGCAGGTTTAATTTCAAAGAATTCTGTAGTAGCAGGTGGAGCAATAGGTGTGCATAGGAAATCATTATTATTTGCATTTGTGAAGTCACACAACTTAGTATTTTCAGGAGTATTCATTTTAGCAACGTAAATAAAACAAACTAGATAAAGTAAATGCAAGTAACTAATTTTTTTGTGTTTTCGATATAGAGAGCAAGACAATAAATAAAGTAAAACTAGCAACTAATTTTTTTGTATTTTGATTTAGTGCAGCAAACAAAGTAGTAAATAAAATAAAGCAAGACAAAAACAAAGTAAAGAGATTGAGAAGTGGAGACTCCCCTTGCAGCGTGTCTTGATCTCCCCAACGGCGAGAAAAAGTGCTTGATGCGCGTAGATGTACACGTCCGTTGGGAACCCCAAGAGGAAGGTATGATGCGCACAGGGCAAGTTTCCCTCAGTATGAAACCAAGGTTTAATCGAACCAAAGGAGCCAAGAAGCACGTTGAAGGTTGATGGTCGCAAATGTGATGCGGCGCAACACCTGTGGATTCTGCGCCAACGCGGAACTGCACAACACAACCAAGTACTTTGCCCCAACGAAAAAGGAGGTTGTCAATCTCACCGGCTTGTGTAACAAAGGATTAAACGTATCGAGTGGAAGATGTTTGCAAAGAAAATAGTAAAACACAATTGCAGTAGATTGTATGCTATGTAAAGAATAGGACCGGGGTCCACAGTTCACTAGAGGTGTCTCCCATAAGATAAAAGCATGTTGGGTAAACAAATTACAGTCGGGCAATTGACAAATAGAGAAAGGCATAACAATGCATATACATGATATGATAAATATAGTGAGATTTAATTGGGAATTACGACAAAGTACATAGACCGCCATCCAACCGCATCTATGCCTAAAAAGTCCACCTTCAGGTTATCATCCGAACCCCTCCAGTATTAAGTTGCAAGCAACATACAATTGCATTAAGTATGGTGCGTAATGTAATCAACAACTACATCCTTAGACATAGAATCAATGTTTTATCCCTAGTGGCAACAGCACATCCACAACCTTAGAACTTTCTGTCACTGTCCCAGATTCAATGGAGGCATGAACCCACTATCGAGCATAAATACTCCCTCTTGGAGTTAAGAGTAAAAACTTGGCCAGAGCCTCTACTAATAACGGAGAGCATGCAAGATCATAAACAACACATAAACAATAGATTGATAATCACCATAATCATAGTACTCTCTATCCATCGGATCCCGACAAACACAACATATAGAATTACATATAGATGATCTTGATCATGTTAGGCAGCTCACAAGATCCAACAATGAAGCACAACAAGGAGAAGACGACCATCTAGCTACTGCTATGGACCCATGGTCCAGGGGTGAACTACTCACTCATCACTCCGGAGGCGACCATGGCGGTGTAGAGTCCTCCGGAGATGAATCCCCTCTCCGGCAGGGTGCCGGAGGCGATCTCCCGAATCCCCCGAGATGGGATTCGGCGGCGTCTCCGGAAGGTTTTCCGTATCGTGGCTCTCGGACCGGGGTTTTCGACGGAGGCTTTAAGTAGGCGGAGGGTCAACGCGAGGGCCACACGAGGGGCCCAGGGGTAGGTCGTGCTGGGCTTGGGCCGCGCGGCCACCCTCCGGCCGCCTCGTGGCCCCACTTCGTTAGCTCTTCGGTCTTCTGGAAGCTTCGTGCAAAAATAGGACCCCGGGCGAAAGTTTCGTCCAATTCCGAGAATATTTCTTTACTAGGATTTCTGAAACCAAAAACAGAAAACAGTAAACGGCCTTTCGGCATCTTGTTAATAGGTTAGTTCCGTAAAATGCATAAATATGACATATAATGTGCATAAAACATGTAGGTATCATCAATAAAGTGGCATGGAACATAAGAAATTATCGATACGTTGGAGACGTATCAGTAGCCAGGGGCTTGATCTGGTCGCCGGACAAGAGCATTTGATCTTGCTGCGCTCGGAGCTCGGTGGAAACGCCTGGAGCTCGTCGGCGTTAGGTAGCAGAGACGCCTTTGGACTTGATTGCTTTTTCCACTTTTTAGTCAGGGTGTTTCTTGTAAAGTGGAGGGGCCCTTCTTCAAATGTTTGGTTTCTTATGGCAAGAGATGTAAAGGGGTCTTTCTGTAATTGTACCTGCCACGTGGTTATCTATAAAGCTCCACCGGGGTCTTCTGGCCCCACTTGTGTGCAAAAAAGAATTATTTGGGGTGTTGTATTCCTTCCATGCATGGCTACATGGTTCCTGGACGCCTGGCCTAGCCTGGTCATGGATAGATCATTGAGGAATCAACACTAATGAACGAAGGCCCATTTCCCCTCTCCCCTCTACACTCTCTGCACTATATGTTGAATGTACTAATTTACATAAAACTACCATAATTTGGTTTAGGGCAACAAGTCAATACATTTTTTCTAATTTCTGCAAAAAAAAGTGTGTTGTTACAAATTGCACTAATACCCATCTAACAAAATTTTAGTAGCACCCCTGACCAATCGGACCACTTGTAAAACTTGAGCTGGCAGCACACGTGGAGGAGGAGATGAGGTGGACATGAGAACCACCTATCAACACCCTCTTTGTTCTTCCTTCTATTATCTCTCTAGCAAGCAGGGGAAGGGGAACCAAGAGGAGCAGGGGAGGAGGTGCCATGGAGGGGCTTGGCGATGTTATCGCGAAGGGGCAGAGGATGAAGCCAAGGGTTCGAGGTTATCTGTGGGTGTGCTAGTGCTTCCGTTCTCAAAGCGATCGATCTAAGACAGCTATGAGGGGTGACGAGGTGGGAATTCCTTCATGTCCCTGTGTTGGTGAGCTACAACATGGACGGATCTGTCTCCGCCTGGTCCCCATCCTGCGGTGGCGGTGCAACCACGAGTGAACTTGAAATCTCCGACGTTTTCTCCTATGCCTACTTGGTCGTGCAAACTTTTATGCAAACAATTTATTCTTAGCGACAATAATAGAAAAAACTTATAGGTTTATCATGCAAACTCGTTATTATTTATGTCGTTGCTACTACTCTAGCTGACAATTACGTGGTCAATCAATGGCACGGAAAAGCTATCCATGAGCAAATAGGAATTAGGAAGGCTATAGTAATGTGTTGGTTTCAAACCCGTGGTGGACTTTGTAAGCTTTCGTGATTTCGATTACGTAATAAACAATGATAAAGCTTGTAAATTTGTTATGAATGCGGAGCTTATGGATTCGGTACAATATATAGTCATATGTTTGTGGAAATGTTTGTCCCTGCAAAACTTCTTTCTTCTGCAACTGGTCTTGATTTGCATTAAATAGAAAACAAAGTAAATCAACATTTTTAGTCCTTTCCATGATGCAGGTTTCCTTAATTACCTTGGAGTGTGGTGGGAAGACTAACCATTGGACGGATGAAACTGGAATCTACTAGGAGGAAAAAAAATCCTATGAGACCAGGTCTATTACCTCAGCCTTGATAGACCCATCCTGATGGATGACACTTGCCTATCCGAATATACATGCAGGTAAGTCCCCATTAACATTACGATTAATTTCAATCCGATTTTTAGCCTTTGTTTCCGTCTACTTATAGTTTCTGTTGCTGCTCCCGTCCATGGAGGCCAAGCGGCAAGAGCTCATAGGAAGCACAGACAGCAAGATGGTACCTCATTGGCTACGCAGCAAGCCACATCGAGCAGCTCCGTTAGGACGCCACCGGTCATGGCGGCAACCTCCATGTCGGTCCTGCAAGTGCCAATCAGTGTGAAAGGAATACATATCCATGGATTTTGTATGGACCATCAGGCCTAAGCACAATGAGATAAACATGTACTGATTGTGAAGCTTCAAAAATCCTACAAAAATGTTGAGTCACACCACCGCCGGTGGCCTAGGGAGATCCTACAAGAATTAGAGAAGGGGGGATTAGTTGCCTGTTTTCAGATTCGGACGGCCAAGTGTCATCCCTCGGGGTGTGGGTTATCATGCTGGGGTAATAGACCCGGTCTCATAGAATTTTATTCCACTAGAGAGGCGGGGCTTTGAAAGGGCACGGATGTCACCTAGAGGGGGGGAGAATAGGCGGTTCAAAACTTTTAAGAGATGGGCTTAATAAATGTGGAATAAAACTAGCGTTTACTTTGTCCAGCCCAAAGCCTATATACTATGGTTCACCTATGTACACCAACAACTTATGCTAAGCAATACAAGTAACTATGTGATAGCAAGATATATAACTTCAAGCACGGTGGCTATCACAAAGTAAAGTGCATAAGTAAAGAACTCGGGTATAGAGATAACCAAGGCACGCGGGAGACGATGATTTAACCCGAAGTTCACACTCTTGCGAGTGCTAATCTCCGTTGGAGAGGTGCGGTGGCTTAGTGCTCCCGAACGCCACAAATGGCCTCACCTTGAGGTGTGGTTGCTCGATGCACACCAACGCCACAAAGGCCTCACCCGAAGATGCGGTAGTCACACCACACACCGAGCGCCACAAAGGCGCCTCACCTTATTCTCCGGTGACCCTCGCCACAAAGGCCTAGGTCACGGTTCCACTAAGGGATTTCATTCGAGGCGAAAATCAGGCCTTTACAAATCTTGAGGCACACATCCACAACTTAATTGGAGGCTCCCAAGAAATGGCCACAAAGGCCTCAAATCCGTCTAGGGTTCCAAGAACCCAAGAGCAACAACTTTCTTGCTTTCACTTCCACGAATCACCATGGAGAACTCAAACCGATGCACCAAATGCAATGGCAAGTCCATCACTCTCAAATTCCACCAAAGCTACAAAAGCTATTGGGGGAATAAGAGAGAAATAACAAAGGAATTCACAAATAACACCAAGATCAAGATCTAGAGGGTTCCACTCACAAAGAGATGGATTTGATTGGTAGAAATGTAGATCTAGATCTCCTCTTCCTTTTCCCTCAAAAGGATTCAAGAATCATTGGAGGAGTAGAGGGATATGGCAAGCTCTCAAGGTCAACAATGGTGGAGAGCCAAAGGAGGAAGAAGAAGTGGGGAGAAAGAGGAGGAAGAAGGCCTTAAATAGGGGTCACAGTTTTCTGCCCGTTGGGGCCAAAATCGCGACAGGCCGGCAGTGCCGGCCTTGTTCCACCGGCAGTGCCGGGGTGGCCGGCAGTGCCGAGAAACCCAAACACCCAATATGAAAACCGAAAGAACTTTTGCGTCCAGACTCCTATTTCGATGATTGCTTGATGCGCGTAGATGTACACGTCCGTTGGGAACCCCAAGAGGAAGGTATGATGCGCACAGCAGTAAGTTTTCCCCCAGTAAGAAACCAAGGTTATCGAACCAGGAGCCAAGAAGCACGTGAAGGTTGTTGGTGGAGGAATGTAGTGCAACACGTGAAACCGGCGCCAACGTGGAACTGCACAACACAATCAAAGTACTTTGCCCCAACGTAACAGATGAGGTTGTCAATCTCACCGGCTTGAAAACAAAGGATTAAACGTATCGAGTGGAAGATGGTGTTTGTTTGCAAAGAACAGAAAAACAAAGATTGCAAGAGAATGTATTCAGATGTAAAAGAATGGACCGGAGTCCACAGTTCACTAGAGGTGTCTCTCCAATAAGATAACTAACATGCTGGGTGAACAAATTACACGTGGGCAATTGACAAATAAAGATTCAATACATATCAATGATGATTACTATGTGATTTCATCAGGGCATTACGACAAAGTACATAGACCGCTATCCAGCATGCATCTATGCCTAAATAATCCACCTTCAGGTTATCATCCGAACCCCTCCAGTATTGTAAACAACGATAATTGCATTAAGTATGGTGCGTAATGTAATCAACACAAATATCCTTAGACAAAGCATCGATGTTTTATCTCTAGTAGCAACAACACATCCACAACCTTAGAACTTTCTGTCACTGTCCCATTCAATGGAGGCATGAACCCACTATCGAGCATAATTACCCCTCTTGAGTTACAAGTATCAACTTGGCCGAGCCTCTACTAGCAACGAGAGCATGCAAGAACATAAACAACACATATATGATAGATTGATAATCAACTTAACATAATATTCTATATTCATCGGATCCCGCCAAACACAACATGTAGCATTACAAATAGATGATCTTGATCATGTTAGGCAGCTCACAAGATCTAAACAATGATAGCACAAGCGGAGAAGACAACCATCTAGCTACTGCTATGGACCCATAGTCCAAAGATGAACTACTCACGCATCAATCCCGAGGCGGGCATGATGATGTAGCCCCCTCCTGATGATTCCCCTCCCACAGGTGCCGAGGCGATCTCCGAATCCCCGAGATGGGATTCGCGACGCGGCGTCTCTGAAGGTTTTCCGCATCGTGGCTCTCGCATGGGGTTTCGCGACGAAGGCTATTTGTAGGCGGAAGGGTAGGTCGGGGCGTCACGAGGCCCACACAACAGGTCGGCGCGGCCAGGCTTGGGCCGCGCCGCCCTAGTGTGGCGTCGCCTCGTGGCCCCACTTCCTTTCCCCCTGGTCTTGGAATCTTCGTGCAAAAATAGGACCCCGGCGTTGATTTCGTCCAATTCCGAGAATATTTCCTTACTAGGATTTCTTCGAAACCAAAAACAGAAAATAAAGAATCGACGTCACATCTTGTTAATAGGTTAGTGCAAAATGTATAATAATATTGTAAAGTATGTATAAAACATTCAAGTATTGTCATAAAAGTAGCATGGAACATAAGAAATTATAGATACGTTTGAGACGTATCAAGCATCCCCAAGCTTAGTTCCTACTCGCCCTCGAGTAGGTAAACGATAACACAAATAATTTCTGAAGTGACATGCTACCAACATAATCTTGATCAACATTATTGTAAAGCATATGAGATGAATGGAGTGATCTGAACAAAAGATTGCTAACAAAGATAATGACTAAACAAATGAATCATATAGCAAAACTTTTCATGAATAATACTTTCAAACAAGTATCAATAAGAGTTGCATAAGAGCTAACTCATAAGCAATAAATTCTTAGTAGAATGCATTGAAGCAACACAAAGGATGATTAAGTTTCAGCAATTGATTTCAACTTGTATGGATATTTGTCAACATAGAGTAATATAACAGGTGCAATAAGTAAACATGTAAGAATCAATGCACACAGTTAACACAAGTGTTTGCTTCTAAGATAGAAAGGAATGGGTAAACTGACTCAACAATAAAGTAAAAGATTGGCCCTTCGCAGAGGGAAGCATTGATTACTATTTTTGTGCTAGAGCTTTTGTTTTGAAAACATAGAAACAATTTTGTCAACGGTAGTAATAATTCATATGTGCTATGCATAATACTTCCTACAAGTTGCAAGTCTCATGCATAGAGTACTAATAGTGCTCGCACCTTGTCCTACTTAGCTTGGAAAACACGGATTATCATCGCATAACATATGTTTCAACCAAGTGTCACAAAGGGGTACCTCTATGCCGCTTGTACAAATGTCTAAGGAGAAAGCACGCATTGGATTTCTCGCTTTTGATTATTCTCAACTTGACATCCATACCGGGACAACATAGACAACAGATAATGAACTCCTCTTTTAATGCTTAAGCATTCAAAAACAGATAATATTCTCATAAGAGTTTGAGGTTGTATGTCCAAACTGAAACTTCCACCATGATACATGGCTTTAGTTGGCGGCCCAATGTTCTTCTAACATATGCATACTCAAACCATTTGATCATGAAATCGCACTTACTTCAGACAAGACGAACATGCATAACATCTCACATGATATCCAACAAAGGTAAAGTTGATGGCGTCCCCAGAAACATGGTTACCGCTCAACAAGCAACTTATAAGAATTAAGACACATAACTACATATTCATCACCACAATAGTTTTTAAGCTATTTGTCCCATGAGCTATATATTGTAAAGGTAAAGGAATGAAATTTTAAAGGTAGCACTCAAGTAATTTACTTTGGAATGGCAGAAAAATACCACATAGTAGGTAGATATGGTGGACACAAATGGCATGGGGTTTGGCTCGAGGTGTTTGGATGCACGAGAAGCATTTCCTCTCAGTACAAGGTTTGGGATAGCAAGGTTGTTTAAAGCAAACACAAGTATGAACAGTACATCAAAACTCACACAAGAACATATTGCAAGCATTATAAGGCTCTACACTGTCTTCCTTGTTGTTCAAACACTTTACCCGAAAATATCTAGACTTAGAGAGACCAATCATGCAAACCAAATTAAACAAGCTCTACGGTAGTTCTTCATTAATAGATTAAACTACATGATTCAAGAGCTTAAACATGATCTATGAGAGCTCAAACAATTGCCAAATTTACCAAACCATATGCATCAAGGTTACAACAAATACACGAAACCCTCAACACTTTTTATGATGGCACAAAGTACCAACAAGAAAAGGTTTGTCTCCCAAAACCAAATTCTTGATAATGATCAAGAGATGTTAAGCATTCTAACAAATATAGGAGAGCTCCCCCAAGATTAGTGCATTATCTAGGATTTTTCATATGAATACAAAATGCACAAAACTAGGATCATCACGCTACCTATATCTCCTAAAAAGCTCAGAAAATTAAAATAGACAAATTAGATCCATAAGATGCAAGGAAGACACATGGGAGTCAAAGCACAACAAATTCATGGCAATATATAAGGAAATTAAACACAAGCTCCAATGTAAATATGATCAATAAATATCTACCTCATAATTGATTGCCACTTGTCCTAGGACAAAAGGTATTAGGAAATATTTCCCGGTGGTAGTTTGTAAGTATACGTAAGATCATATTTACAACAAATAAAGCATATGGTAAAAGATAAGAGTTAACCATCATGCAAAGAGAGTTTCTTGGTAGCTTCAATTAGTCATACCAACATGCAAAACAATTAATAGCATTCATACCAACATGCAAACCAATTAATAGAATGACTTGAAGCACATGGTTTCCCAAAAGTGTATTGAGGGACACGTTGTGAAAAACCATGCCAAGAAAAACTTTCACAAATAAGATCCACAAAGATATTAGCAATGAAGCCATTTAAGAAAATTGGAACTTGTTTGAGCAAACATGCCACATAGGAGAGAGATAATTTACAATATCAATTCTATGTGACACAACCTCAAATGTTCACAAGAAAAGTTGCCATGGCCGACGAAGTTGAAGTCGCGCCGTGGTTGCTGGTGTACCATGGCCGACGATTTTGGTCCCTCCGTGGTGCATGTCAAAACTTTTTTTTTCTCGTTTTTGAGGCCACCTAGCCCGACGAAAGCGGCCAAAACGTGGCGTATGGTGGCCCGGGACGTGGTGCATCTCGAAATCTCGGGTTCGCCGGCCGAGTCAACGCAAATCCGCACCGCCGAGGGATGTAGGGCCCAGATGGCAGCCTCTCTGGCATTGTTTTTTTCTAGATCGCGCCATCTCGTTCAACGTTCTCCGATCGAGCCGTTTACGATGCAGGATCATGGGTCCCGCATGTCATCCTCTATGAACCAAAATTCTTTCTATTCTTGGATTTTTTGACCCCCTGATTTCTGGCTACTTCCTTTTTCTTTTGATCCCTTGCCGCCTTGGAAACGTTGAGACCGCTGCCGCTAAATGGGACCCGCATGTCATCCTCTATGTGCAATCAACTTTCTTTTCTTGGAGTTTTTTTTGGCCCCTCAAATTTGGTCACTTGCCTTTTTCTTTCGATCCCCGCCGCCTCTCAAACGGTGATACCGCTGCCGCTAAACGGGACCCGCATGTCATCCTCTATGTACTATAAAACTTTCTTTTCCTGGATTATTTTTGGCACCTCAAATTTGGTCACTTACCTTTTTCTTTCGATCACCCGCCGCCTCTCAAACGGTGATACCGCTGCTGCTAACTGGGACCCGCATGTCATCCTCTATGTACTATAAAACTTTCTTTTCTTGAATTATTTTTGGCACCTCATATTTGGTCACTTACCTTTTTCTTTCGATCCCCCCGCCTCTCAAAGTGATACCGTGACGCTAAATGGGACCCGCATGTCATCCTCTATGTATTATAAAACTTTCTTTTCTTGGATTTTTTGGCACCTCATATTCGGTCACTTGACTTTTTCTTTCGATCACCGCCGCCTCTCAAACGGTGATACCGCTAAATGGGACCCGCATGTCATCCTCTATGTACTATAAAACTTTCTTTTCTTGGATTTTTTGGCACCTCATATTTGGTCACTTGACTTTTCTTTCGATCCTCGCCGCTCTCAAACGGTGATACGCTGCTAAATGGGACCCGCATGTCATCCTCTATGTAAATCATGTTTCTTTTCTTGAATTATTTTTGGCTCCTGATATTTGGTCACTTGCCTTTTTCTTTCGATCTCATGCCGCCTTTGAAACGTTGAGTAAGCTGCCTCATGGGTCCCGCATGTCATCCTCTATGTACTATAAAAGTTCTTTTTCTTGGTTTTTTTTCACCATCTGATTTTTGGCAATTTCTTTTTTTCTTTTGATCCCCTGCCACCTCTCAAACGCTGATACCGCTGCTAAATGGGACCCGTATGTCATCCTCTATGTACTATAAAACTTTCTTTCTTGAATTATTTTTGCTCCTCATATTTGGGCACTTGCCTTTTTCTTTCGATCTCATGCCACGTTTGAAACGTTGAGGAACCTGCTGGCTCATGGGACCCGCATGTCATCCTCTATGTGCTATAAAAGTTTCCTTTGTTGGATTTTTTTCACCCTCTGATTTTTGGCTTGCCTTTTTCTTTTGATCCCCTGCCCCCTTTGAAACGTTGAGTAAGCTGTTGGCTCAAGGGACCCGCATGTCATCCTCTATGTCCATCAACTTTCCTTGGATTTTTTTTCACCCCCTAATTACTAGCTACTTTCTTTTTCTTTTGATCTCAAGCCGCATTACAAACATTGAGACCGCTGCAAAATGGGACCCACATGTCATCCTCTATGTACAATAAAGTTTCTTTTCTTGGATTATCTTTTGCTCCCGATATTTTGTCACTTGCCTTTTTCTTTCGATCTCATGCCGCCTTTGAAACGTTGAAAGCTGCTCGGCTCATGGGTCCCGCATGTCATCCTCTACGAACAATAAAAGTTTCCTTTCTTGGAGTTATTTTTGACCCCTAATTTGGCTATTTGCCTTTTTCTTTGGATCTCCCTGCCCCTTTGAAACGATGAGGACGCTGTTGGCAGGTCGGTCCCACAAGTCATCCTCTATGAACAATAAAAGTTTCCTTTGATGGATTTTTTTGAACCCCTAATTAATTTCTGGATATTTCCTTTTTTTTCTTTGATCCTCGCGCCTTGGAATCGTTGAGGATGCTGCTGCCTCATGGGTCCCGCATGTCATCCTCTCTACGGTAAATGTTTCTTTTCTTGGATATTGTTTACCAAATGATTTTTGGCTTATTTTTTCTTTCGATATCCTGCCGCCTTTAAAACGTTGAGGACGCTGCTGGCTCACGGGTCCCACATGTTAGCCTCTATGAACAATAAGCGCTGAGGCTGCTGGCTCATGGGTCCCGCATGTCATCCTCTCAAAACGAAAATGTTTCTTTTCTTGGATTTTTTACCAACAGATTTTTGGTTTATTTTTTCTTTCCATCCCCTGCCGCCTTTAAAACGACTGCTGGCTCATGGGTCCCCGATGTCAGCCTCCCCGTACAAGAAACATGTGATATCTTGATTATTTTGCAGACAATAAACAGTGTATTTCGCTCTGAGCTATTGCAAACGGATAAATTAAATCTTTATTTTTACAACATATATCTTGAATCTCCTTGTTTTTTGTTTTGGCGAAGCATAGGACTTTCCTGTTTTTTTTTGAGAAAAATCCGAACTATCATGTTCTGGAGTGGGCTGAAATTGTACGTGTCAAAAGGCCCAGAAGGATAGTTCGAAGGCCCAGATGTCTAGATGCAGCCCAATTGAAATCTTTCTTTTCTTGGATTTTTTCACCCCCGATTTCTGGCTACTTCATTTTTCTTTTGGTCCCGTGCCGCCTTGAAACGTTGGATCGCTGCGCAAAATGGGACCCGCATGTCATCCTCTATGTACAATAAAGTTTCTTTTCTTGGATTATTTTTGGCTCCTGATATTTGGTCACTTGCCTTTTCTTTCGATCTCATGCCACGTTTGAAACGTTGAGGAATCTGCTGGCTCATGGGACCCGCATGTCATCCTCTATGTACAATAAAAGTTTGATTTCTTGGATTTTTTTTCACCCTCTGATTTTTGGCTATTTCCTTTTTCTTTTGATCCCCTGCCTCCTTTGAAACGTTCATAAGCTGCTGGCTCATAGGTCCCACATGTCAGCCTGTATGAACGATAAAGCTTTCCTTTCTTGGAGTTTTTTGACCCCCTAATTTCTCGCTACTTTCTTTTTCTTTTGATCTCAAGCCGCATTTGAAACGTTGGGACCGCTGCCGCAAAATGGGACCCGCATGTCATCCTCTATGTACAATAAAGTTTCTTTTCTTGGATTATTTTTGGCTCCTGATATTTGGTCACTTGCCTTTTTCCTTCGATCCCATGCCACGTTTGAAACGTTGAGGAACCTGCTGGCATGGGACCCGTATGTCATCCTCTATGTACTACAAAAGTTTATTTTCTGGGTTTTTTTTCACTCTCTGATTTTTGGCTATTTCCTTTTTCTTTTGATCCCTCCGCCTTGGAAACGTTGAGTAAGCTGCAAACTCGTGGGACCCGCATGTCATCCTCTATGTACAATCAATTTTCTTTTCTTGGAGTTTTTTACCCCCTAATTTCTGGCTACTTTTTCTTTTGAGCTCAAACCGCATTTGAAACGTTGGGACAGCATGTCATCCTCTATGTACAATAAAAGTTTCTTTTTTTGGATTATTTTTCACCCTCTGATTTTTGGTCACTTGCCTTTTTCTTTCGATCTCATGCAGCCTTGAAAACGTTGAGGAACCCCTGGCCCATGGGACCCACATGTCATCCTCTATGTACTATAAAAGTTTCTTTTCTTTGATTTTTTTCACCCTCTGATCTTTGGCTATTTCCTTTTTCTTTTCATCCCCTGCCGCCTTGGAAACCTGCTGACTGGTGGGACCCGCATGTCATCCTCTATGTACAATCAAGTCTCTTTTCTTGGATTTTTTTTTACCCCCTTATTTTTGGTCACTTGCCTTTTTCTTTCGATCTCATGCAGCCTCTGAAACGTTGAGAAGCTGCTGGCTCATGGGACCCACATGTCATCCTCGATACTATAAAAGTTTCTTTTCTTGGATTTTTTCACCCTCTTATTTTTGGTCCTTTTTCTTTTGATCCCCTGCCGCCTTGGAAACATTGATTAAGCTGCTGACACAAGGGGCCCGCATGTCATCCTCTATGTACAATCAACTTGCAAGATCTTGGGGCGGAAGAGCTTGTATAAGTGGGACCCATATGTCATCCTCTATGTACAATAAAAGTTTCTTTTTCTTGGATTATTTTTTGCCCCTGGTATTTGGTCTCTTTCCTTTTTCTTTCGATCTCATGCCGCCTCTGAAACGTTGAGTAAGGTGCTGGGTCATGGGACCCGCATGCCATCCTCTATGTACAATCAACTTTCTTCTGGGAGTTTTTTTTACCCCTAATTTCTGGCTACTCTTTTTCTTTTGATCTCAAGCCGCATTTGAAACGTTGACACCGCTGCAAAATGGGACCGCATGTCATCTTTTATGTACAATAAAGTTTCTTTTCTTGGATTATTTTTGGCTCCTGATATTTGGTCACTTGTCTTTTTCTTTCGATCTCATGCCCTTTGAAACGTTGAGGAAGCTGCTAGCGCATGGGTCCCGCATGTCATACTCTATGAACAATAAAAGTTTCCTTCCTTGGAGTTATTGTTTACCGTTAATTTCTGGCTACCTTTTTTCTTTTGATCCCCGCCGCCTTGGAAACGTTGAGTAAGCTGCTGACACAAGGGGCCCGCATGTCATCCTCTATGTACAATTAACTTGCAAGATCTTCGAGCGAAAGAGCTTGTATAAGTGGGACCCATATGTCATCATCTATGTACAATAAAAGTTTCTTTTCTTGGATTATTTTTTGCTCCTCATATTTGGTCACTTTCCTTTTTCTTTCTATCTCATGCCGCCACTGAAACGTTGAGTAAGGTGCTGGCTCATGGGACTGTACAATAAAGTTTCATTTCTTAGATTTTTTACCCACTGATTTTTGCTAACTTGCCTTTTTCTTTTCGATCATATGCCGCCTTTGAAATTGAGGTCGCGGCTCATGAGTCCCACAAGTCAGCCTCTATGAACAATAAACCTTTCCTTTGTTGTATTTTTTTACCCCTAATTTCTGGCTATTTGCCTTTTTCTTTTTCCCCTGCGGCCTTTGAAACGATGAGGACGCTGCTGGCAGGTCGGTCCCACATGTCATCCTCTATGAAGAATATAAGTTTCCTTTTTGGATTTATTTTTGACCCCTAATTTCTGGCTATTTGCCTTTTTCTTCTGATCCCTGCCGACTTCGAAATGATGAGGATGCAGCTGGCAGATCGGTCCCACATGTCAGCCTCTATGAACAATAAATGTTTCCTTTGTAGGATTTATTTTTTACCCCTATTTTCGGGCTACTTGCCTTTTTCTTTGAAACGTTGAGGACGGTACTGTCTCATGGGTCCCACATGGCATCCTCTCTGAACGATAAACCTTCATTTCTTGTTAACGACAGGTTTATCAGTATTATTTTCGCAGACTAATACAAGCTCTTTGGCTCCAAGATCTTGCAAGTTGATAGATTAAATCAAGGAATTATTAGGATATGTTTTAAATTTCAAATCCACTTTATGAATTTTTAAAAATACCGTTATCCATGTGGGTATGGAGCGATCAAGGATTTTCATATTGGGCATGAGCAGTTTCAAAAATTGGAACCCTATAATTCAAAATAAATAAAAACAACTTTTATGTAGAATCTCCGTGTATTTTTTTTTGCCAATCATAGGATCTGTGTTTCATTAGAAAAGGGCCGAAATTGCATGAGCAGAAAGGCCCATTTGAAGTTATTGGGCTTCGACGGCCGGAGCAAGTAGACCGATAACAATTACCATGTAGATGTTCCTTGGCAACCCAAAAGTGAAATATTGGGCCCAACAGGGGAAGGTTGAACAGTACTTTTTCTATTGGGAAGGTGGTACATGGGGTTATCCTGACAAAAAAAATGGAACATGGGTTACTGAAGGTTGCCCATTTGTGCCTAATATGTTTGTCAGCAGGAGCTTTACCTTCCGCCGCCGCCGCCATGCCTCGTCGCGGGTCGAGCTACCGGTACGGCGGCGTCTCGAGCTCGGGGTACAGCAGCGTCCGCGCGCGCCCCAAATTAAGGTACTTCCTCCTCGGGACGGCACCTACGATAGGCTCGGCTGGCCTTGGGGCATTTACCCCTAGCCTCTTCCATGCTCAAGTTTTTGAAATGTTTCTGGCTCTGTTCAACACTGGATCAAATTTGTCAACATGACCATTCTTATGGAGTAGCAACGAGTTGAATCTCTCAAAACTCTTTAAGTTCTGCAATATAACGACTAATTGGTACTACCTTATACAAAATGATTACATATCCTTATTTTGGAAGCAAGCAATCACACACTTATAGTTTGCTAGTCAGCTGCACGTAACGTTAAAAATCGGCAATTATAATGAATAAACCTGTAATTTTCACTTAAAATGCATTAAGGAGCATCAAATTTGACAAATCAAACCATGTCGTACTGAAAATTGACATGTCTTTCTCATGCAGAAATGTAAAATTATCCATGCATGTGCGTTTATACAGGTTAAGTTTTGCACGTATTATTTTTTGTAACTTTTCTGACTACCTTCAAAGCTCCAATCCTTCTTCATCATCTTTGTTGTACCGCACTGATGCAAGTGAATGCGAGCTGCTCGCCAGACGCGACTTCGTGTCCGATATGTGTACTATGCCTTCTCCATCTAGTGCTAGTTACGCCTCTGTGCTAATTAATTCAGCACAAACCTCTGTCATTGCAGCTGTGACTCACCTCGACCATTGGAGCCCAATCACAAGAGCGAGCTCAGTCTCAACCAGAGAGGCATGTGTCTCATGGTTAGCTATCTACAACTTGCTGTCTTACTAAAACCGTGCCTATCATATAGAGATCACCTCGCTGGTGTAGCAATGGCTGCAAGTAGCTGCTAGCATGAGCGAAGGGGATAAGGAAGAAAAGATTAAAAAAATGGGGTGGGGCCAACAAGCAGGAAAGCTATCTACTGTACTAGCTTTATGGATGTTTCTGGAATTGGGTAGAAAATAGTACTCGATGACACTGTAGCAGCGAATCCCAGAGACCAAAGGCCGTTGGATGATGTCTAATGAACGGCAGAACAAAATCGGCGAAATTAGCTTGAATTTTGATAATAAATCTTGGGCATTTTCCCTCGAACATGATTTATCAACTTTGGGTAGTCTCTGGACTAGTCTCCCTCGTCCACCAATTATTATCATAAACTACTGCGGAAAGTTGAGGGCAGTCCCTAGTCCCGAGCACTTCGCCCACTTCCCCTGGCCTCATCCCAGAGATCTCACACCAACCACCTCACCGTCGACTAGCCGCCAGTCTACAGCCCTCCGAAGAATCCCCAATGGCGGCGACGCCCCTACTAGAGCGCTCCTCACGCGAGCGCATCATCGAGTCTGGCCCACATGTCTTCCGTGCCTGCCGTGTGTCGGCAAGCACGACCGACTTCTCCGTCGGCGAGCCGCCGGCCGTGGGCGAGGGCGAGGCGTCCCCGTACACTATGACAGTGCACATCTTCTTCTCGAGGACGTACGAGCTCAGGAGGATGGCCGGCCCCCTCCCTGCCCCACTGGATGAGGACGATATCACCACTACACCCTGCGAAGAGGTGGTGCTGGATCTTAGCTTGCCTCCGAGGAAGCTGCGTAGTGGGGGCAATGTCGTGCGAACTATGCGCGAGATTCTTGCCCGTGTATGGCTGCTCAAGAACCTGAACCTCACGGAGGAGGAGTGGGACATCATCATGCCTTACGATGTTATGCACCTGATGTGGCAGCAGGCGTGTCGTCGGCTCGGTGGCCTCCACTTCGACCTCACCCTTAGGGTGGACCACCGGCTCATCGTCAACTTGCCGGCGCTGCAGGACAGTTGGGTCCTAGTTGCGCCGGAGGACGGCCACTGCAGCATATGCATGCTGGGGCTGTCGCAGCGCACAACGGTGCGTCTCCGGGGATGCAAACACCCGTTCCATAGGAAGTGCATCTTCTCCTGGTTTGTAACGAACGCCAGCTGCCCTATCTGCCGCGATAAAGTGCTGACCCATCTTATTTTCGATTTGTAGCATAGTATGAATAAAAACCCTGTATGATAGGGATGCCATGCCAACTTGAATCCTATGTCAAGAGAAATTCTATTTGATTGTGGTTATAAGATATTCTGCATTAGTTTGATCTATTATCATTCTATTTTCCTATGGGATATGACCCTATGAATCAAACAGCATGTGATTACTTCCACACAATTAAGTTTGACCAACTTTTAGTAGGACAACAAACATAAATAATTAGTCATCATGGGATTACAATCCAACAGATAATTGTCTTCAGGACTCATACATTTTCCAAATAGAAAAATCAAAACAAATCATGGTTCTTCATCTCACAGCATGATACAGAGACAAGAGTCTAATCATCATCATCATCATCATCATCATCATCATCATCATCATCATCATCATCATCATCATCACCTCCGTCTTCATTCTGATATTCGTGCATGGTCTCATCCTGCTCGTCCTGTCCATTCTCCTCCTGAGATTCACCAGGTAGCTTCAGTTTATCCATCTCTTTGTCGACTATGCTAACCTCAACAGTGAAATCTACTTCTCCATCATGTGCAGGGATACCTGTATCCAACGAGGTTTCATCAATGTCAGCAACTTTAGTTTGCATACAACCAGCGAAATCATCTTGCTGGGCACCAATTATTGGATCCGCATTCTCATCCAAATCATATATGTTCCTTGCCACAAACTTTTGCACATACTGCCATCCTTTTCTAGATCTGTCTTCCAAGAAAAGTACCTTGGCCGCTTGAGGTACCAAAATATAAGGATCATCCTTGTACCACTGAGCAGTAGTATCGACTGATATGAAATACCCATCATTTCTGGCACCTTTGCCCTTGTTTGGATCTTGGTTGTACCAATAACACTTAAATAGAACCACAGATCGGACAGTAACCTTATCACTATAGAACAACTGAATAACCTCTTCTATGTGACCATAATGGTCAAATGACTCTGATCTCTTTTTTCTGGTTGTCAAGTGATCTCCACTGGTTGTGATGCCACTATTTCGTGTCTTCAAATGTTGTTCACGCTCATAGGAGCTGTAATGGACACCATTGGCATTGCAAGCTGCAGCTACCAACACCCTCTTATCTGGACCACGTGATAGGACAAGGAGATCAGCACTAACAGCGCCTGGATTCTCCGCATGGAGTTTCGAGATCTACGATTACAAAATAGACAAGAGGTCATCTCATGTGAAAACACATAGACAAGTCAGAGTGCAATTGAACATCTTACATATTTCTCAAACCAGTCCTGAAACCCACTCCCACGTGCCGATAGCTTTCCATTCGTTTCCATGTACAACCTGCAAAACATAGCCAAGTCAGCTGAATATATTTCATTTTGATACAAGTTCATAGTATATGCGAGGAACTGAGTAGTTCGTGTGCATAGTACTCACTTAACATATTCATCAGCCTCTGTAGCATTATTCAGCACATACCAAGACAGCTGTTCAAATTCAGACTGCTCTAATGTTTTTTCGGTCCTCTTTCCTATTAGCTCAACACCATGTTTAAAAACAGATCCTCCAACTTCCAAAATTCTGCGACCCCGATTGAATCTGGTCTCAATATCAGGAATATATCTTGAGGCAAATGTATATGCTTCAGCAGCAATATACGCCACTGCAATGCAAGCCTCCGGTCTAGCTTTGTTCCTAACTGTATTCTTGAAAGTGCACAGTCGACGTTCTATAGGGTACATCCATCCATACTGTACCGGACCTCTTAAAAGTGCCTCATCAGGTAGATGAACAGCCAAATGCACCATCACATCAAAGAAGGCTGGAGGATATATCAGCTCCAGCTTGCACAGGATTACTGCTATGTCCACCTTAAGACGTTCTACAACAGCTCTGCTTAGAGTTTTACTACATATTTCCCTAAAGAACCTTCCCAACTCTGCAATCACGTTGTACATATTTGGCTTCACTAAATCTTTAATGCCAATAGCTAAAAGCCTTTGCAGCAGGATGTGACAATCGTGAGTTTTCAACCCTTGGAGCTTGTTTCCTTCAGCATTGAGACAATTTGCAATGTTGGAAGCAAATCCGAACGGGAACATCACACCTCGGAGGTACTCACAAAATAATCTCCTTTTAGGCATCGGCAATGTGAATTCCGCGCCTCGAAATTTATAATGTTTTTCCTTGCCTTTGTTCACTTTGTCATTACGATCCAGTTGCAAGTGCCTGTTAACATTCAATGTTGCACAATCAATCCTAGCATTTGAGCTATCTTTTGTCTTGGATGGAATGTTGAGTAATGTGCCGACAATGCTGTCACATATATTCTTCTCCATGTGCATGATATCAATATTATGCCGAAGCTTCTTACCAGCCCAATACGGCAAGTCCCAAAGAGTGGTCCTGCGCTTATAAAATATTCTCGGTCTATCATTTTCCATTTCCTTCCTCTTGGTACGTGCTGCTATTTCACCTCCCATCTTCCTTTTGGTAGCTGCTAGACTCAGTTCATCTCGTCTCTTCTTCCTTTTTCTATCTGCTACTACTGCTGCTGCATCTTCTGTATTCTTCTCTGCTGTACCTGCTGTGGCGGCTGGTGGTTTTCCTGGTTTAACATTTCTGACCGCTTCTAGGTGCGCCTCCAACTCGTGACTCTTAAAGTGCTGCGGTTTAGTCTTTTTACAGGCCTGATCACCAATAAATTGCAATTTTTTTCTATTTTTTCGGAAACTGTGATCTAATGGAAGGAAACGGCGATGGCCCATATAGCATATCTTGTTTATTATCCTCACTGCCAGCTGATCAGTATCACAGTGAACACATGCATTATAACCTGATGTTACTCTGCCTGACATAGTGCCCAAAGCTGGATAATCATGGGTGCAATACAGTACAGCAGCACGTAATAGAAAATTTTGTTCTTTAGGTTGACACACATCCCGTGTAGGGACACCCTCCCATAATGTTTGCAAGTCTCTAATAAGAGGCTGCATGAACACATCAAAATCCTTCCCAGGAGATTTGGGACCTGGGATGAGTAAGGCCATCATACAGTTCGACTGATCGGTGCATGTCCAGGGAGCCTGGTTGTAAGGTGTAACTAGTACTGGCCACATGCTATACGAGTTGCTCATGTTGCCAAATGGGTTGAATCCATCTGTAGCAAGGCCAAGTCTCAGGTTCCTTGGATCTGCAGCAAAATCTGGATGATCCAGGTCGAATTGCTTCCATTCATCGCCATCAGCAGGATGCCTCAGTAAATCAGGGTCGGGCGTGAGAATCTCTTTGTGCCATCTTGTTTCCCGAGATGTTTGTTCTGAAGCAAACAACCTCTGCAATCTTTGTACAAGTGGAAAGTATCTCAGAACCTTCCAAGGAATCTTTTTCTTACCACCAGCTCCATCATGTTTCCATCTTGATTCCTTACATACTGGACATTCATCGAGGTCATTATACTCCATCCAAAACAGTGCACAGTTATTTTTGCAAAAATCAATCTTCTCATATCCAAGTCCCAGTACCTTGATGTACTGCTTCACCTCATAAAAGGATTTTGGCAGTCCAGCCCCAGGGAGTGCATCGCTGTATGTCTTCGCAACTGCATTGAACGCTTTATTGGTAATCCCCTGGTATGACTTGTCATGAAGTAATTTCACAATTAATTCGAATCTTGACACAACAGAACCAGGGGCCACTAAGCGCTTAGCATCTTCTATCAGGTCATGGAAAAGAGGCTTTTTGTGATAACCATGGGGCTGTTGGCTTGCATATGGATACAGATCCCGTAACAAATTAGCAGTAGCCTCATCCTGGACGAGATCTTCAGGCTGATAACCATCAGAATAAAGAGGATCAATAATGTCAGGCTGATCATAGTGTTCACCATGGTTAATCCACCTGATATATGTCTGGTCCATCCCATAAACGAATAAATGATCTGAGACTACATGTTGAGGCTTGGACCCAATATTCAAACATACGCGGCATGGACAAATCACTTCCTTTGTCTTGTCGCCGTCAGTAAAATCACTAACGTGCTTCATGAAGTCTTCAATACCACTCAAATATGTTGGTGTGGTTAATGAGTCAAATAATATCCAAGTTCTGTCCATCTGTTGAGGAGATAGATGGTCAGAGAAGCGATAAGCTATTTCAACAAACAGGTCACCTACGAATGTAAGCAAGCATACCTGAGCAAACAGGTCGAATATAAAACTATAAATGCTACATTATTTGAGCCGATTTCAGCAAACAAACTGAGTGCAAAACTACGGCTACCTAGCGAACAGATTTTTTTAGGCTGACCACTGGGTTTCCCCACTTATTATTTTTTTATTAATAAAAAGAGGGAAATATGTACAAAAGTTGCTGGAGAGCAGCAACTAAAAGGATCATAGATCCCAAGCAGCAAAATATATATATAATGTTCTACCCATGATATGATTTCCTCTTTGCCTTATGAACAAGGAGAGCAATTTCATCCTTGAATCTCTTGTGCCATCTATAAATGCTTGGGGGGAGGGGCGAACAGATCTATCGAAAGCAATACAATACCAACACATTCTTTCTTCTTTTTTGCCGTAATTCCGCCGATCTATTAGCAGTGCAAAGAAGCCAAAAGTAATAAGATTACATACAGGTTCATAGACCACCAGGGCCGTACCTGAGAATACGGAGGGCCTGAGCAAAACAAGAAATAGAGGCCCTCAACATGATCATTGGCAACTAAAATGATTTTATATATACTACTCACTCCATTTCAATAAACAATGCACCCTTGTTTTTCGTATTTTATCTTCGAAAAAATATTAATCTATATCTCTCTATTTAAAAATGATGTTTCAATTTTATGTAGATATACATGTATTTAGATGAGTTTAGTTTGCAGATACATGCAAGTTTTGATGAAGTTGAAACATATTTTTCAGGATGAAGTATATAAAAAAATTGATATAAAACTGGTATCATTAGAAAGTATTTTCCAACACGATTCTAACAATGCTGCTTATGTATTATATGATCGTGATATTGTTGTCCTATTTATTTGGTCAAGGTTCACATTGAAATGTGGTAAAATAAATTAAAAGAAGTGCATCGTGTGAAAAGGCAATCTAAGAATTCAAAAGTGCTAATTGTTAGTTGAAACATGACATCATTGAGACAAAATATTAATATTCATTGGAAGACTAACTGAATTAGCTGCACTCGCGATGAAAGAGAAAGAGAAGATACGGGTAAGAGCAAGTACAATAAGGTACAGTCTTTTTTTTGTTTGTTTGGGTTGCTCATCAAGCTTATCGCTCGATACAATAAGGTACAGTCAGCGGGAGTGGTGTTTGGAACATGGGTGCATAGTGGGTGGTATCATAGAGTACTATCATAGATATGCTATATTTATTATAGTGGAGTATTGAGGGAAAATCGGCTAAATCAATTTGAAGAAAATCGACAAAGTCAAATTAGAGGAAATTCTTCATCGATGATCAGATTTCTTACATAGAAGAGCTGATTGCCCTCAAAAGGAAGAATCTATCCATCTTCATTGATTTAAAAGGGGATTTCTTACAAGGAGAAGCTGATTGCTCAACAAAAGGGGAACAGATTGCTACGGCTAGTCTTATGCTAGTAAATCCCTACTCTAAGGGCTGTTGCCGTCTTCGTCGTCGCTGGGGTAGCTGCCGTCATTGCTACTGTCGACGAATTCCTCGTCGCTGCTACTGTGACCTTCAGCGGAGGCCTCTTCCTCTTCATCATCATCCTCCTCATCGGACCAGGCCCAGCCACGGATGCGCTTTGGTGGCGGTTCATCGGAGGAGGTGTCGTCCTCTGGTTCCTTCTTCGTGTCGGAGGAGATGTCTTCGTCTTCGTCGTCCTCTTCTTCTTCTTCTTCTTCTTTGGTGGAGGAAGTGAATTTACCCCGGAAGAGAGGGTCGTCGTCGTCGCTCTCCGCCTCCAGTTCTCCGTCAATCAGGAATCGGAGGTCATCTTCCCCGTCAGTCAGGGGCATGTCGCCATCCGACCAGACGAGGTCCTCGGGTCGACCCTCTGGTACGAAGTCGAAGTCGAACTCTTGCTCGTCCCAATGCTTGGGAGCGCGCCTATTGTACGCTTCCATCTGGCTGACCTCTGGCTCCAGCTCACTCGAGGAAAAGGATTGGGAGGAGGAAGAGGAAGACATGGTTACAGAGGAGGAGGGTTTTTGGGCCGATGGCTGGTTTGAAGCAGGAGGATGAAGAAGTGAACTGTTCGATGCGGTTAAATAAAAAGAGACATGTGGTGGTCATGTGGCAAATAATAGACACTTTTAAGAAAAGTGTGGCAAATCATAAAATATTCAAAACTGTCAAATCGTGCAGAGAAGTTGAGAAGGCAAGGCGTCATGATGAAGAATACTGCGACGGTTCTGCTCTGCCACGACATGACCCCTCGAAGGAAAAACAGATGGTTTTGATATTATCATTACCAAAACCAGGGGGGCATGTGTTATCACCGGATTTTGGCCAAATCAATCGGATGTCTAATCAATCGGTTACATGCACTAGCTCAGTGTTCGCATGGCTGCACGCCACATGTATTAGCACCGCATGTATACATATACATCACTCATCTTGATTAATTGCTCAGCTCATTAAACTATCAAAGATCTTGCACGGCTTGGACGCAGGGTATGCCGTGGCATATACGGCATACCCTGTAGATCCGCCACCGCAAACAAGGAGAGCCATTTCATCCTTGAATCTCTTGCGGCTTCTGTAAAAGCTTGGGGGCGAACAGATCAATCGAAAGCAATATAATACCAACAAATTCTTTCTTCTTTTTGGCCGTAAATCCACCGATGTATTAGCAGTGCAAAGAACCCAGAAGTAATAAGATTACAAACAGGTCCATAGAGGACTGGCACCAAGCGACGACTACAGACATTGGGCAATGGTGAGCAGTACAGTGTACAGTACGAACGAATTCGAGCAAATAGGTAAAGCGGAAAACAATGTCAAACAAACACATCGAGAGGAAAACAATATCAACCGATCGATTCGAACGAACTAACGAACTTATAAGGGCTGGGCGACGGCGACTGACTTCGATTGAGCTATAATGAATCGTACTTGCCCAGGCCTGAAGATAGCATGCATACCGTGAGGATCTACCAGCTGACCGCGCCTGCCGGTGCGGCTGGAGAAGAACGGCGCCACCAGCAGTCGCCGGCTGACGCGGCTGATAGACAGCGTGGGGAAGTTTTGGTGCGCGGCCTGGTTCACCGAGGGTGTGTCTAGAGAAGAACAGGGCGCCGAAGGAGGTGTCTAGAGAAGAACAAGGTGGGCTGGGTGCTGAGTTAAAGGCGAGCGTTCGAAATATTGGGCGCGCGTTCGAAAGTTTAGGTGCGCGAGGGAGGTGTCTGCTGTGCTGAGTTAAAGGCGAGCGTTCGAAATTTCCCCGTCCTCTTCTTTTTTGGGCTAATCTATCTATACCTCTATTCTATCTACATGTTTTTTATTTTTTTCTATTCTATACATGAGTTTTTGAAATTGAATTTTTTCACTCTGTCAGCGTTCCGGCCAATGCTCATTTGAAGTAATTGAAGCTGTTGATTTGCAGCTTAGAGGTGCTATCTACCGCTCATCATACAAGGACTCTTCAGATCTAAACGGCTGTGAATGCACGGATTCGTCACCCATCCTTCCCTTGGACTGGCGATGCTGAAAGCCTGAAACACTGGAACCCTCTAGATACTTCGGGATACCTCACTGCCCCACATTATTAGACAGGCCTTTTCCGACACGGGAAGTCAAAAGTTGGGGGCTCCATGCAGTACATATGAATACTCGCTAGCTGCATGGTCTAGAAGCAGACTAGAGTAAATCATCAATTCGTCAAATCAATTGGTGTATAATTTTTTTTAGGAGCTAAGACGCCTGCATGAACCATTTTATCAACTTGAATGCTTACTACATGACATAAGAAGACTATGTACTTTGGTTTTTCATTTTTCTGATTTTTTAAATTTTGTGCCCACTTGAATCTTGGTCAAATCCTAGGTTTGACCAAGATTAAACAAGTTTAAAACATGAAAATGAAAAGGTAATCATGGATCCTTCTTAGTCACTCTAAAATGAAGCTTTTGGGATGTTCTTGAAATTTCCATGTTTGAAACCCAAAACGACTTCTCTTCATGCTTGACTTCATAAGACAGAAGGGGTTAGGGGTAGATACATGATTTGTCTAGTTTGCATATGTCTAGACCTTTTTTGTCAACTTTAATGCTTACTATATGACATAAGAAGATTATGTGCTTTGGTTTTTCATTTTTCTATTTTTTCTGAATTTTATGCCCATATATTTGAATCTTTGTCAAATCCTAGGTTTGACCAGGATTTAAACAAGTTTAAAACATGAAAATGAAAAGGTAAGCCTGGATCCTTCTTAGTCACTCTAAAATGAAGCTTTTGGGAGGTTCTTGAAATTTCCATGTTTGAAACCCAAAACTCAAGCTAGTTGATAAACAAAGTCTAGACATATTCAAACCAGAAAAATCATGTATCTACCCCTAACCCTAAACTTTGTCTTAATTATGAAGTCAAGCACGAAGAGAAGTCGTTTTGGGTTTCAAACATGGACATTTCAAAAACCCTCCCAAAAGCATTGTGGTGTGACGTACTAAGAAGGATACATGCTTACATTTTCAACAACCCCCCTAAAAGCTTCATTATAGAGTGACTAAGAAGGATCCAGTCTGGCGGGCTTACCTTTTATTTTCTTGTTTTAAACTTGTTCAAATCTCGGTCAAACCTAGGATTTGACCAAGATTCAAAATGTGCATCAAAATTTAAAAAAAAAAAAACCAAATTAAAGCACATAGTGTTCTTATGTCATATAGTAAGCATTAAAGTTGATAAACAAGGTCTAGACACATATTCAAACAAGACAAATCATGTATCTATACCCCTAACCCCTAAACTCTATCTTATGAAGTCAACAACATGAAGAGAAGTGGTTTTGGGTTTCAAACATGGAAATTTCAAAAACCTCCCAAAAGCTTCATTTTAGAGTGACTAATATATATAAGAAGGATCCATGCCTGCTTACCACCTTTTCATTTTCATATTTTAAACTTGTTTAAATCCGTGTCAAATTAAACCAAGGATTTGACCAAAAGATTCAAATGGGCATAAAATTTTAAAAAAAATCAGAAAAATGAA
Source organism: Lolium multiflorum (assembly GCA_030979885.1). NCBI lineage: Eukaryota > Viridiplantae > Streptophyta > Magnoliopsida > Poales > Poaceae > Lolium > Lolium multiflorum. The sequence continues at coordinate 7,580,680 of CM061751.1, read as the reverse complement.
AAACAAAAGCATATAGTCTTCTTATGTCATATAGTAAGCATTCAAGTTGATAAACAAGGTTTGGACATGCATATTCAAACCTAGGCAAATCATGTATCTATCCCCTAGCCCCTAAACTCTATCTTATGAAGTCAAGCATGAAGAGAAGTGGTTTTGGGTTTCAAACATGAAAATTTCAAGAACATCCCAAAAACTTCATTTTAGAGTGACTAAGAAAGGATACAGGCTTCCCCTTTTCATTTTCATGTTTTATACTTGTTTAAATCTTGGTCAAACCTAGGATTTGACAAAGATTCAAATGTGCATCAAAATAAAAAAATCAGAAAAATTAAAAACCAAAGCACATAGTTTTCTTATGTCATATAGTTAGCATTAAAGTTGATATAAACAAGGTCTAGATATATTCAAACAAGAAAAATCATGTATCTACCCCTAACCCTAAACTCTGTCTTATGTAGTCAAGCATGAAGAAAAGTGGTTTTGGGTTTCAAACTTGGAAATTTCAAGAACCCCCCAAAAGCTTCATTTTAGAGTGACTAAAGGATCCAGGTTGGGCTTACCTTTTATTTTCATGTTTTAAAATTGTTCAAATCTTGGTCAAACCGTACCTAGGATTTGATCAAGATTCAAATGGGCATAAAATTTCAAAAAAAAATGAAAAACCAAAGCATATAGCCTTCTTATGTCATATAGTAAGCACTCAAGTTGGTAAACAAGGTCTAGACATATTCAAACCAGAAAAATCATGTTTCTACCCCTAGCCCTAAACTTTGTCTTATGAAGTCAAGCACGAAGAGAAGTCGTTTTGGATTTCAAACATGGAAATTTCAAAAACCTTCCCAAAAGCTTCATTTTGGAGTGACTAAGAAGGATACAGGCTTACCTTTTCATTTTCATGTTTTAAACTTGTTTAAATATTGGTTAAGCCTAGGATTTGACCAAGATCAAATGGGCATAAAAATTCAGAAAAAATCAAAAAAAATGAAAACCAAAGCACATAGTATTATTATGTCATATAGTAAGCATTATATTCAAGTTGATAAACAAGGTCTAAACAACAAACTAGACAAATCATGTATCTACCCCCTAACCCTAAACTCTGTCTTATGAAGTCAAGCATGAAGAGAAGTGGTTTTGGGTTTGAAACATGGAAATTTCAAAAACTCCCAAAAGCTTCTCATTTTTGAGTGACTAAGAAGGATTCAGGCTTACCTTTTCATTTTCATGTTTTAAACTTGTTCAAATCTTGGTCAAACTTAGGATTTGACCAAGATTCAAATGGGCATAAAAATTGGGAGGAAGGGTATGAATTACAATTCAAAAAACAAGGTAACTTAAATACTTGGATGCCCCAAAGATGTGTGGAAGCCCAGAACAATGGCAAAACATGTGCGCACGCTGCATCCAATTCAAGTAGAACACATAGTAGGCATCGATAGTTTGACCTAAATTTGAAATCAAAGAGAAGGTGGTTAGAAAAAATCGAAATTGGCAAAGCAAAGCATGAAATCATAAATTTGTGATGCACTATAGCTATGAAAAGTATCAAACAATGCATACCAAAATGATTTTTTAGAGGAATACTAGTTCAACTTATTTTAATTTTATATTAGTAGCCCAAAATCGAACTAGTAGTTGGATATTTTTGAACTTGATCTGTAGTAGTGGGCAAAACCCTAGTTTAACCTATTTAATCATAGATTCGTAGGTCGATTTTTCTACTTTTTTATTATTACTATGCAGCACATGTGTGTTTGCCCGTCGAGTGAAACTCGGAGGAAGAGGGATCACTCGGAAGGAGAGAAGAAGGGAGAGAATTATGGTGTCTCCCCTTTTTCGGGTGATGATGTTGACTTTTGTGCAGGGTTTGTCAGTGAGCAGGAGGTGCGAGCGAGCGAGTCGAGCGAGGCCGAGAATGAGAGAGATTTGTTTTTTTGTGAGAGGGACAACCGAAGGATCCAGAAGGACCCACAGACTTCCAATACGCATCCTGATGCGTCTTCTCTTGACAAAGAAAATGGCTGGGAGTTTGCGTACCTATTGCACGTGACTTGTGCTCACTGAAGTGTGGGACCTCACGCATGGGCACCACACGTAAGTGACAGACCTGTTGATGTAAAAACTCGGTTGATTATTATACTACTACATTTATACAAAGTTTCCTATGGATTCAAGGGTACGAAAGCCAAGTTAAATCATTTACATGACATTATTTTTTCCATGAAGCCAAGTTAACTCATTTATCAATTGGTACATTTTGGAGTGACTAAGAAGGATCCAGGCTTACCTTTTCATTTTCATGTTTTAAACATGTTTAAATCTTGGTCAAACCTATGACTTGACCAAGATTCAAATGGGCATAAAAATTCAAAAAAAAGAAAAACAAAAGCACACCGTCTTCCTATGTCATATATCAAGGTGATAAACAAGGTCTGACATATTCAAACCACAAAAATCATGTATCTACCCCCTAACCCTAAACAAGGATCCAGGCTTACCCTTTTCATTTTCATGTTTTTAAACTTGTTCAAATCTTGGTCAAACTTAGGATTTGACGAAGATTCAAATGGGCGTAAAAATACTTAGAAAAATCATGTACGTATCTACCCCAAACCCTAAACTCTATCTTACGAAGCCAAGCATGAAGAGAAGTGGTTTTGGGTTTCAAACATGGAAATTTCAAAAACCTCAAACTATAGGCCGGGTTAGCATCTAGTGCAGTATGTGTGAGAATGTATGCACTATGTGTGCTATAACTTGTGTGTCTTTCAAATTTGAACCAAATTTGAATAAGTTTGAAATATTTGAAATGGGGCTTTTGGCTTAAACGTTTGAAACCCAAAACGACTTCTCCTCATGCTAGACTTCATAAGACCGAGTTTAGGGTTAGGGGGTAGATACATGATTTGTCTGGTTTGAATATGTCTAAACCTTGTTTATCAACTTGAATGCTTACTATATGACATAAGAAGACCATGTGCTTTTGTTTTTCATTTTTCTATTTTTTTAAGAATTTTATGCACATTTGATTCTGGTCAAATCCTAGGTTCAACCAAGATTTAAACAAGTTTCAAGCATGAAAATGAAAACGTAAGCCAAGATCCTTCTTAATTAGTCACTCTAAAATATATGAAGCTTTTGGGACGTACTTGAAATTTCCATGTTTGAAACCCAAAACCAATTCTCTTCATGATTGACTTCATAAGACAGAGTTTAGGGTTAGGGGTAGATATACACATGATTTTTCTGGTTTGAATATGTCTAGACCTAGCTTGTTTATCAACTTGAGTGTTTACTATATGACATAATTAAGAAGGCTATGTGCTTTGGTTTTTCATTCTTTAGATTTTTTGTCTGAATTTTTATGCCCATTTGAATCTTGGTCAAATCCTAGCTAGGTTTGACCAAGATTTAAATAAGTTTAAAACATGGAAATGAAAAGGTAAGCATCGATCCTTCTTAGTCGCTCTAAAATGAAGCTGAATTTTGGGAGGTTTTTGAAATTTCCATGTTTGAAACCCAAAACCACTTCTCTTCATGCTTGACTTCATAAGACGAAGTTTAGGGTCGATAGGGGGTAGATACATGATTTGTCTTGTTTGAATATGTCTAGACCTTGTTTATCAACACTTGAATGCTTACTTTATGACTTATAAGAGGACTATGTGCATTGGTATTTCATTTTTTGATTTTTATGCCCATTTGAGAATCTTGGTAAAATCCTAGGTTTGTTGAGCAAGATTTAAACAAGTTTAACATGTGAAAATGATAAGGTAATTAAGTCTGGATCTTTCTCTTAGTAACTCTAAAATGAAGCTTTTGGGAGGTTCTTGAATTTACCATGTTTGAAACCCAAAACCACCGTACTTCTGTTCATGCTTGACTTCATAAGACAGAGTTTAGGGTTAGGGGTAGATACATGATTTTTCTGGTTTGAATATGTCTAGACCATGTTTATCAATTTGAATGCTTACTATATGACATAAGAAGGCTATGTGCTTTTGTTTTTCATTCTTTCGATTTTTTTCTGAATTGTTATGCCCATTTGAATCTTGGTCAAATCCTAGGTTCGACCAAGATTTAAACATGTTTAAAACATGACAATGAAAAGGTAATTAATCATGGATCCTTCTTAATTAACCAGCCGGTCTAATTAAAATGAAGCTTTTTGGGAGGTTTTTGAAATTTCCATGTTTGAAACCCAAAACCACACTTCTCTGCTTCATGCTTGACTTCATATATAATTAAGACAAAGTTTAGGGTTAGGGGTATGATTTGTCTGGTTTGAATATGTCTAGACCTTGTTTATGAACTTTTGAATGCTTACTATATGACATAAGAAGAATATGTGCTTTGGTTTTTTATTTTATCTTTTTTTTTATTTTATGCCCATTTGAATATTGGTCAAATCCTAGGTTTGACCAAGATTTAAACAAGTTTAAAACATGAAAATGAAAAGGTAAGCCTGGATCCTTCTTAACTAGTCACTCTAAAACGAAGCTTTAATTTTGGGAGGTTTTTGAAATTTCCATGTTTGAAACCAAAAACCACTTCTCTTCATGCTTGACTTCATAAGACAGAGTTATTTATGGTTTTAGAGGGGTAGATACATGATTTGTCTTATTTGAATATGTCTAGCTAGACCTTGTTTATCAACTTTTGAATGCTTACTATATATATGTATGTGACATAAGAAAACTATGTGCTTTGGTTTTTCATTTTTCTGATTTTTTTTGGAATTTTGATGCACATTTGAATCTTGGTCAAATCCTAGGTTTGACCAAGATTTAAACAAGTATAGATCATGAAAATGAAAATGGAAGCCTGTATCCTTCTTAGTCACCCTAAAATGAAGTTTTTGGGAGGTTTTTGAAATTTCCATGTTTGAAACCCAAAACCACTTATCTTCATGCTTGACTTCGTCATAAGACAGAGTTTAGGGGTTAGGGGGTAGATACATGATTTGTCTAGCTAGTTTGAATATGTCCAGACCTTGTTTATCAACTTTAATGCTTACTATATGACATATAAGAAGACTATGTGCGCTTTGGTTTTTCATTTTTCTGTTTTTTTATTTTATGCCCATTTGAATCTTTGTCAAATCCTAGAGATTGACTTCACAAGACAGAGTTTAGGGTTAGGGGTAGATATACACATGATTTTTCTGGTTTGAATATGTCTAGACCTTGTTTATCAACTTGAGTGTTTACTATATGACATAATTAAGAAGGCTATGTGCTTTGGTTTTTCATTCTTTAGATTTTTTGTCTGAATTTTTATGCCCATTTGAATCTTGGTCAAATCCTAGCTAGGTTTGACCAAGATTTAAATAAGTTTAAAACATGGAAATGAAAAGGTAAGCATCGATCCTTCTTAGTCGCTCTAAAATGAAGCTGAATTTTGGGAGGTTTTTGAAATTTCCATGTTTGAAACCCAAAACCACTCTTCATGCTTGACTTCATAAGACGAAGTTTAGGGTCGATAGGGGTAGATATATCTAGACCTTGTTTATCAACTTGAATGCTTACGATATGACATAAGAACACTATGTGCTTTTTTTATTTTTTGTGCCCATTTGAATCTTGGTCAAATCATAGGTTTGACCAAGATTTAAACAAGTATAGAACATGAAAATGAAAAGGGAAGCCTGTATCCTTCTTAGTCACCCTAAAATGAAGTTTTGGGAGGTTTTTGAAATTTCCATGTTTGAAACCCAAAACCACTTCTCTTCATTCTTGACTTCTTAAGACATAGTTTAGGGGTTAGCGGGTAGATACATGATTTGTATGGTTTGAATATGTCTAGACCTTGTTTATCAACTTTAATGCTTACTACATGACATAAGAAGACTATGTGCTTTGGTTTTTCATTTTTCTGTTTTTTTTGAATTTTCTGCCAATTTTGTTTGACCAAGATTTAGACAAGTTTTACACGTGAAAACGAATAAGTAAGCCTGGATCCTTCTTAGTCACTCCAAAATGTACCAATTGATAGGTGCGTTAACTTTGCTTCATGGAAAAAATAATGTCATGTAAATGAGTTAACTTGGATTTCCTACCCTTGAATCCATAGGAAACTTTGTTCTAATGCACTATAATAATCAACCGAGTTTTTACACCAACAGGTCTGTCACTTACGTGTGGTGCCCATGCGTGAGGTCCCACACTTCAGTGAGCACAAGTCACGTGCAATAGGTACGCAAACTCCCAGACATTTTCTTTGTCAAGAGAAGACGCATCAGGATGCGTATTGGAAGTCTGTGGGTCCTTCTGGATCCTTCGGTCGTCCCTCTCAAAAAAAAAAACAAATCTCTCTCATTCTCGGCCTCGCTCGACTCGCTCGCTCGCTCGCTCGCTCGCACCTCCTGCTCACTGACAAACCCTGCACAAAAGTCAACATCATCACCCGAAAAAGGGGAGACACCATAGTTCTCTCCCTTCTTCTCTCCTTCCGAGTGATCCCTCTTCCTCCGAGTTTCACTCGACGGGCAAACACACATGTGCTGCATAGTAATAATAAAAAGGTAGAAAAATCGACCTACGAATCTATAATTAAATAGGTTAAACTAGGGCTTTGCCCAGTACTACAGATCAAGGTTCAAAAAATCCAACTACGGGGTTCGAACAACCCCATTTCTAATCCAAGATTTTTTCGACCTCATCCAATGGCCTCAAACTATAGGCCGGGTTAGCATCTAGTGCAGTATGTGTGAGAATGTATGCACTATGTGTGCTATAACTTGTGTGTCTTTCAAATTTGAATAAGTTTGAAATATTTGAAATGGGGCTTTTGGCTTAAACGTTTGAAACCCAAAACGACTTCTCCTCATGCTAGACTTCATAAGACCGAGTTTAGGGTTAGGGGGTAGATACATGATTTGTCTGGTTTGAATATGTCTAAACCTTGTTTATCAACTTGAATGCTTACTATATGACATAAGAAGACCATGTGCTTTTGTTTTTCATTTTTCTATTTTTTTTAAAGAATTTTATGCACATTTGATTCTGGTCAAATCCTAGGTTCAACCAAGATTTAAACAAGTTTCAAGCATGAAAATGAAAACGTAAGCCAAGATCCTTCTTAATTAGTCACTCTAAAATATATGAAGCTTTTGGGACGTACTTGAAATTTCCATGTTTGAAACCCAAAACCAATTCTCTTCATGATTGACTTCATAAGACAGAGTTTAGGGTTAGGGGTAGATATACACATGATTTTTCTGGTTTGAATATGTCTAGACCTAGCTTGTTTATCAACTTGAGTGTTTACTATATGACATAATTAAGAAGGCTATGTGCTTTGGTTTTTCATTCTTTAGATTTTTTGTCTGAATTTTTATGCCCATTTGAATCTTGGTCAAATCCTAGCTAGGTTTGACCAAGATTTAAATAAGTTTAAAACATGGAAATGAAAAGGTAAGCATCGATCCTTCTTAGTCGCTCTAAAATGAAGCTGAATTTTGGGAGGTTTTTGAAATTTCCATGTTTGAAACCCAAAACCACTTCTCTTCATGCTTGACTTCATAAGACGAAGTTTAGGGTCGATAGGGGGTAGATACATGATTTGTCTTGTTTGAATATGTCTAGACCTTGTTTATCAACTTGAATGCTTACTTTATGACTTAAGAGGACTATGTGCATTGGTATTTCATTTTTTGATTTTTATGCCCATTTGAGAATCTTGGTAAAATCCTAGGTTTGTTGAGCAAGATTTAAACAAGTTTAACATGTGAAAATGATAAGGTAATTAAGTCTGGATCTTTCTCTTAGTAACTCTAAAATGAAGCTTTTGGGAGGTTCTTGAATTTACCATGTTTGAAACCCAAAACCACCGTACTTCTGTTCATGCTTGACTTCATAAGACAGAGTTTAGGGTTAGGGGTAGATACATGATTTTTCTGGTTTGAATATGTCTAGACCATGTTTATCAATTTGAATGCTTACTATATGACATAAGAAGACTATGTGCTTTTGTTTTTCATTCTTTCGATTTTTTTCTGAATTGTTATGCCCATTTGAATCTTGGTCAAATCCTAGGTTCGACCAAGATTTAAACAAGTTTAAAACATGACAATGAAAAGGTAATTAATCATGGATCCTTCTTAATTAACCAGCCGGTCTAATTAAAATGAAGCTTTTTGGGAGGTTTTTGAAATTTCCATGTTTGAAACCCAAAACCACACTTCTCTGCTTCATGCTTGACTTCATATATAATTAAGACAAAGTTTAGGGTTAGGGGTACATGATTTGTCTGGTTTGAATATGTCTAGACCTTGTTTATGAACTTTTGAATGCTTACTATATGACATAAGAAGAATATGTGCTTTGGTTTTTTATTTTATCTATTTTTTTATTTTATGCCCATTTGAATATTGGTCAAATCCTAGGTTTGACCAAGATTTAAACAAGTTTAAAACATGAAAATGAAAAGGTAAGCCTGGATCCTTCTTAACTAGTCACTCTAAAACGAAGCTTTAATTTTGGGAGGTTTTTGAAATTTCCATGTTTGAAACCAAAAACCACTTCTCTTCATGCTTGACTTCATAAGACAGAGTTATTTATGGTTTTAGAGGGGTAGATACATGATTTGTCTTATTTGAATATGTCTAGCTAGACCTTGTTTATCAACTTTTGAATGCTTACTATATATATGTATGTGACATAAGAAAACTATGTGCTTTGGTTTTTCGTTTTTCTGATTTTTTATGGAATTTTGATGCACATTTGAATCTTGGTCAAATCCTAGGTTTGACCAAGATTTAAACAAGTATAGATCATGAAAATGAAAATGGAAGCCTGTATCCTTCTTAGTCACCCTAAAATGAAGTTTTTGGGAGGTTTTTGAAATTTCCATGTTTGAAACCCAAAACCACTTATCTTCATGCTTGACTTCGTCATAAGACAGAGTTTAGGGGTTAGGGGGTAGATACATGATTTGTCTAGCTAGTTTGAATATGTCCAGACCTTGTTTATCAACTTTAATGCTTACTATATGACATATAAGAAGACTATGTGCGCTTTGGTTTTTCATTTTTCTTTTTTTTTTGAATTTTCTGCCAATTTTGTTTGACCAAGATTTAGACAAGTTTTACACGTGAAAACGAATAAGTAAGCCTGGATCCTTCTTAGTCACTCCAAAATGTACCAATTGATAGGTGCGTTAACTTTGCTTCATGGAAAAAATAATGTCATGTAAATGAGTTAACTTGGATTTCCTACCCTTGAATCCATAGGAAACTTTGTTCTAATGCACTATAATAATCAACCGAGTTTTTACACCAACAGGTCTGTCACTTACGTGTGGTGCCCATGCGTGAGGTCCCACACTTCAGTGAGCACAAGTCACGTGCAATAGGTACGCAAACTCCCAGCCATTTTCTTTGTCAAGAGAAGACGCATCAGGATGCGTATTGGAAGTCTGTGGGTCCTTCTGGATCCTTCGGTCGTCCCTCTCAAAAAAAAAAAAAAAACTCTCTCATTCTCGGCCTCGCTCGACTCGCTCGCTCGCTCGCTCGCTCGCACCTCCTGCTCACTGACAAACCCTGCACAAAAGTCAACATCATCACCCGAAAAAGGGGAGACACCATAGTTCTCTCCCTTCTTCTCTCCTTCCGAGTGATCCCTCTTCCTCCGAGTTTCACTCGACGGGCAAACACACATGTGCTGCATAGTAATAATAAAAAGGTAGAAAAATCGACCTACGAATCTATAATTAAATAGGTTAAACTAGGGCTTTGCCCAGTACTACAGATCAAGGTTCAAAAAATCCAACTACGGGGTTCGAACAACCCCATTTCTAATCCAAGATTTTTTTCGACCTCATCCAATGGCCTCAAACTATAGGCCGGGTTAGCATCTAGTGCAGTATGTGTGAGAATGTATGCACTATGTGTGCTATAACTTGTGTGTCTTTCAAATTTGAATAAGTTTGAAATATTTGAAATGGGGCTTTTGGCTTAAACGTTTGAAACCCAAAACGACTTCTCCTCATGCTAGACTTCATAAGACCGAGTTTAGGGTTAGGGGGTAGATACATGATTTGTCTGGTTTGAATATGTCTAAACCTTGTTTATCAACTTGAATGCTTACTATATGACATAAGAAGACCATGTGCTTTTGTTTTTCATTTTTCTATTTTTTTAAAGAATTTTATGCACATTTGATTCTGGTCAAATCCTAGGTTCAACCAAGATTTAAACAAGTTTCAAGCATGAAAATGAAAACGTAAGCCAAGATCCTTCTTAATTAGTCACTCTAAAATATATGAAGCTTTTGGGACGTACTTGAAATTTCCATGTTTGAAACCCAAAACCAATTCTCTTCATGATTGACTTCATAAGACAGAGTTTAGGGTTAGGGGTAGATATACACATGATTTTTCTGGTTTGAATATGTCTAGACCTAGCTTGTTTATCAACTTGAGTGTTTACTATATGACATAATTAAGAAGGCTATGTGCTTTGGTTTTTCATTCTTTAGATTTTTTGTCTGAATTTTTATGCCCATTTGAATCTTGGTCAAATCCTAGCTAGGTTTGACCAAGATTTAAATAAGTTTAAAACATGGAAATGAAAAGGTAAGCATCGATCCTTCTTAGTCGCTCTAAAATGAAGCTGAATTTTGGGAGGTTTTTGAAATTTCCATGTTTGAAACCCAAAACCACTTCTCTTCATGCTTGACTTCATAAGACGAAGTTTAGGGTCGATAGGGGGTAGATACATGATTTGTCTTGTTTGAATATGTCTAGACCTTGTTTATCAACTTGAATGCTTACTTTATGACTTAAGAGGACTATGTGCATTGGTATTTCATTTTTTGATTTTTATGCCCATTTGAGAATCTTGGTAAAATCCTAGGTTTGTTGAGCAAGATTTAAACAAGTTTAACATGTGAAAATGATAAGGTAATTAAGTCTGGATCTTTCTCTTAGTAACTCTAAAATGAAGCTTTTGGGAGGTTCTTGAATTTACCATGTTTGAAACCCAAAACCACCGTACTTCTGTTCATGCTTGACTTCATAAGACAGAGTTTAGGGTTAGGGGTAGATACATGATTTTTCTGGTTTGAATATGTCTAGACCATGTTTATCAATTTGAATGCTTACTATATGACATAAGAAGGCTATGTGCTTTTGTTTTTCATTCTTTCGATTTTTTTCTGAATTGTTATGCCCATTTGAATCTTGGTCAAATCCTAGGTTCGACCAAGATTTAAACATGTTTAAAACATGACAATGAAAAGGTAATTAATCATGGATCCTTCTTAATTAACCAGCCGGTCTAATTAAAATGAAGCTTTTTGGGAGGTTTTTGAAATTTCCATGTTTGAAACCCAAAACCACACTTCTCTGCTTCATGCTTGACTTCATATATAATTAAGACAAAGTTTAGGGTTAGGGGGTACATGATTTGTCTGGTTTGAATATGTCTAGACCTTGTTTATGAACTTTTGAATGCTTACTATATGACATAAGAAGAATATGTGCTTTGGTTTTTTATTTTATCTATTTTTTTATTTTATGCCCATTTGAATATTGGTCAAATCCTAGGTTTGACCAAGATTTAAACAAGTTTAAAACATGAAAATGAAAAGGTAAGCCTGGATCCTTCTTAACTAGTCACTCTAAAACGAAGCTTTAATTTTGGGAGGTTTTTGAAATTTCCATGTTTGAAACCAAAAACCACTTCTCTTCATGCTTGACTTCATAAGACAGAGTTATTTATGGTTTTAGAGGGGTAGATACATGATTTGTCTTATTTGAATATGTCTAGCTAGACCTTGTTTATCAACTTTTGAATGCTTACTATATATATGTATGTGACATAAGAAAACTATGTGCTTTGGTTTTTCATTTTTCTGATTTTTTTGGAATTTTGATGCACATTTGAATCTTGGTCAAATCCTAGGTTTGACCAAGATTTAAACAAGTATAGATCATGAAAATGAAAATGGAAGCCTGTATCCTTCTTAGTCACCCTAAAATGAAGTTTTTGGGAGGTTTTTGAAATTTCCATGTTTGAAACCCAAAACCACTTATCTTCATGCTTGACTTCGTCATAAGACAGAGTTTAGGGGTTAGGGGGTAGATACATGATTTGTCTAGCTAGTTTGAATATGTCCAGACCTTGTTTATCAACTTTAATGCTTACTATATGACATATAAGAAGACTATGTGCGCTTTGGTTTTTCATTTTTCTGTTTTTTTATTTTATGCCCATTTGAATCTTTGTCAAATCCTAGAGATTGACTTCACAAGACAGAGTTTAGGGTTAGGGGTAGATATACACATGATTTTTCTGGTTTGAATATGTCTAGACCTTGTTTATCAACTTGAGTGTTTACTATATGACATAATTAAGAAGGCTATGTGCTTTGGTTTTTCATTCTTTAGATTTTTTGTCTGAATTTTTATGCCCATTTGAATCTTGGTCAAATCCTAGCTAGGTTTGACCAAGATTTAAATAAGTTTAAAACATGGAAATGAAAAGGTAAGCATCGATCCTTCTTAGTCGCTCTAAAATGAAGCTGAATTTTGGGAGGTTTTTGAAATTTCCATGTTTGAAACCCAAAACCACTTCTCTTCATGCTTGACTTCATAAGACGAAGTTTAGGGTCGATAGGGGGTAGATATATCTAGACCTTGTTTATCAACTTGAATGCTTACGATATGACATAAGAACACTATGTGCTTTTTTTATTTTTTTGTGCCCATTTGAATCTTGGTCAAATCATAGGTTTGACCAAGATTTAAACAAGTATAGAACATGAAAATGAAAAGGGAAGCCTGTATCCTTCTTAGTCACCCTAAAATGAAGTTTTGGGAGGTTTTTGAAATTTCCATGTTTGAAACCCAAAACCACTTCTCTTCATTCTTGACTTCTTAAGACATAGTTTAGGGGTTAGCGGGTAGATACATGATTTGTATGGTTTGAATATGTCTAGACCTTGTTTATCAACTTTAATGCTTACTACATGACATAAGAAGACTATGTGCTTTGGTTTTTCATTTTTCTGTTTTTTTTTGAATTTTCTGCCAATTTTGTTTGACCAAGATTTAGACAAGTTTTACACGTGAAAACGAATAAGTAAGCCTGGATCCTTCTTAGTCACTCCAAAATGTACCAATTGATAGGTGCGTTAACTTTGCTTCATGGAAAAAATAATGTCATGTAAATGAGTTAACTTGGATTTCCTACCCTTGAATCCATAGGAAACTTTGTTCTAATGCACTATAATAATCAACCGAGTTTTTACACCAACAGGTCTGTCACTTACGTGTGGTGCCCATGCGTGAGGTCCCACACTTCAGTGAGCACAAGTCACGTGCAATAGGTACGCAAACTCCCAGACATTTTCTTTGTCAAGAGAAGACGCATCAGGATGCGTATTGGAAGTCTGTGGGTCCTTCTGGATCCTTCGGTCGTCCCTCTCAAAAAAAATCTCTCTCATTCTCGGCCTCGCTCGACTCGCTCGCTCGCTCGCTCGCACCTCCTGCTCACTGACAAACCCTGCATAAAAGTCAACATCATCACCCGAAAAAGGGGAGACACCATAATTCTCTCCCTTCTTCTCTCCTTCCGAGTGATCCCTCTTCCTCCGAGTTTCACTCGACGGGCAAACACACATGTGCTGCATAGTAATAATAAAAAGGTAGAAAAATCGACCTACGAATCTATAATTAAATAGGTTAAACTAGGGCTTTGCCCAGTACTACAGATCAAGGTTCAAAAAATCCAACTACGGGGTTCGAACAACCCCATTTCTAATCCAAGATTTTTTCGACCTCATCCAATGGCCTCAAACTATAGGCCGGGTTAGCATCTAGTGCAGTATGTGTGAGAATGTATGCACTATGTGTGCTATAACTTGTGTGTCTTTCAAATTTGAATAAGTTTGAAATATTTGAAATGGGGCTTTTGGCTTAAACGTTTGAAACCCAAAACGACTTCTCCTCATGCTAGACTTCATAAGACCGAGTTTAGGGTTAGGGGTAGATACATGATTTGTCTGGTTTGAATATGTCTAAACCTTGTTTATCAACTTGAATGCTTACTATATGACATAAGAAGACCATGTGCTTTTGTTTTTCATTTTTCTATTTTTTTAAAGAATTTTATGCACATTTGATTCTGGTCAAATCCTAGGTTCAACCAAGATTTAAACAAGTTTCAAGCATGAAAATGAAAACGTAAGCCAAGATCCTTCTTAATTAGTCACTCTAAAATATATGAAGCTTTTGGGACGTACTTGAAATTTCCATGTTTGAAACCCAAAACCAATTCTCTTCATGATTGACTTCATAAGACAGAGTTTAGGGTTAGGGGTAGATATACACATGATTTTTCTGGTTTGAATATGTCTAGACCTAGCTTGTTTATCAACTTGAGTGTTTACTATATGACATAATTAAGAAGGCTATGTGCTTTGGTTTTTCATTCTTTAGATTTTTTGTCTGAATTTTTATGCCCATTTGAATCTTGGTCAAATCCTAGCTAGGTTTGACCAAGATTTAAATAAGTTTAAAACATGGAAATGAAAAGGTAAGCATCGATCCTTCTTAGTCGCTCTAAAATGAAGCTGAATTTTGGGAGGTTTTTGAAATTTCCATGTTTGAAACCCAAAACCACTTCTCTTCATGCTTGACTTCATAAGACGAAGTTTAGGGTCGATAGGGGGTAGATACATGATTTGTCTTGTTTGAATATGTCTAGACCTTGTTTATCAACTTGAATGCTTACTTTATGACTTAAGAGGACTATGTGCATTGGTATTTCATTTTTTGATTTTTATGCCCATTTGAGAATCTTGGTAAAATCCTAGGTTTGTTGAGCAAGATTTAAACAAGTTTAACATGTGAAAATGATAAGGTAATTAAGTCTGGATCTTTCTCTTAGTAACTCTAAAATGAAGCTTTTGGGAGGTTCTTGAATTTACCATGTTTGAAACCCAAACCACCCACTTCTGTTCATGCTTGACTTCATAAGACAGAGTTTAGGGTTAGGGGTAGATACATGATTTTTCTGGTTTGAATATGTCTAGACCATGTTTATCAATTTGAATGCTTACTATATGACATAAGAAGGCTATGTGCTTTTGTTTTTCATTCTTTCGATTTTTTTCTGAATTGTTATGCCCATTTGAATCTTGGTCAAATCCTAGGTTCGACCAAGATTTAAACATGTTTAAAACATGACAATGAAAAGGTAATTAATCATGGATCCTTCTTAATTAACCAGCCAGTCTAATTAAAATGAAGCTTTTTGGGAGGTTTTTGAAATTTCCATGTTTGAAACCCAAAACCACACTTCTCTGCTTCATGCTTGACTTCATATATAATTAAGACAAAGTTTAGGGTTAGGGGGTACATGATTTGTCTGGTTTGAATATGTCTAGACCTTGTTCATGAACTTGAATGCTTACTATATGACATAAGAAGACTATGTGCTTTGGTTTTTTATTTTATTTATTTTTTATTTTATGCCCATTTGAATATTGGTCAAATCCTAGGTTTGAACAAGATTTAAACAAGTTTAAAACATGAAAATGAAAAGGTAAGCCTGGATCCTTCTTAACTAGTCACTCTAAAATGAAGCTTTAATTTTGGGAGGTTTTTGAAATTTCCATGTTATTTGAAACCCAAAACCACTTCTCTTCATGCTTGACTTCATAAGACGAAGTTTAGGGTCGATAGGGGGTAGATACATGATTTGTCTGGTTTGAATATGTCTAGACCATGTTTATCAAATCCTAGGTTTGACCAAGATTTAAACAAGTTTAAAACATGAAAATGAAAAGGGAAGCATGTATCCTTCTTAGTCACTCTAAAATGAAGTTTTTGGGCGGTTTTTGAAATTTTCATTTTTGAAACCCAAAACCACTTCTCTTCATGCTTGACTTCATAAGACATAGTTTAGGGTTAGGGGTAGATACATGATTTGTATGGTTTGAATATGTCTAGACCATGTTTATCAACTTTAATGCTTACTATATGACATAAGAAGACTATGTGCTTTTGTTTTTCATTCTTTCGATTTTTTTCTGAATTGTTATGCCCATTTGAATCTTGGTCAAATCCTAGGTTCGACCAAGATTTAAACAAGTTTAAAACATGACAATGAAAAGGTAATTAATCATGGATCCTTCTTAATTAACCAGCCGGTCTAATTAAAATGAAGCTTTTTGGGAGGTTTTTGAAATTTCCATGTTTGAAACCCAAAACCACACTTCTCTGCTTCATGCTTGACTTCATATATAATTAAGACAAAGTTTAGGGTTAGGGGTACATGATTTGTCTGGTTTGAATATGTCTAGACCTTGTTTATGAACTTTTGAATGCTTACTATATGACATAAGAAGAATATGTGCTTTGGTTTTTTATTTTATCTATTTTTTTATTTTATGCCCATTTGAATATTGGTCAAATCCTAGGTTTGACCAAGATTTAAACAAGTTTAAAACATGAAAATGAAAAGGTAAGCCTGGATCCTTCTTAACTAGTCACTCTAAAACGAAGCTTTAATTTTGGGAGGTTTTTGAAATTTCCATGTTTGAAACCAAAAACCACTTCTCTTCATGCTTGACTTCATAAGACAGAGTTATTTATGGTTTTAGAGGGGTAGATACATGATTTGTCTTATTTGAATATGTCTAGCTAGACCTTGTTTATCAACTTTTGAATGCTTACTATATATATGTATGTGACATAAGAAAACTATGTGCTTTGGTTTTTCGTTTTTCTGATTTTTTATGGAATTTTGATGCACATTTGAATCTTGGTCAAATCCTAGGTTTGACCAAGATTTAAACAAGTATAGATCATGAAAATGAAAATGGAAGCCTGTATCCTTCTTAGTCACCCTAAAATGAAGTTTTTGGGAGGTTTTTGAAATTTCCATGTTTGAAACCCAAAACCACTTATCTTCATGCTTGACTTCGTCATAAGACAGAGTTTAGGGGTTAGGGGGTAGATACATGATTTGTCTAGCTAGTTTGAATATGTCCAGACCTTGTTTATCAACTTTAATGCTTACTATATGACATATAAGAAGACTATGTGCGCTTTGGTTTTTCATTTTTCTTTTTTTTTTGAATTTTCTGCCAATTTTGTTTGACCAAGATTTAGACAAGTTTTACACGTGAAAACGAATAAGTAAGCCTGGATCCTTCTTAGTCACTCCAAAATGTACCAATTGATAGGTGCGTTAACTTTGTTTCATGGAAAAAATAATGTCATGTAAATGAGTTAACTTGGATTTCCTACCCTTGAATCCATAGGAAACTTTGTTCTAATGCACTATAATAATCAACCGAGTTTTTACACCAACAGGTCTGTCACTTACGTGTGGTGCCCATGCGTGAGGTCCCACACTTCAGTGAGCACAAGTCACGTGCAATAGGTACGCAAACTCCCAGACATTTTCTTTGTCAAGAGAAGACGCATCAGGATGCGTATTGGAAGTCTGTGGGTCCTTCTGGATCCTTCGGTCGTCCCTCTCAAAAAAAAAAACAAATCTCTCTCATTCTCGGCCTCGCTCGACTCGCTCGCTCGCTCGCTCGCACCTCCTGCTCACTGACAAACCCTGCACAAAAGTCAACATCATCACCCGAAAAAGGGGAGACACCATAATTCTCTCCCTTCTTCTCTCCTTCCGAGTGATCCCTCTTCCTCCGAGTTTCACTCGACGGGCAAACACACATGTGCTGCATAGTAATAATAAAAAGGTAGAAAAATCGACCTACGAATCTATAATTAAATAGGTTAAACTAGGGCTTTGCCCAGTACTACAGATCAAGGTTCAAAAAATCCAACTACGGGGTTCGAACAACCCCATTTCTAATCCAAGATTTTTTTCGACCTCATCCAATGGCCTCAAACTATAGGCCGGGTTAGCATCTAGTGCAGTATGTGTGAGAATGTATGCACTATGTGTGCTATAACTTGTGTGTCTTTCAAATTTGAATAAGTTTGAAATATTTGAAATGGGGCTTTTGGCTTAAACGTTTGAAACCCAAAACGACTTCTCCTCATGCTAGACTTCATAAGACCGAGTTTAGGGTTAGGGTAGATACATGATTTGTCTGGTTTGAATATGTCTAAACCTTGTTTATCAACTTGAATGCTTACTATATGACATAAGAAGACCATGTGCTTTTGTTTTTCATTTTTCTATTTTTTTAAGAATTTTATGCACATTTGATTCTGGTCAAATCCTAGGTTCAACCAAGATTTAAACAAGTTTCAAGCATGAAAATGAAAACGTAAGCCAAGATCCTTCTTAATTAGTCACTCTAAAATATATGAAGCTTTTGGGACGTACTTGAAATTTCCATGTTTGAAACCCAAAACCAATTCTCTTCATGATTGACTTCATAAGACAGAGTTTAGGGTTAGGGGTAGATATACACATGATTTTTCTGGTTTGAATATGTCTAGACCTAGCTTGTTTATCAACTTGAGTGTTTACTATATGACATAATTAAGAAGGCTATGTGCTTTGGTTTTTCATTCTTTAGATTTTTTGTCTGAATTTTTATGCCCATTTGAATCTTGGTCAAATCCTAGCTAGGTTTGACCAAGATTTAAATAAGTTTAAAACATGGAAATGAAAAGGTAAGCATCGATCCTTCTTAGTCGCTCTAAAATGAAGCTGAATTTTGGGAGGTTTTTGAAATTTCCATGTTTGAAACCCAAAACCACTTCTCTTCATGCTTGACTTCATAAGACGAAGTTTAGGGTCGATAGGGGGTAGATACATGATTTGTCTTGTTTGAATATGTCTAGACCTTGTTTATCAACTTGAATGCTTACTTTATGACTTAAGAGGACTATGTGCATTGGTATTTCATTTTTTGATTTTTATGCCCATTTGAGAATCTTGGTAAAATCCTAGGTTTGTTGAGCAAGATTTAAACAAGTTTAACATGTGAAAATGATAAGGTAATTAAGTCTGGATCTTTCTCTTAGTAACTCTAAAATGAAGCTTTTGGGAGGTTCTTGAATTTACCATGTTTGAAACCCAAAACCACCGTACTTCTGTTCATGCTTGACTTCATAAGACAGAGTTTAGGGTTAGGGGTAGATACATGATTTTTCTGGTTTGAATATGTCTAGACCATGTTTATCAATTTGAATGCTTACTATATGACATAAGAAGGCTATGTGCTTTTGTTTTTCATTCTTTCGATTTTTTTCTGAATTGTTATGCCCATTTGAATCTTGGTCAAATCCTAGGTTCGACCAAGATTTAAACATGTTTAAAACATGACAATGAAAAGGTAATTAATCATGGATCCTTCTTAATTAACCAGCCGGTCTAATTAAAATGAAGCTTTTTGGGAGGTTTTTGAAATTTCCATGTTTGAAACCCAAAACCACACTTCTCTGCTTCATGCTTGACTTCATATATAATTAA
Organism: Lolium multiflorum; assembly: GCA_030979885.1. Classification (NCBI taxonomy): domain Eukaryota; kingdom Viridiplantae; phylum Streptophyta; class Magnoliopsida; order Poales; family Poaceae; genus Lolium; species Lolium multiflorum. Next base: position 7,561,269 of record CM061751.1, on the reverse strand, counting down.
GACAAAGTTTAGGGTTAGGGGGTACATGATTTGTCTGGTTTGAATATGTCTAGACCTTGTTTATGAACTTTTGAATGCTTACTATATGACATAAGAAGAATATGTGCTTTGGTTTTTTATTTTATCTATTTTTTTATTTTATGCCCATTTGAATATTGGTCAAATCCTAGGTTTGACCAAGATTTAAACAAGTTTAAAACATGAAAATGAAAAGGTAAGCCTGGATCCTTCTTAACTAGTCACTCTAAAACGAAGCTTTAATTTTGGGAGGTTTTTGAAATTTCCATGTTTGAAACCAAAAACCACTTCTCTTCATGCTTGACTTCATAAGACAGAGTTATTTATGGTTTTAGAGGGGTAGATACATGATTTGTCTTATTTGAATATGTCTAGCTAGACCTTGTTTATCAACTTTTGAATGCTTACTATATATATGTATGTGACATAAGAAAACTATGTGCTTTGGTTTTTCATTTTTTGATTTTTTTGGAATTTTGATGCACATTTGAATCTTGGTCAAATCCTAGGTTTGACCAAGATTTAAACAAGTATAGATCATGAAAATGAAAATGGAAGCCTGTATCCTTCTTAGTCACCCTAAAATGAAGTTTTTGGGAGGTTTTTGAAATTTCCATGTTTGAAACCCAAAACCACTTATCTTCATGCTTGACTTCGTCATAAGACAGAGTTTAGGGGTTAGGGGGTAGATACATGATTTGTCTAGCTAGTTTGAATATGTCCAGACCTTGTTTATCAACTTTAATGCTTACTATATGACATATAAGAAGACTATGTGCGCTTTGGTTTTTCATTTTTTGTTTGAATTTTTATGCCCATTTGAATCTTGGTCAAATCCTAGCTAGGTTTGACCAAGATTTAAATAAGTTTAAAACATGGAAATGAAAAGGTAAGCATCGATCCTTCTTAGTCGCTCTAAAATGAAGCTGAATTTTGGGAGGTTTTTGAAATTTCCATGTTTGAAACCCAAAACCACTTCTCTTCATGCTTGACTTCATAAGACGAAGTTTAGGGTCGATAGGGGGTAGATATATCTAGACCTTGTTTATCAACTTGAATGCTTACGATATGACATAAGAACACTATGTGCTTTTTTTTATTTTTTTGTGCCCATTTGAATCTTGGTCAAATCATAGGTTTGACCAAGATTTAAACAAGTATAGAACATGAAAATGAAAAGGGAAGCCTGTATCCTTCTTAGTCACCCTAAAATGAAGTTTTGGGAGGTTTTTGAAATTTCCATGTTTGAAACCCAAAACCACACTTCTCTGCTTCATGCTTGACTTCATATATAATTAAGACAAAGTTTAGGGTTAGGGGGTACATGATTTGTCTGGTTTGAATATGTCTAGACCTTGTTCATGAACTTGAATGCTTACTATATGACATAAGAAGACTATGTGCTTTGGTTTTTTATTTTATTTATTTTTTATTTTATGCCCATTTGAATATTGGTCAAATCCTAGGTTTGAACAAGATTTAAACAAGTTTAAAACATGAAAATGAAAAGGTAAGCCTGGATCCTTCTTAACTAGTCACTCTAAAATGAAGCTTTAATTTTGGGAGGTTTTTGAAATTTCCATGTTTGAAACCCAAAACCACTTCTCTTCATGCATGCTTGACTTCATAAGACGAAGTTTAGGGTCGATAGGGGGTAGATACATGATTTGTCTGGTTTGAATATGTCTAGACCATGTTTATCAAATCCTAGGTTTGACCAAGATTTAAACAAGTTTAAAACATGAAAATGAAAAGGGAAGCATGTATCCTTCTTAGTCACTCTAAAATGAAGTTTTTGGGCGGTTTTTGAAATTTTCATGTTTGAAACCCAAAACCACTTCTCTTCATGCTTGACTTCATAAGACATAGTTTAGGGGTTAGGGGTAGATACATGATTTGTATGGTTTGAATATGTCTAGACCATGTTTATCAACTTTAATGCTTACTATATGACATAAGAAGACTATGTGCTTTGGTTTTTCATTTTTCTGATTTTTTTTAGAATTTTGATGCACATTTGAATCTTGGTCAAATCCTAGGTTTGACCAAGATTTAAACAAGTATATATAGAACATGAAAATGAAAAGGGAAGCCTGTATCCTTCTTAGTCACCCTAAAATGAAGTTTTTGGGAGGTTTTTGAAATTTCCATGTTTGAAACCCAAAACCACTTATCTTCATGCTTGAGCAAGATTTGACCAAGATTTAAACAAGTTTAAATCATGAAAATGGAAAGGTAAGCCTCGATCCTTCTTAGTCGCTCTAAAATGAAGCTTTTGGGATGTTCTTGAAATTTCCATGTTTGAAACCCGGCCAAAACGACTTTTCTTCATGCTAGACTTCATAAGATCGACACGGGGTACATATATACATGATTTGTCTGGTTTGGATATATCTAGACCTTGTTTATCAACTTGAATGCTTACGATATGACATAAGAACACTATGTGCTTTTTGTTTTTCATTTTTTGTGCCTATTTGTATCTTGGTCAAATCCTAGGTTTGACCAAGATTTAAACAAGTTTAAAACATGAAAATGAAAAGGGAAACATGTATCCTTCTTAGTCACTCTAAAATGAAGTTTTTGGGAGGTTTTTGAAATTTCCATGTTTGAAACCTAAAACCACTTCTCTTCATGCTTGACTTCATAAGACAGAGTTTAGGGTTAGAGGGGTAGATACATGATTTGTCTTATTTGAATATGTCTAGCTAGACCTTGTTTATCAACTTTTGAATGCTTACTATATATATATGTGACATAAGAAGACTATGTGCTTTTGTTTTTCATTTTTCCGATTTTTTAATTTTATGCCCATTTAAATCTTGGTCAAATCCTAGGTTTGACAATGATTTAAACAAGTTTCAAATATGAAAATGAAAAGGCAAGCATGGATCCTTCTTAGTCACTCTAAAATGAAGCTTTTGATAGGTTTTTGAAATTTCCATATTTGAAACCCAAAACCACTTCTCTTCATGCTTGACTACATAAGACAAAGTTTAGGGTTAGGGGGTAGATACATGATTTTTCTTGTTTGAATATGTCTAGACCCTTGTTTATCAACTTTAATGCTTACTATATGACATAAGAAAACTATGTGCTTTGGTTTTTCATTTTTCTGATTTTTTTGGAATTTTGATGCACATTTGAATCTTGGTCAAATCCTAGGTTTGACCAAGATTTAAACAAGTATAGAACATGAAAATGAAAAGGGAAGCCTGTATCCTTCTTAGTCACCCTAAAATGAAGTTTTTGGGAGGTTTTCAAAATTTCCATGTTTGAAACCCAAAACCACTTAATCTTCATGCTTGACTTCGTCATAAGATAGAGTTTAGGGGTTAGGGGGTAGATACATGATTTGTCTAGTTTGAATATGTCTAGACCTTGTTTACCAACTTTAATGCTTACTATATGACATATAAGAAGACTATGTGCGCTTTGGTTTTTCATTTTTTCATTTTTTTATTTTATGCCCATTTGAATCTTGGTCAAATCTAGGATTTGACCAAGATTTAAACAAGTTTAAAACATGAAAATGGAAAGGTAAGCCTGGATCCTTCTTAGTCGCTCTAAAATGAAGCTTTTGGGATGATTTTGAAATTTCCATGTTTGAAACCCAAAACCAATTCTCTTCATGCATGCTTGACTTCATAAGACAGAGTTTAGGGTTAGGGGGTTAGATACATTATTTGTCTAGTTTGAATATGTCTAGACTTTGTATATCAACTTGAATATATTATTGTACCATGTCTCCACACAGCCCAAAATGCACATATTTTCAAAAGTTTTCATGCATGAGTACTTGTAACTAGTAAAAATAGAAAGTAAAAATAGGAACCCCATGTATGAAGGATACTAAAAAGAACTCTTTCACATTTTTTTGGTATAGATTATGAGTTTGCTTGGCTTCATACACAAGTGAGTACATGTCATGCAAAAATTAACACGAAATTTAGTTATCATGACCCATTTTTGGCAGGCATTGTGCATATCGCCTTGAGAAACATCTTTGCGAGCTAGTGTATTAAACGTTTATTCACATATAATGGATTTTTTACTTTATTAGTGCACACAATGACAGAATCGGCCAAATGTGTATGATTTTTGTGAAGGTGCTAGAAAAACAAGATGCACTACGATGAAGCATGAAAGGAGGCAAGGGGAGGGATAGTGAAGAGGTGGGAGAGACCGAGAGATGAACCGCAAGGTAATTAAAAAATTGGGGCCAAAACGATTCCAACTTCCTAGGCATTGACCAACTTTGCCCCTCTTAACCCAACGTGGCAGTGAACCCGTATAAGCAACAACTTCCTCTTACTCCGCTTCTCCGAAATGGTAAGAGAACCTCTCTCCAGCTTAAGTGACCAATCGACATATCTATGGCCTTCCGACTTGGCTCTGGTCGCCGCGCGCGTAGTCCTACCACCGACGAGGAAGCGGAGCATCAGCGCCGCCTTCGCTTCGTCCATCGCGCACCAAGGCATAACCCGCCCGCTCTGCACTGGCCGGTTGTTCAGCCCGCGGCGGCGGCGCTGGCCGTGGAGCCCCTCGCCAGCCGCTTCCCGTGCGGGCCGATGGATGCAGAGGCAGGGATCTCCCACGCAACCCCGCATGCGACGCCCGCTCGGCCCTGGCCGGCTTTTCCGCCCGCGCATGCCGCATGGTTTTCTTTGCCAGCAGGTGAGATCCCCTTCCCGGCCGGCGCGAACGATGCGGAGGCAGGGAGCTCCCGTGGCCAGCCGCCTAATCCGACCGCACTTCAGGCGGTGCCGGCCGTGGAGCCAGGCCGTTCTTTCGAAGCGCATCACGGCGACGCCCTTTGCAGGAGCAACACCGCCAAGGAGCTCGTATATAACGTGATGTTCCCGGCACTCTATAGATGCCGGGATGCTCTGCAAGCTTTCGTGCAGGCTAAGAATGCGGCGGCTGCAAATCCCAGGGACGCAGCATTGCAGCGGCGCGCCGATGAGGCTAAGGTGGCGCACGCTTTCCACCAGGCGTGCCTCGACAGGCTTAACATCCAGCACGGCTTCGTGCAACCGCCAAACGCCGCTCCAGCTAAGATCCAAAAATACTCCGGTGAGCATATCACTCCGGAGTAGAACAATCCAATTTCTAGTACTGTAGGAGTACTTTATTAGTGCACAAACCTGGCGAAATTAAAGGTGTGTTCTTTGTGTGTGATGTAAATCTAAAAATTTGAAGGTTCTAGCAAAAACATTTCTTCAGAAATATTCGATGTGTTTGCTTGGCCTTATCTATATATCCGGTGAGCATATATGGATGCCAAATCCTTTACAAACTTTATATTTTTTAAGTGATCGATGTGCATGCATCTATCTCGCCATGGTAAATTAATGAAACAAGTTGCATATTTGCCAGAATTCCAAACTTCGTGAGCAGTATAGAGATCGAGACCTTAATTAATTATTATGAGTAGGATGCATGCATGCATGTCCATTTTCTAGGGTTTTAAAGGATACTAGAGCTTTTCTAGGTTAATTTGCAACTATATGTATATTTGTTTTCTAGTTCTGGGCTGATCATTAAACTCAACGTTGAGTTGTAGATTATGTGAAATTAGTACATGCCATAAAATATAGTATAATTTTTTATGTACCCTACGAGGCAGTACGTGTGGTGTACCCTTAATTATTAATTGGTAGACATGTACCGTTGGCATGTTTGAAGAAAATTTGAATTTGGAAGAAGTTTTTAAAGTAAAATTAACGCAAGCACAAAATCATGTGTGATGGTGAAATTTCTTGAACAAATTAATACAAACCTAGTAATATGAGTTTGTTTGGCTTTCTGCCCACAAGTGAGTATTGTGCGCATGTACTTTGATGCAAAATCCCGCCATACAAAACTTTTTAGTTATCATATGACCTCAAGTTAGGAAGAGATCGTATTTTAAGCAACTTCACAAACAAGAGATTCTAACAATTATATGCATGCATGAAAGAATGATTTCCCTTTTTTATTACTGTACAAAAATGGCTAGATGTGTGTTAATTGTGAAGGAGGGCTACCAAATTTTAACAGTTGCACATTATTGTCATAATTCCACCTTTTGGAAGCAGTAGGGTAGACATGCTTTCCGCTTGGTAGGATGTGTTAGTGCCATCAATTTTGTAGATATAGGTTCAAGGATTTGTTCATCTTAATCTGGAACTATATATGGATTTTTAAGCTTTTGCCTAGTAATTAAACTCATAATTGAAATAATGTAGGTTATTTAACTACATACATGCCATAAATTCTGACAGGAAATACTTGGACGTGCCTTGCGAGGGTGGTAACAAACAAGAACACAATGACCAAACTTCAAATGCCAATCCACCCACCAAGCTATACGATTGGCATGTACAATCGATCGACTCCTTCTAATCAAATTTGAATACAATAGAAGAAGTTTTAAAAAATTTCAAAATGAGATCAACTTGTGCATTGAGTCATCCTTTGTTATTTATTTGCTTGTAAAAATAGAAACATAGGCATATGAATGTATTCGAAACACTTCACTTTTCAACGGGGAAGGGACCCGAAGGTCCCAGAAAAACAAAAAAAGATTACAATAGTAGTACTCCTTTGAGAAGGCAGTAGAAGAAGGATCCTCGAAGAGCCAAATGCTTTTATTATCCACAGCTGTTCGGCTCTTTTCCTTCTCGTGTAAGCTATCGCGCAATGATTATACTAGGCTGCTCGATTATACTAATGGTCGGATGGTAGTACAACCATTTTCGCAAACTTCTGCGCCCTTCGTCATGTCAGCATCGTATCCCAGTGTGCAAGCAGTCTGCTCGAATGAAATACTCCTAAGTACGTACGGTATTCCCTCCAAAGACACACCACACGGTATTCCCTCCAAAGACGCACCGTCGCCCCGATCTGCTCGAATGAAATACTCCAAAATACTTCTGCGCCCTTCGTCATGTCAGCATCGTATCCCAGTGTGCAAGCAGTCTCCTATGAAATGGAGACGACATTTTGTTGAAAAGTGTCGGTGCATGCTATATATACCACACTAGTATGAGAGTTTTTACAGCATTATTCCGATTTCCACAGAATGCATTAAATTTGGAAGCGATGCCACACTGACAAGAGTGGTTTAAACAAGGCCATTATTTTTATTATGTTATATTACTACAATACTCCAAGGTAGCACTAGTAGCCTTCGGTTGTACTCTGCCGGTCGCGCTGCCTCATTCGACCAGACTTTATTCTTCTTCTCATATATATATACAAAATACTGTCTGCCGAGGTTCGATGACCGCACCGTCGCCCCTCTCCGCGCCGCCGTCTTGGGCCGCGCCACCATTCTCCCCGCCGAGTTCTCCCCCGTCCCCGACGCACCACCGTCAAGCACCACCGGACCGATCTTCGCAGGTATGTACATCTCCAACCTCCGGCGAGTACAGAGGTTCATCGGTCATTGTGTTCGATATAACCTTAATTTGGGGATTGCAATGTGAGTAACTTACTGGGTTTTCTAGGAAATGAAAACGGCGTCGCTCGATGCCTACACTGCGTCGGCGGATACATGGAAAGCGGAGACGGATGCTCTGCATGCATCGGCGGAGACATGTAAAGCGGATGCGGAGGCAAAGGCGAAGGCGGTGGCTAGGACGGGCCCGGGCGCTGTGGCGCTGGCAAATGCTCGTATCGAAGCTGCATTTTGTTGGAAAGTCTTGGCGCGTGCTTCGAGAGTTTTGGCGGCGCAGCCGGGAGAACCGTCGGAGGCTTCGAAGCTGGCTGCTTTGAACGCGTCGAGAGCTTGGATGGTGACTTCATCTAAGGCGGCGCTTGTTGCATATGATCGTGACTCGTCAACCCCTTTGTAAGTTCTACCTTCCCCAACTGCAATGAGGTTAGATCTGGTGGATTGGGTTTTTTGCCCAAACCAGACGTGATGATGCATTGAGATGTTTTTGTATTTTTGATGATGCATTCTGCTTCTTTTGTAATTTGGGTGATTCATTATGCTTTTTAGGTAGTAATTTTTCTGATGCACTCACCTCTTCAGGAATTTTTCATGGTTTTTTTTGTTTTTGTTTTTCTGTCAACCTAGCTAATGCTCTCTGCTGTTTAGCCAAAAGTTGGATGATGCATTGTACTGTTTACATATATTTTACTCTGATGATGCATTTTGCTCTTTTAGCCTTTTAGGTAATTTTTCTGATTCCTTGAACAGTGTGGGAAATTTCGATGAAGAATTTTGCTGTCAACTTAGATGATGTATTGTGCTGTTTACATTTTATTACCTATATCAAAGCTAACCCCATCTGATGTTACCACAGCGTTTTGGGTCCTGTAGAGGTCTCTTTTTCCTCCAATCGTGTTGACACGTTAGCAATTATTACTGTATATGCGAGATTGCCTTCCGTTGGTGCGTCCTATTTTTGTGGTGTTTTTTTTTTGCAAATTAAGGGCTTCATTGATTATGCAACAGGATTACAATTGCATTGTCCTGTTTACAATATTTTGATTTTGCTGATGCATTGTGCTGTTCACATTATTTTGATTTTGCTGATGCATTGTCCTGTTTACATTATTTTGATTTTGCTGATGCATTGTGCTGTTTACACTATTTTGATTTTGCTGATGCACCGTGCAGTTTAGGAAACTTTGATGATGAATTAGATGATGCATTTTGCTGCTTAGTCAAATTAGATGTTGCATTTTGTTTTAAAAAATAGATGATGCAGTGTGCTGTTTACATAATTTTGACGATGCATCGTGCGATTTGCATAATCCTACCAGCTTCAGTCGAAGGACACCCACAACAATCAACGATCTGCCTGGAGATGTAGTCTCTCAGATTCTTGTCAGGCTTCCTCCCCATCCAACCTGCTTACTAGCTGCATCAGGCACCAAGAAAGCATGGAGGCAATGTATGGGAAGCAATTATTTCAGAAAGCTAACTGTGTCACACAACGGAGGAAACCCGTTGCTAGGGTTTTTCACCAACAACTCCGAGGACAATCGATTCATCACAGAGCATGATCTTCACCCGGCCATCTTGAAGATGCTGGCAATCCCGTCTCAAGTGAACGGTCCCAAAATCTATGTCCTGGGATGCCGCGATGGTATGGTGCTACTCCATTCTAATGTATCCAGAGGGTATATATCAGTCTGGGATCCAATTAGGCAAGTTCTCACAGCGATACCAGAACCACCATTGTGGCGCAATCACACAATTGAAAGCAGCGGCTCAATTCTCTGTTCGAGAAACAACTCTGAACCGTTTACACATTGTGGCAAGTTCTCGGTTGTTTGGATAACAACTAAACGTTACGATGCACAGGCTCATATCTACTCACCAGATTCAAAAGAATGGGAGTTTCTAGCTCGATCAACTCCGATGCTGTCAGAGATTGACCGTAGACCGGCAACTCTCATAGGGGGTATTTTGTACTGGCCAACGAAGTCTAGATATATCATTGAGCTTGACCATGCAAAGAAGACTCTGAAATATATTCAGTGCCCTCATGAGACGCATGATATATTCATGCTTAACATTCACATCTTCAAGGGACATAATGGAGATGTTGCCCTTGCTGTTATAAGAGACTTCACCCTACAAACATGGACCAGTACAAGATCATCAACAGGCGATCACGAGTCATGGACATGTCATATAAATTTTGAATTGGATACTTTTTTTGGCCTTGACACATCATTTCCATACAATTGGAAACATCCAGTAAGGTTACTCTGCGTATTTGAGGACAAAAATGAGCTGGTTGTACGGGCAAAGGAGGGAGTATTCCAATTAGATATGAGCAACTGGCAGTGGAGAAAGTACAATTCTGCTAGACGTTGGTGCACTTTACATCCCTACTCAGTTAGACCGGGTTAGTCATTCATATGTAACCTTTGCATTCATTTACATATGACTTTTGCTGATCAATTTGTTCATTTCCTGACAGTAACCGACCTGATCCAGAGTGCAACATCAAGGACACGAAAAAGAACGCGCTGTCAGGAACCCATCTAATTCAAAGTTCAACATCCATAAGAGAAAAGGAAGTCGCATATGAAGGAGCAAGGCTTGTTTGGGCAAGAAGTGATAGCCCAGCTTTTGTTTGGTCTGATGTCTTTTAGTTTTCGTTCTGGTGGAAATGTCGCTGCACCATTTGTTTGTACTGCAGCTCCATAGTGCTAGCTGCTAGTACGTTGGCGCTGTCCTACGTCTGCTTGTTTTGGGGGCATAAATATGCCACGAAACCTTTGTTTTATGTGATCAAACGGTCATTTCTGCATGTATATGTTCGGGTTCTGATGAAACCTTTTTTGTGATCTGTACATATATTTGAGTCAGTCTGTGTTTTGTTTTATGATGGGCAGGAGTATTTGTTTTACTACACCATTGTTTATCCGAATTGTATTACTCACTCTATTCAAAAAGTTAGCGGCTCACCTTTTTCCTTCAAGATACGGATGTATCTACACACTAAAAACATATATAGATGAAACATCTTCAGACAAAGTTTAGTCACTTATGTATGGACGGGGGTAGTATTATTTATGTTGTGCTCCCAAACAAGCAGACATCGGACAGCGCCTGTTTAAAGTTCATATGTGTAATCTTATTCCCTTTGGAAGTTAAGCATTAAACTCTACTAGTACAACCGTGGTGGTCTTGTGATGTAGTACTCTTTTGATGCATTTGTGATGTAGTAGTACAGTACTTTTTTTTGAACTGGTATAGTACTATCTAAGAAGAGTACTCCCTCCGATTCACATTCATTTTACACCAATAAATATGGATCGGAGCGAGGGAGTAAATTAAACATGGCATCTCGTGCATGAAGCTTGACAGATCGATCAGGTTGGCTAGAATGGCAATACAATGCTCCTCATTAGGCAAATGCATGCCATGTACGATAGTATACATCCAGTAAAGAAGTCTATACTGACATAAAAAAGACTACATTGGGGATGAGAGTCAATTGGGGAATCTACAATACATAAAATCTTGCTCGTAGCTGATTTTGGCTAAGAGGGTTTTACTCACATTACACGTGCCACTTTCCTTGTCTGCAAAACAAGTTCCAATAAAGGAAGAGGAAAGAAGAGGACATTGTGGGCGAGATTGAACACCTTTTTATGTGTTAAGCTGAGGCCTTGTTTAGCTGAGGATTTCGACTTAGGCCTAACAGCTCAGCACACCCAGAAATAAATTTCCTTGCGCGCACCACTGTCAGCAAAAATAACAAAATTAGCACGCAAGATTAAGAACGAAGTGAATTTAAGTAACTTGGTTAGCTTTTCAAGCAATATATTCAGAGAAAGAGCACACATGTCCGGCAAATAATCGTAAGAGAAGAACAATAAATCTAAGGCATTCCACTTCATATGCAGAAGGGACGCGACAGCGCATGGATTCATACCTTGAGTCGACTCTGGCTCGTAGAAGGGCGGTCGCGCCTCGAGGATGCCGGCGACGTCTCCACCTCGATCTCACATATGACTGCTTCTCGGTGGGCGGTGCGCCACGCCATGTAGAAGATCTATCAAAAGAGGAGAGCCCGATGACGCTACCGACGCCTCAACCTTGATAGCACCGGCTTGTTGCTCCGCACCGAGATGCGCCACGTGCAAGATTTAGCGGATGCGCCAATTTTAGAGATATGTCATGATCGTTGTAACAAATTTCAACATGATGATGATTTGATCCTGCACTCGGCCTTGAACATAAGTACTAGTACAGTCTCACAATTTTTTTATCATTATACTTTGCGAGATTTAGCGGATGCGCCAAATTCAGAGATAGATCATGATCATGGTAACACAATTTTCAATGTAATGATGATTTGATGTTGCACTAGACCTTGAACATAAGTACTAGTACGGTCTCACAATTTTGTATCATTATACTTTGCAAGTTTTAGCGGATGCGCCTATTTTCAGAGGATCATGGTAACAAATTTTCAACGTGATGATGATTTGATGTTGCACTCGACCTTGAACAGAAGTACTACTACTGTCTTACAATTTATTTATCATTATACTTTGCAAGATTTAGCAGATGCGCCAAATTCAGAGATAGATCATGATCATGGTAACAAATTTTCAACGTGATGATGATTTGATGTTGCACTCGAACTTGAATAGAAGTACTAGTACAATCTCACAATTTTTTTATCATTATACTTTGCGAGATTTAGCGGATGCGCCAAATTCAGAGATAGATCGTGATCATGGTAACACACTTTTCAATGTAATGATGATTTGATGTTGCACTCGACCTTGAACATAAGTACTAGTACGGTCTCACAATTTTGTATCATTATACTTTGCAAGTTTTAGCGGATGCGCCCATTTTCAGAGGTAGATCATGATCATGGTAACAAATTTTCAACGTGATGATGATTTAATGTTGCACTCGAACTTGAACAGAAGTACTAGTATGGTCTCACAATTTTTATTACTCGTATAATTATACTTTGAAAGATATAGCGGATGCGCCAATTTCAGAGATAGATCATGATCATGGTAACAAATTTTTAACGTGATGATGATTTGATGTTGCACTCGGCCTAGAATAGAAGTACTAGTACGGTCTCACAATTTTTTTTATCATTATACTTTGATATAGCGGATACGCTAATTTCAGAGATAGATCATGACCATGGTAGTGACCAATATTCAAGATGATGATGATTTGATTTTGCACTCGGCCTTGAACAGAGGTACTAGTACGGTCTCACAATTTTTTATCATTATACTTGGACCTTAGCGAAATTCAAAATCTCATAGCGGCAAAACTTCCCGCCTACAAAATACAAAAATTTCGTACGCTTCCAAATTCCCATTCTACCCCTGTGGAGATGACAGCAAAGTCGGTTGGTGGGGGGGTCTGCCCGTCATTTTTTGGATCACCACCTCCCTAGCCCGGAAACCCTCCCAAAAAAAATTCATTTCCCTCAGACCACCCACCGGAACTTCCCAAGTCCCTCTCTCCCACCTCCACGACCACCGCACCGGAACATCCCCGCCGGACTTCCCTGGCCTACCCGAGCCCTCGCGATCCTCGTCATCCGGCTGCCTGCCGGAGCCGCTTCATCGACGCCGTCATCAACCGGACCGGATCATCCCCGCCGAACCTCGAAACCATATGCTCATCCAGCAGTCTACCGCAGTCGCTTCAGCTGCGGTATCGTCCACCCCACCGGAGCCGCTTCGCCGGATCCGTCGTCCACCGCATCGTATCTTGCTCACCGACACCGCTGTGCATGAACCGGATCTGCTTCACCGGCGCCGTGCATGATCTAAACTCTTCTACTGTCGCTTTTCTATTGCTTGCCTGCAAGTTCTTGTTTAATCTTGGGGGAACCTGTTTGTGCTAACGACGCGCCGTTACGTTTTTGCAGATGAGATGAGTAACCATGAAGTGTAATGGCCGTCTCTCCAACCCCAAGTAGCACATGTAGCGTACTTCATCACCGGATCTATCAACCCCAGGAAGATCTGCTGTGACTCCCACAGAGTGCTTCTCCTAATGTAAGTCCCTTGTTTTAGCGCCATGTTCTGGGTTCAGATGCTTGTTTGTCTGAAGCTCTTTTAGTTCATTCCTAGCTATGACCGTAACACGTTGCTATTTTCTACTTCATTGCTAACTTTAAGCGATTGAACATTTTGGTTTGCATTCCCTGCTCTGTAGATGTAGCCATCATAACTTCTATCTTGCTCAGTCGTTGTTACAAAAATTATACTGTAGGTATTATAGTAACATCCTGCTATTATTTAGTTCATGGCCAATTTTAAGTAATTGCACATGTTGGTTCGCATTCCCTGCTCTATAGCTTTTGGCATCGTAACTTCTATATTTGGTTTACATTCCCTGCTCTGTAGATCTAGCCATCATAACTTTATCTTGCTCAGTCGTTGTTACAAAAATTATGGCCTGCTACTATGTTGTTTGTGCCAATTTTTTACTCCATGAACATGTTGGCTTGCATTCCCTGTACTACAGGTGATGCCATTGTTTTGTATCTAGTTCATTGTAAGCTAACAAAGTAAGGACTTAGTTTGGCATGCTATCACTCTGCTATCTAGCCTGTAGTACAAATAAACTTGTCATACTACTAGATAATAATTTTGCGTGCCATCTTGTTCTTCAAAAGCTGCATTATTGACTTGTTTCTCTGACTTGGCATGACGCTCACATATGGAAAGCTGAACATATTGGTTTGCATTCCCTCTTATACAAGTTCACAGGTGATCCCACTATATTCTGTATCTGGTCCATCCTAAGCTCCAGCATTAACTATCCTCCATGTGTTGCTCATTACAAGTTTATATCCCGAAACATCTTGATTTGCATCCCCTTCACTATAAGTTCAGGAGTATTATTTAGTTCACGGCCAAAATGAAGTAATTGCACTTGGCACATGTTGGTTCACATTCCCTCCTCTTTAGCTTTTGCCATCGTAACTTCTATTTTTGGTTTACATTCCCTGCTCTGTAGATGTAGCCATCATAACTTCATCTTGCTCAGTCGTTGTTACAAAATTTATAGCCTGCTACTATGTTGTTCATGCCAATTTTGTACTCCCTGAACATGTTGGTTTGCATGGGACTCGACAGTAGTAAGTCTGTTGTTTCATTCTAACATGCTCTGTTATATTGGCTGTTGGTATGCGGCATGCACTCTTTGTTTGCTTATTGTGCGCATTACAATGATCTTGTTATAATGACGAAATGATGAGTTCCAAATTCTTTGCCAAACAATATTGTAGTGTCTTTGCCTTTCCATTGTTGCTGTCTTAACTTGTAATGTCTTTGTTTCAGATATAGGTGCTGCATGGACAACTTAAAAGATTGCCGGATCGCTTCATTGTATTGCTAGGTTTAATTACCATTCAATTTCTCTGGGTTCTGTAATATTTTTTTCAATGCCTTGCAGCTGATGTAATATTTAGTTAGTTTTTATAGTTCTTTCGCGCATTTTTTCTTTGGTGCTTGTGGTAAGTGAGGCTATCCGACAGAAATCAATGCTGCGTAAATATTCTCAGTATCTAAATCACGAATTCCCATCCCTTAAACGGCCCAATTAAGCGAAATCACATATGTGCCTGCCCGCAAAATCCTAAAGCGCATATTATGCCGGCATATAAACAGCAACTAAACGGGCTGGCCCACTTACTTCTTGGGCCAGCCCATTTGATTTACGGTGGACCCCACACTAATTGGGCTGGCCCACTTGCTTTAAGGTGGACCCCACCAACTACTGGGCCGGCCCACTAATTAGTTGGGCCAGCCCATTTGCTTTTTGGTGGACCCCACAAAATAAATGGGCCCTTTAAGAGGAAAGTGGGACCCACTGTGTTTTGGCCCGCCCACTATCTTGTTGGGCCGGCCCACTTGCTATATGGTGGACCCCACATACTAGTTGGGCCGGCCCTTTAACAGAAAGTGGGACCCACATGTGTTTTTGGCCCGCCCACTATCGTGTTGGGCCGGCCCACTTGCTATATGGTGGTCCCACATACTAAATGGGCCGGCCCTTTAAGAGGAAAGTGGGACCCACTGTGTTTTGGCCCCCACTATCTTGTTGGGCCGGCCACCTGCTATATGGTGGACCCCACATACTAATTGGGCCGCCCTTTAACAGGAAAGTGGGACCCACTGTGTTTTTGGCCCGCCCACTATCTTGTGGGCCGCCCACTTGCTATATGGTGGACCCCACATACTAAATGGGCCGGCCCTTTAAAGGAAAGTGGGACCCACGTGTTTTTGGCCCGCCCACTATTTTGTTGGGCCCCACTTGCTGTATGGTGGACCCCACAAACGAAATGGGCCGACCCTTTACCTGGAAAGTGGGACCCACTGTGTTTTTGGCCCGCCCACTAGCTTGTTGGGCGGCCCACTTGCTATACGGTGGACCCCACACACTAAATGGGCCGGCCCTTTAACAGGAAAGTGGGACCCACCTGTGTTTTTGGCCCGGCCCACTTGCTTCTTGGGCCGGCCCAGTTGCTGTAAGGTGGACCCCACATGTTAAATGGGCCGGCCCATTTAAGTTTTGACCAGTCAACCTTAGAGGTTAGGCCCGGCCCACGTAACTAATGGACCGGCCCAGCTATATAGTTGACCGGTCAAACTATGTCATCTGGCCCGGCCCGCTTAAGACGTGGCAGGCCTCGTGTGGGCCTACCATCTACCACGGGGTTTCAGCCGGTTAACGCCGTTAACTGGCAGTTAACGGCGTCTGCCACGTGTCAGTTTGCATGACGTCAGCAGTCAACGGGCTCCCGAAAACACTTCCGCAACGGTCCGATTTTCCGTGGCGGAAGGGCGCCCAAGCGCGACGGACCGAAAAAATCGTCGTTGGACTTTGCCTGACGCAGTTTCCACAACGGAACCCATATCGTCGGGTTAGGCCCATAGGCGACGAAAAATGCCCCTTAGTTGACGATTTTGGGACGTTGTCTATCAGAACTTTTCTTGTAGTGAAATGTTCACATTTTCTAGGTTTGTAATATGCACTAAGCTTATTACTCCCCCATAATGTGATAATGAATTTATTTTCACAAGAGGCAAATAAGATCCAACTAGAGATATTAATGGACATTAGAATTTGAATTTCTCATGAAGATGACATACCACATAGAGACTAGATAATCTTGCAATATCAATTCTAAGTGATATTCCTCATGTACACACATTGTTAGGATTGTGAAATTCCCAAAGGAATATCACTCCCCCAAAATGGGATAGTCCATTAATCGCTCATAAGAGCCATATAAGATACAACAAGATGCAAAGAGGCTCCAACACAAACACAAATACATGGTGTGCAACCCAACATACATAGACTTGATTTCTCAAGAAAAGCAAGTAGGAAGCACAACATATACAAACACATGTTAGGAACAAAACTAACACATGCAAAGGGGCGAGTAACTTTCAATATAAATGAGTTGAGCACATGTTACCGCAAGGAGGAACATTGGATATATGATAGTAGCAAGATAATCAAAAGACTTGGCTTGATATAATATAAATGATGAAGATCCCTTAATTCTTCATGATGTAGCCAAGTCTCCAATGCCCTCCAACAAGCACCAAGATCACCCGGGGTTTATGAAGGCCCAGAACTCGAAGAATAAGAAGACTCGGAAGCCCATTTAGTGATTAGGAAAGATAGTTTGTATTAGGAAAGATAGAGATTTGTAATCTTACGGGTTGGGTACGAAACCCTCCCGAACTCTGTAACTTGTGTACTACGAAACCCTCGGCTCCGCCTCCTATATAAGGGGGAGTCGAGGGACAAAGAAAGGATCGAATCTACTGTCAACATAACCCTAGTTTTCATAATCGTCGAGTACTTTTCGCCTGAACCTTCGAGATCTACTTGCCCTCTACTTCTAGCAAAACCCTAGTCTACAATCTGTAGGCATTGACAAGTTAATCCTTTGTCAATTGGCGCCGTCTGTGGGAATTAGAGGTTGCAAGGAGCTGATCTCGATGGCACGTTCAAGATCGTCGACTTCGTCGGTGGCAAGCAACGCGATGGATCGAGGTAACAAGGGAAAAACTGATCTAGTCAATTTTATTCCTCACCCGCCCTCCCGTATGGATGCATGTGCCTATCTGGAGGAGCCCATCATCATGACGTTCGGAGAATTCCGATTTGGCGTCAACAAAGAAGGATCCTACCGTCTCGAAGTTCCGATCTCGTCGGAATTTTCAGCGGTCGATTCTAACTTTTCGTCGAGTGACGAGGAGTTTTCGTCGCCACGCTTCGTCGACAGCAAGGCAAGCGGAAAGCTCGCCAAGATCTTCAGCAACACATCCTTCGAGTCGTCTGCGGACTCCTTTATAAGCAGCGACTCCGACAGCGTCGACAGCTTCAACTTCATCGACAAATCTGCTGCCATCGGAAAGGTCTTCACCACTCTATATGATGGTGTCACCAATCCCGACAAAAATCAATGCGCAAAATATCATCAGATTTATGCGATAGAAGGGGCAGGCCGATCAGAGCCAGAAACGTCAGAGGCTTTCGACGATTTGGGAAATCCATACGTCGATCCCGCTGATCTCAGACATGGCCTAGGCACTAAATACGTCGGGTCTTCACCTCGAGAAAGAGTACAGCTCCCGCAAGAAGCGTGGGATAGGGCTGCGAAAGCCATGGATGGTTCAGAACCTATGACCACCACTGCTACTGTACAAGAACTTCAAGCATATCAATATAGACTTGCTCGGGTGAGCAGAGAGTTGGAAAAACAGACAGCATCCCTGAATAGGAGAAAAGAAGCAGCTTCTGCATCAAGCAGACGCCGAGCAGAGTTAAGTCGCCTTTCAGGAACTTCGGGAGATAGTCACAGAGAAGCTCGGAGGAGAGCAATGTCTCGGCTGCAAAACATACCCGAAGCAGAAAGAGGAAACATAATCCAAAATCTCGACATGTCCTTTATGTCGATTGATGAAAGGGGAAATATCATCCCAAAAACGCCAGAAGCAGGTTACATGGCAACACAAGCTTACATCCTGGCGTCCAGACCACCTCCTGGGGACCCGAGAGAACCATTGTTCAATATGGCAATGGCTGGAGTAGGAGTTATGGGAACAGCGTTTGCAACAACGCCTCCCGAAGAAAATCCTAGGCAAAATAGTCCACGACCCAACACAGCAGTTCAAGACCCCCCAAGAACAAGTGGAGCAAGAGACACAGCAGTCCAAGTAAGGGTGGACAGAGCGCGACAAGAAAGAAGGGAGCGTCAGCACTCACCAGAAGTTGCCGACGAAGATATGTGTGGGCTCCCGTGTTTCACGAGAAGAGTTCGAAAGACTCGAGTCCCAAAAGGGTTCAAGCTACCCGAAAATTTCAAGAAATTCGACGGCCTGCAAGATCCCGAGGATTGGCTCGTGGATTATCTCGAGATGGTAAAGCTGGTAGGAGGAACCAGAGCAACAGCTATGCAAAGTATCCAAGTTCACTTGAGCGGTGCCGCGAGATCTTGGATAAAGAAACTCCCCCCAAATTCCATCGACAGCTGGGATAACTTTGAGGACATCTTCGTGAAAAACTTCCGATCCACCTGCAAGAAACCTGCGTCATTGGAAGAGTTGAGGGCGTGTCGACAAAAACACGACGAGTCGATGAGGAAATATATACAGCGGTGGAACATCATAAAGAACTCGGCAGAAGATATATCTGACGAGAGGGCAATAGATGCGTTCGTGGCAGGAATTCGGCGAGGAGATTTTGTCGAGGACTTAGGGAGAACTAACCCTAAGACCATATCAGCACTCATGGAGATAGCCAATAAATGGGCAGATGGAGAAGACGCAATATACAACAAGCGACACAGGTCGCCAGAGGAGGATCGTGGTCGAAATTATCAAAATAGAAGGCGATTTTCTCGCCAGTTCTACAACAACGATGCTCCCGGCCATATATCGGCTGGTTTTCGAGGAAATCCTGGAGGAAACAGTCGAGACGACTATCAAAGGAGTAACGAGCATCAAGGCGACAATAGAGGTGATTCTCGCGGCAACAGACAAAACAATGGACCAAGGTTCCAAAGACCTTATGTGTCCCCCGAAGAGATGATGAACGGTCCGTGCCAGATGCATTTTTATCTTGACAACAATGGAAAGAGGCAGTCAGGGCATCTCCAGAAAGATTGCCGAAACTTTCAGGCAATGTTGCGAGCCGCAGGAATCGCAAATGCCCAAGCCACGAATAGAAACCCCCAGGGGCCAAGGAGCGAGATCCACCTTCCACCTCCTCCCGCAATTACGGACGAAAATCGGCACCAGCTAGAATAGCGGCAGCACCACATCCACCTCCATACGTTGACCCCAACTCTAACGGTGCGGTCTCGATGATTCAGAAAGCTAGGCCATCAAACAGGGCGCAGAAGGTAATCTCGCGACAAGTGTTCATGGCAGAGAAGATGCCTCCACCAACAGTCGAGTACTTAAATTGGTCGGGGCAAGACATCGGCTTCACAATCGCAGACCATCCGCAGCAAGTTCCTCGACCAGGACAATCAGCACTCATTTTACCCGCAGTAATCGCTGGTTTTGACGTGTCGAGAGTTTTCATAGATGGCGGCAGCAGCTTAAACCTCATGTATGCAGATACATTGAGGAAGATGAACATATCCCTAGCAAACTTGAAACCAACTGACACACGTTTCCACGGGATCACACCAGAGAAGCCAAGTTACCCATTGGGCAAAATCAACCTCGACGTTCAGTTTGGAACCCGAGAAAACTACAGGATAGAGAATTTGGAGTTCGAAGTTGTGGATTTCCCGTCGCAATATCATGCTTTGTTGGGACGACCAGCATATGCCAGGTTCATGGCAGTGCCGCATTATACATATCTGTTGTGGAGGTTGCCTGGGCCTAAGGGACCTATCACAATCAAAGGAAGTTTCGCGTTATCTGATAAATGCGACAAGGATTTTCATCGACTATCGGAAACTTTCGGGATGCAAGCAGAATATGCGGCGCCAAGGTTCACTGATTATGATGTGCTGCCAGAGGTAGGGAGATCTTCCAAGGAGCCAACTTTCAACACAACCAAGGATTCAAAAGAGGTACAGATCCACCCGACAGATCCAAAGAAAACGACATCCATTGCCGCAAACATGGATGTCGCATAGGAAAGCGCGCTCGTCGAGTTCCTCCGTGAGCACTGGAAAATCTTCGCATGGTGTCCAGCTGACATGCCAGGAGTACCCAGGGAACTTGCCGAGCACCACCTCAATTTGGATCCTCTCGCAAGACCAGTAAAGCAACCTTTGCGGCGTTTTTCGGAGCCTAGCCGCAAAGCCATGTTATCTGAAATAGATCGACTCAAAGATGCTGGTTTCATCAGGGAAATATCTACCGAAGCCACGTGGGTAGCTAACCCAGTGATGGTGCCGAAAAAACACACAATAGTCCTTCGCATGTGCGTCGACTTCACGTGTCTCAATAAACATTGTCCCAAGGATCACTTTCCCCTCCCAAGGATCGATCAAATCATCGACTCCACGGCAGGATGCGAACGTCTTTCCTTTTTGGACGCATACTCTGGTTATAACCAAATCAGACTAAAAGAAGAAGATGAAGCCAAGACAGCGTTCATCACACCTTACGGCGTGTTTTGTTACAAAACAATGCCCTTTGGTTTGAAAAACGCGGGAGCAACGTATCAGCGGATGATGCAGAAGTGCCTAGCAACACAGATTGGTAAAAATGTACAAGTCTACATTGATGATGTCGTAATAACATCAAAGAAGGGGTCAACTCTGATCGAAGATTTGAAGGAAACCTTCGACAACCTCGACAAGTTCTGTCTCAAGCTGAACCCGACAAAGTGCTCTTTTGGAGTTCCCGCAGGAGAACTCCTCGGGTTCTTAGTATCAGCAAGAGGGATTGAAGCCAACCCTGAAAAAATCCAGGCCATAGTGACCATGAGAAAGCCAACAAAGTTGAAAGAGATACAACAGCTAACGGGGCGAGTCGCAGCTTTAAGCAGATTCGTCGCCAGGCTAGGAGAAAAGGCGCTACCGTTCTATGCATTGATCAAACAAGGGGAAAAATTTCAATGGAACGAAGAAGCAGATAGAGCCTTCGAGAACCTCAAGCGGGCAATTTCGACACCACCGATATTGGTGGCGCCTAAAGAGAAAGAACCTCTCCTCTTATACATTGCAGCCACACCTCAGGTGGTCAGCACAGCCCTAGTAGTCGAGAGAGAAGAAGAAGGCAAGCTTCATGGAGTTCAAAGGCCAGTATATTTCATCAGCGAAGTACTGTCGCCTTCAAAACAGCGGTACCCGCAATATCAGAAACTGGCATATGGAGTATTCACGACAGCAAGAAAACTGCGACACTATTTTTCGGCGCACCCGATAATAGTGGTCAATGAGGCTCCCTTGTCAAATATACTGAACAACCCAGAAGCTACGGGTCGTGTCTCCCTTTGGGGAATAGAACTTTCTCCTCGGGACATCACGTATGAAAAAAGAAAAGCAATAAAATCGCAGGTTTTACCAGATTTCATTGCAGAGTGGATGGAACTACAAAACACGGGGCCTCCAGATTTATCGAGAACTTGGACCATGAACTTCGACGGGTCCAAAAGGTTGGAAGGTGCTGGAGCAGGCGTGATATTGGTATCACCTGAAGGCGATAAGTTGAAATATGTTTTGCGGATGACGTTCCCAAACGCATCTAACAATGAAGCAGAATATGAAGCTCTCATACACGGGATGAAGATGGCGAAAGCTTGCGGTGCAACCCGACTAAAAATCTTCGGCGACTCACAATTGGTGGCACAGCAAGTTATGAACCAATGTGATGCAGTCAACGAAAGTATGATAGCATACAAAGAGGTGTACAATGAGCTGGAGAAATTATTTGATGGTTGCGAGGTAAACCACATCAGCAGGATGAGTAACGATGAAGCCGACGTTCTTGCAAACATCGGGTCACAGTGTCTCGCGATTCCTCCAGGCGTGTTTTGGGAAGAGATAAGCGAGAGATCAACAAAGCCAGCAAAAACAAAGAAGGAGAAGAAAGAGAAACCCTCGAGTATCACCAAAGACACAGCAGAAGAAGAAGAAGAGCAAGAGCTAGTCATGATGGTGCAAATTCCATGGATGCAGGTTTACATATCATACATCCTAAGGAAAACAATACCCGACGATCCAGTTGAAGCAAGGCGAATAATTAGGAGATCAAAAGCTTTTACTGTGATAAAAGGGGAGTTGTACAAACGAAGCATTTCGGGCGTGCTACAGAGATGTGTTACACCCGAAGAAGGAAGAATCATCCTGAAAGATGTGCATGAAGGAATATGCGGTCACCACGCGAGTAGTCGAGCTATCGCGGACAAAGTTTTCAGAGCAGGATTTTACTGGTTAACGGCAATAGAGGACGCGAAGGAAATAGTGAGAACTTGCGACGCGTGCCAAAGATTTGCCGCCAAACCTCACTCTCCCGCAGCAGAACTTATGCCAATCCCACTATCTTGGCCCTTTGCTCAATGGGGCCTCGACATGGTGGGAAAACTACACAAAGCTTCGCCAGGAGGTTATGAGTATATGCTTGTCGCTGTCGACAAATTTACAAAATGGATCGAAGCAAAGCCGATAAATTCACCGGACGGCGCGTCGGCGATTAAGTTCGTGAAAAGCATCGTCTTCAGATTTGGAGTCCCTCATAGCATCGTCACAGACAACGGCAGCAACTTTACGTCCAAGGAGTTCAAAGCATACTGCGCAGAAGTGGGCATTAAGTTAAGTTTTGCGTCTGTCGCACATCCACAGACCAATGGTCAAGTCGAGAAAGCAAATGGCATCATCTGCAATGGTATCAAGAAACGCCTGCTAGGTCCATTGGAAAAAGCTCGGCATACTTGGCCGGAGGAGCTGCCAAGTGTGTTGTGGAGTATCCGAACAACACCAAATACGGCGACACAGGAAACGCCGTTTTTTCTGGTCCATGGAGCCGAAGCAGTCCTGCCGATAGAAATCGAGCATGATTCTCCAAGAGTCACAGAATATAATGAAGAAACTTCGAGAAAAGCCTTGGAGGACGACGTCGATGCACTTGACGAAGCTCGAGACGAAGTCCTGTCGAGAGTCGCTAAATATCAACAGGACCTGAAGAATTACCACAGTCGAAGATTGCGGCCAAGATCTTTTCAAGTTGGTGATTTAGTTTTGCGACTCAATCAAAAAAGTCATGAAAAACTCGAGTCACCATGGCTTGGACCCTACATCGTCACAGAAGTCATCGAAGGAGGAGCATACAGAATCAAGGACAAGAAGACGGGGAACGTTGAGCCAAATCCTTGGAACGTGGCGCAGCTCAGGCGTTTTTACGCCTAGATAGCGAAATATAGTCTCCTCTGTAAACATACAATGTACTGAAACGCCCGCGAGTTTTCAGACGCACTCTTTTCCTTTTTCGGGGCACCGAGTGGGGCCGGGAAAGGTTTTTAATGAGGCGGGCTCGCGGTGCTGCAATATAATAAAAATAGTAAAGATATACTTCTTATTCGTCGACACACTCGGGGGCTCTACACCTTCAAAATCACAAAACTCGATTTACTGAAAATATTTCGCCTTGGTACAATAGTACCTCGCCAAATACATAAATCGGAAGCTGGTAATGATTAAATATAGTACACACGTCAGAAAATCTCATCACTTTGGTCCAAAAACCCGACAAACAAAAATATAGAACTTCGACACCAAGATCCTGCAGTCCATCAAGGTGTTTTATTACAGCACAAGAAGAAATCTTTGAAAGAGAAAAATAGTACAAACTCTAGCCAAAAGGCTCGGGGGCTCCAACAATATAGAGCATTCTGTGATATACAACAAATGTTTTCGACAAAGTTTTACAAATCAGTCAGAACCTAAAATAGTATCTATTGACAAGCCTCTGGTTGTTTTATGCTCAGCATAAGATCCCTTGACGAAGAATTCTGAATCCATCCGAAGAAGCTCATCTATCATCGACTCGGCCACAGGAGTCACCATCTCATTGATTGCATCAATATTATTCTTCCGCCGCGTTTTCTTCAGGCAATCAACGACAATCTTCGACAGGTCTAACTTTGGATGGCAAATATGTATCATAATCATGGCAAATCTTGCTCCGGCGGTCATTGAGCTCGCACAAAATTATGAATACGAGGAGCATCTCTGAAGGCCTCCAGTAAATTGGGAAGAGTTGTCGGTACTTCATTTCGAGGAAACAAAGTCTTGAAAACAAGGGTCAATGTGGTCGTGCAAAAACTGAGAAATTCGCGCACTTGGCAAGCACGATCTTGGAACCTGACAATTTGCTGGGTTCGTTCAGGAGTGGCCCAAAATAAACAGCCATGGTTAAGGGAAAGATTGACAAGAAGATTCGTCCTCTCATTCACTCTTTGATCCTCGGCGGCAGCATCAAGAACCGAGCCTATTAGGCAACAAAGCAAGAAATTTGGAAGAAAGCACAGTAAAATAAAGAAGAGGCACCATAAGGTTGGAGCTACATACCTAACATATCAGTGCTAGCTTCCAACATTAGTTCAAGCATGCTATTTTCTCGGGTAGCAGCTCCCTCTGCTTCCAATACAGCAGCATCTTTGGCAGCCATAGCCTCTTTGGCTTGACGAAGAGCAAGCTCTTCTTGTTCAGATGCTTTCCGAGATTGTTCCATCATTGCCAAAGTTTGTTTCTTCATGGATTGAAGTTGTTGTCGAAGTTCTTGTAAATCTTCCGACACAGGTTTGCTTGAAGAACCTTCAAGGAGATTATCATCGGTTTTTACCTTCTTCGAGAAGGAAGACGCAGGCACAGCGTCGGGAGAGCAAGGGTTGGTTGAATAATTATCAAATATTAACTGGAAAAGAAAATCCCAGGATCAATGATAGTACCAAGAGGAATTTCATTGCTTTCTAGAAAGTTTACATGGTCATTACAAACGAAGTTCTCCAAAAGGTCTAACAGAATAATTGTCGCCAAGGCTAGAATGGCGACAACAGCAAAAGAAATAAAGAAAGCAAAAAGTAGAAAAGGCAAAGGCATTCAATTAGACCTCCGGCTTTGACGAGCTAGGAGTCGAAGATGGCTTGATCCCGAGATAGGCCAGGATTTTCTTCGTGTTCAGCTTTGCCGCCTTGATCAATGATCGCCACTTTGTTTGCTCTATCTGCTCCGTGTCGCCAACTTTGGCCCAGTCAATAGTCTGTTGACTGTCAGCAACTAGGGCAACGGTGCTTTCAACGGCAACCTTCATGTTCTCATGGCGCATCTTCAGCCCAAGATCTTCGGGAGGATTAAAGCACTTGGCAAGACCAAGGAAAGTCGCGGGCTCCTCTTTCTTCGGGAAGAAGTAGGGGAAAAGCTTCGACAACCCCGCCCTGGCTTCATCCATGCCTTCACGCGCTTCCGTCCCATGAAATTCAAGGAATGAAACGGCGTCAAGAAGAGAATCATTGTCGGGATCTTCAAGTTCAAATTCTTGAGAGGTCCTATCTGTCAAAATAAAAATAGAAAATTTGGTCAACAAACAAGTGCAAAAAAGAAAAATCCAAAGGATATGAAATGGTGCAAATACTTACTGACAAAGCGACGATTTTGTGTCTTTATGCGTTTGGTGATCGCCGCTTCGCGAGCAGATTGCGCAGTTATGTGATCGCTTAGCGAAGTCTCGGCATCATGCAGACGTTTCCGAAGATCTTCGACACCAGCAGCATCAGCCTTAGCTTTGTCGGCTTCTTGCCTAGCTTCAACAGCATCCGACTCGGCCTTCTTACGAGCCTCTTCACTTTGCTCTAATTTTTGAGCAAGTGTATTGGCACGCTCGTTGACCTCCGCCAGTTTTTCTGTCAAGAAAGTTAAAAACGTCGACAACAAGATAGCAAGAAAGCACAAGCAAAAGAGAAGTAACGAAGCATTACCTTCAGTTTTGCTGGCATAATCACGGTACCCAATGAATTGAGCACCAATGCGAAGAAGCTCTTTGATCGTAGGCTATCAAAGAAGGACAAAGAAAGAAAATGTCGGCATGGGAAAAATGATGACACTTAGAAGCAAATGAAGAAAATATAAACAGCGACAAGAGCATTAAGAACTTACATCATCCAAGAGAGGGTTAGAAGAGCTACTCGATTGAAGAGTAAGCTCCGGGATTGTTTCAACCCTTGCCCTTTTTGGTGAAGGGACAAGGGGGCTTGAAGGAGGAGTAGCAGCGCCGACGTGTCGAGGAGGCGAAGTTTCTTCTCCTTCAACTGGCGTCTCCGAGGCGACTAATGTATGTGACGTACTCGTTCGAGCAGCCACATCAGCAGTTGGTACTTCTTCTTCATCATCACTACGAGTAAATGTCGACAATATAAAAAGCAAGATAGACAAAAATCTTCAAGTACAAATAAACAGAGAAAGGGTACTTACGAACTGATGAGAGCCTCGAGGTATGGATCATAACCTGCCTTCTGGCGAGAAGGAACAGCTTCTTCGGCCTTGGAGGTGCCGGAATCTTCGGCATCATTCCTTTTCCTTTTGTTCTTTGGAGAAACAGCAGGAGGAGGAGATTGTGCCGACGCAGTGGCTTCAGAGGCATCCTCCTTTTCGTCAGATCCCGCAGATTTTCGAGATTCTGCGGGTTCATTTGCAAAAGAGGGGGCATCTTGGTTATCGTCGGAGATAACGGCCCTTTCTTCGACTTCCCCACCTTCCGGAAGAGGAGGAAGTGAAACAAGATTTGGGTGGTTCTGTATAAACATAAGGAAGAATGTCAAAAAGGAGTAACAACACAAAAAGCAAGGCAATAACAAATTACGCGACAATGTTTACCTTAGGAAGCGCATGGCGGCGCTGTATGGTTTTACGCGATAAGTGGAAGGGATAGAATCTTTCTTCTTGAGAGATGAAATTTTTCGGATAAGCCTATCCAAATCCTTGACTTCCAGATTCGTCGACAGGCGATCTGTGTCTTCATCGCCAGCATAATTCCAGAAAGGGTTTTTGCGAGCCTGAAGAGGCTGCACTCTAGTCCTAAGGAAATACGCCGTAATTTGGATGCCTGATAATTCTTTTCCACGAGTATTTTGCAACTCATGGATGCGAGTCATCAGGGCCTCTGTCGAAGTTCTTTCTTCCTCGGTAGCTTCTGCGTCCCAAGAACGGCGGCGAAGGATTTTCTCGGCACCGTCAAAAGGAGGAATGTTGTCTTCGGCGCATCCATGGTTTTCTTCACGAATATATAACCACTTCTTGCGCCACCCTTGAACGGAGTCAGGGAGTTTGACGTCGAAGTAGTTGACAGAGGAGCGAACAGAAATAACAACGCCGCCTATATTATAGGCGACATTGGCAGAGCCATTACGGCGACAAAAGAAAATGCGCTTCCATAATGCCCAGTTAGGCTGGACACCAAGGAAGGCTTCGCAGAGGGTGATGAAGATAGAAATGTGAAGGATAGAGTTGGGCGTGAGGTGGTGAAGTTGGAGACCATAAACATAAAGTAACCCCCGAAGAAAAGGGTGAATGGGGGCGGAAAGACCGCGGATGAGGTGATCAACAAAACTTACCCGATACCCCATTGGAGGGGTTGGGTAGCTTTCTTCACTGGGGAAGCAAACCGCTTTGGGTTTCTTGCTAATCCCCAGCTTCTTCAAGAGATTCAGGTCCTGGTTCGTGATCTTGGACCTCTCCCACTCCGCGGCTCCTAGATCCGCGGCAGCCATCGATGAATCGGGTGTGCTGTGCCTGGTCAAGCGACGCGGTGGCATCAACAATGGCGGAGAAGTGTAGCTGCGAAGAGAAGAGCTTTGAGAGATGAGGAGCGCAGGAGGAAATTTTGCAGAGGAAAGCAGGGGAACGGCGCGAGCGGAAGTGTTCGAGGAAGAAGAAGGGGATCTTATATAGAGGTGCGGTGAAGCGGCGGACCGTTGGATGGAAAAAGAATGCAGGAGATGATCACCACGTGGAAACAAGGGTAAAAAGGTATTTTAACATTGACGAGGTTACAGAACGTGTGCCAGAAAAAGGGGAGAACATGTGTCCCCCACTTGCACGACGTGTCCGTTAGATCAGGAATTGGGACCCACAAGGCAGCGAAAGAAGCGGTAATGGTCAGTTTCCAAAATAGAAATCGTGGCTATCATCAGCAATGACGTCGTCAAGATAAAAGAAAAGCTCGACTATGAGGTTTCAAAAGTTTATCGACAACATAAGATTATCTCGGGAGCTTTTGATCAAATACAAGTTTTTGCCCAAACGCTCGGGGGCTACTTTGGAAAAAAGAAAATTCGAGTCTGACAAGATAGAAATGGCGAGAGCCTATGATCAAATACAAGTATTTGTTCATAGCCTCGGGGGCTACTCCCATCGGGAGCGCTGGTCGCGCACCCGATAAATATAAAAATATCGAGAAGGATTATAAATATAGCGGCAAGGAATACTAATCTGTGGAGCCTACACCCAAGCACAAGTCCTTGGCTGTAGCCTCGGGGGCTACTCCCATCGGGAACGCTGTTCGCGTGCCCGATGAATTTTTATTAAAAGAAAGAAGTACGAGTGAGTATATTTCGAGTTATACAGATAACTCTACATATACTCCCATCGGGAAGACAAAAAAGTCATCAAATATGACTCGATAAAATGTGCTATTCCAGCAGTCGAAAAGCACTCGACAAAATATTCTCAGAGCGCTAAAAGTCGCGAATAAATCTCTGAATGCCGCAAAACTTTGCGAAGGTAAGACCCCAGATCCGTTCTGAGCGGCGTGGCACCGTCTCTGACGGCGGATTGCTACTATTTTCCGTATCAACAGATACGAAGAAAAATCCTAACGGACGCGTTAGGTACCCGATAAAATATGACTGGGACTCGACAGAATGGTAAGACCTTAAGCGGCACCTGTCGAAGTTTACACCAGTATCCCGAGATCATGTCCAGGGACGTGATCTTGAAGTAGGTTTTTGCGGATTGCCACTAGAGCAGTTAACTAGTACCTGATCCGTCAGATGAACTAGCCCCAACTACCGTTATCCCTGTACAAAATAGTGTTTGCATATCGAAAGATTATGTGATGAGTAAAGTTGGAGATTTTCCCTGATTCTTCGATTCAAGAAAAATCTCGGGGGCTACTGACATAGGCATCCCCAATGGGCCTGCCAAAGATGGTACCCGGGGTTTATTGAAGGCCCAGAACTCGAAGAATAAGAAGACTCGGAAGCCCATTTAGTGATTAGGAAAGATAGTTTGTATTAGGAAAGATAGAGATTTGTAATCTTACGGGTTGGGTACGAAACCCTCCCGAACTCTGTAACTTGTGTACTACGAAACCCTCGGCTCCGCCTCCTATATAAGGGGGAGTCGAGGGACAAAGAAAGGATCGAATCTACTGTCAACATAACCCTAGTTTTCATAATCGTCGAGTACTTTTCGCCTGAACCTTCGAGATCTACTTGCCCTCTACTTCTAGCAAAATAT
The DNA here is from genome assembly GCA_030979885.1 of Lolium multiflorum. Classification (NCBI taxonomy): domain Eukaryota; kingdom Viridiplantae; phylum Streptophyta; class Magnoliopsida; order Poales; family Poaceae; genus Lolium; species Lolium multiflorum. The sequence continues at coordinate 7,531,294 of CM061751.1, read as the reverse complement.
AAATGATGAAGACCCTTAATTCTTCATGATGTAGCCAAGTCTCCAATGCCCTCCAACAAGCACCTATTGATCAAATTTTGGATTGTTGGTCCCCAACTAAGTTGGGTCCTAAGAGGTTAGTCACAATAGGCTTGGCAACCCAAATGGTTCTTTTCTTGACACCACTTTGAGCACCAACAAATTTGGCAAACACATTGCCACCCTCATCCTTACGAAGAGAATAAACATCATCAATGGTGATAGAGTTGGATGAGGTACCAATAGTGCAAAAGGAGGAGATGTGGCCCTTCTCACGGCATATGTAGCAAGTTCTTTTCTTCTCCTTCTTCTCACTAGATTTCTCCACAATGGGAGCATTGGCTTGATTCTTCTTGGGAAGTGGCATTTCTTCAACTTGAGGTTGAATATGAGTTTGAGCTTGAGGCCGCTTCCCTTTTTGCTTCTTCTTCAAAGGGCAAGATCTAACATGATGCCCTTCAATTTTGCACTTGAAGCAAACAATCTTGGCCGGGTCTTTGACTTGTAATTGGCCCTTCTTAATCTTGTTGTTCTTGGACTTGTTCTTGTTGTTGGAGTTGAATCCAAGTCCACTCTTGTCATTGGGGGATTGTTGCACACTCAACATCTTGTCAAGTTTGCATTTCCCTTCATGACTCTTTACCAAGTCATTCTTCAAAGAAGTGACTTGGGCCTTGAGCTCTTTGATTTCCTCTACATGGTTAGTAACAACACAAGTACTAGAGGAAGTAGAACCTTCATTGTTAGAGCAACAAGGCAAGGAAGATAATTCATCACAAGATTTAGCAATATTATGAGTGGATGAATTACTAGGACTAGCACATGGCAATATAGCATTTTGAGTAGTAGTGCTAGTATCCACATGAGGCTCACAAGGTGTTGCCTTTGATATGATAGCCTCATGAGCTAACTTTAGCCTATCATGGGAGGCTAGAAGATCCTCATGGGAGCTAGAAAGCTTTCCATGATTTTCTTCCAATTTCCCATAATTGCTAGTTAGCAATTCAAGTTGAGCCCTTAGCTCAACATTCTCCTTCAAGATAGATGCTTCACAAGAAGTAGAGTTAGTAGCACAAGCATCATCACAAGACATATCAAGAAGAGAGGGTAACATAGCATGCTCTTTTAAATATGAAGCTTGTAGTTGCTCATGTGACTTGGTGAGGATAGAGTGTTCGCTCTCCAAGGCCTTGTGGGCCTTGTCTAGATCATCTAGATCCTTAACAAGTTTATCATGACCAACACCAACTTTGGAATTTTCCTTTTTAAGCATTTTTACTTGAGCTTTAGCATGGTCTCTTTCCTTAGTGAGTTTAGAAAATATTTCATTTTGAGACACCTCAAGGGTTTCAAGTTGCTCCTCAAGAGAGGCTACGGTATCTTGTTCTTCTTCAAGATCATTCTTTAGGGATGCTACATCATTGGCATACTCTCGTTCAAGAGCACCCATTTTATCAATGGTGTTCTCATGCATCCAAATAAGTTTTTGGCTCTCAATAGCGGTAGTCAAGATTTCAAAGAAGTGAGAGCTAGCAATTTTATCTTTGCAAAGAACCTTGAATACACTCTTACCCTTATCGCGTAGAGAGACAACCCAATCCTCTTCTTCATACTCATCCTCATCCTTATCACCACGAGGAATATTAGGTTCCATGGTAGGAGATACCGTGGAACCCTTGGCCATAAGGCATATATGAGAACCGTGAGATAAAGATGAGGAGTTACTTGAGGCTCCTTTCAAGATCTTGTCTTGACCAATAGAATCTTTGGTTTCCTCTACATTGTTAGTCACACAACAACTAGAGGAAATAGAAGCATTTTTATCATGGCCACAAGACAAAGCAAGCATATCATCATGAGATCTATGTAAGCAATTTACACATGATATGCAAGGACTATCAACACAAGCATGTAAATCATTTCTAGTGCTAGATGTGTTTAAGTCCGAAGATGAAGCATTGCAATGAGATAGAGATGAAGAATCATCAATAGTAAGCTCAATATCAACATTGCAATTTTCATCACCACTCACCATATCATTACCTTGTGTCTTGCCACACATTGGTGAAGTGGATGAAGATGAGAACTCATCACGGCCGGAAGTGGAAGCAATACAATCATCCTCAATAATATTGGACACATCATATTTATCTTGAAGCTTTGTCCATAATTCATGAGAGCTCCCAAAAGGCATGATTGATGAAGTAACTACATTGCTCACAACAATGGAAAACACATGAGAAGCAAGAGCATCGAGGCAAGAGTTTTTCTTCTCCTCATAAGATAAATTTTGGGGATCCTTAGGAGAAGAAAAACCCATGTCAAGAAATCGCTCCATGTTCGGGGAAATACCCCGCAAAATATTAAGCACATAAATTTTCCATAGATCATAATTTGTGCCATCAAATATAAACAAGTTATTGTGCGCTAATCCCCTAACCGACATCTTTACTCTCAAGGCGGTGAAGCCTAAGAATGAGAGACCTTGCTCTGATACCAATTGAAAGGACACGGATGTCGCCTAGAGGGGGGGTGAATAGGCGATTTAAAACTTTTACGAGATGGGCTTAACAAATGCGGAATAAAACTAGTGTTTACTTTGTCAAGCCCAAAGCCTATATACTATGGTTCACCTATGTGCACCAACAACTTATGCTAAGCAATACAAGCAACTATGTGATAGCAAGATATATAACTTCAAGCACGATGGCTATCACAAAGTAAAGTGCATAAGTAAAGAGCTCGGGTATAGAGATAACCGAGGCACGCGGGAGACGATGATTTATCCCGAAGTTCACACTCTTGCGAGTGCTAATCTCCGTTGGAGAGGTGCGGTGGCTTAGTGCTCCCGAACGCCACAAATGGCCTCACCTTGAGGTGTGGTTGCTCGATGCACACCAACGCCACAAAGGCCTCACCCCAAGATGCGGTACTCACACCACACACCGAGCGCCACGAAGGCGCCTCACCTTATTCTCCGGTGACCCTCGCCACAAAGGCCTAGGTCACGGTTCCACTAAGGGATTTCCTTCGAGGCGGAAACCGGGCCTTACACAAAGCTTGGGGCACGCATCCACAACTTAATTGGAGGCTCCCAAGAAATCGCCACAAAGGCCTCAAATCCGTCTAGGGTTCCAAGAACCCAAGAGTAACAACTTTCTTGCTTTCACTTCCACGAATCACCGTGGAGAACTCAAACCGATGCACCAAATGCAATGGCAAGAACACCACAAAGATGCTCAAGTCCTTCTCTCTCAAATTCCAACAAAGCTACAAAAGCTATTGGGGGAATAAGAGAGGAAGAACAAAGGAATTCACAAAGAACACCAAGATCAAGATCTAGAGGAGTTCCACTCACTAAGAGATGGATTTGATTGGTAGAAATGTAGATCTAGATCTCCTCTTCCTTTTCCCTCAAAAGTATTCAAGAATCCTTGGAGGAGTAGAGGGAGTGGCAAGCTCTCAAGGTCAACAATGGTGGAGAGCAAAAGGAGGAAGAAGAAGTGGGGAGAAAGAGGAGGAAGAAGGCCTTAAATAGGGGTCTCAGATTTCTGCCCGTTGGGGCCAAAATCGCGACAGGCCGGCAGTGCCGGCCTTGTTCCACCGGCAGTATACCCTTCGGGTACCCATTATTAGTATACCTGGCTTGGCTCGGCCCAATATGGAGAAGGCCCAACAAGGCAACCCGAAGAAGTAGTCGACTAGGACTCTTGTAAAACCCTAGGTTGGTTGCATATATAAAGTCAGCCAGGGCACCCGATAGAAGGGGACAACAGATAGACAACATAGCTCCGCCTACGGCGGCACCCTGTAAACATACTTATGATCATATAGTAGATTGCTAGCAGCACGTAGGGATCCTCCACCGAGGGGACCCGAAGCTGGGTACGTCGTGTGCCTAATCTCGCTCCCGGAATCTCCATCGTCGCTCTCTCCCGAAACTCAAGTCTACAATATTGGGTACGTCGTAGGCATTGGCAAGGTGATCCCTCGTCAATTGGCGCCGTCTGTGGAAAATTGCGACGACTGGATTTTGTCATCCGGGCGGGATCCATCGAGTTCGTCATCAACATCTGCAACAAGATTTTCGTCGGTTTCTTCACCCGCGCTAACGCGATCATCATCATCATTGCGGTCACGACCAGATCTATGGTCACAGCCAGATCGGTTTCTTCAGATCGATGGGGAGCTTGAAAATCTCTCTAAACGGCTGCGGCGTCATCTCCGCCCATGCAAACATTGATGATCGGTTTCAAGAAATCGCGTCCTGCAGATTCCATCTCATTCTCGCACCTCCTCTTAAGTTACTAGAATATTTTATTTGCTCTGATCCTTTATATACTTGTGTGTTCTCCACCTGCATGGCTCGTAGGTGGCAAGATTCGATTTCGATCAGAGAACAGTTACTATTGACAAAGAAAGGAATCAGCTAGAAGATCGGTTTGCAGCCTGAGGCTCGAAGGAGCAACATAGTAATTCATTATGCACTGGTGCACCGATTAATCTACCTCCAAAACTTCTACTACCAGGTGCTATCTAATCTAGTACCATCTGATTTCTAACATCTCGTTCTGCAAAGGATATTTCTCCAGTTTTTGCCTTCCGTGTATGCATAGATCGAACGGATCGTTCGGCAACAAAGGCCGGAAGCAAAAGCGTTTTGGAGCACTTCATCTTCATCGCCAACCATGGACTACTTCGCCGGTTATGCACTGGGCTGCTGCCTAGAGCGCCAAAGAAGAAAAAAGATTGAGTTGAGATCGGATCGAATTCAGTTAGCAGAACTGTCCACGACGCGCACGCAAAGGAAGAAGCGCCAATGCATGAATTTCCCGGCCGGAGTGTTAATTACGTGCATTAGATCACCATACTCAATTTCTTTCCACTATGGCCTATTTTTGATTATTCTATCTAACCTACTAATCGTGTCCTACGTAAATCATGGTTGATTTTCATGCAAGTACGGGAGCAGGTAATCTAACCATCTAGGAAGGCAAGAAAGCTCGCAGCAGGATGTGTGTACGCGGTCCCGGTTACATCGAGTACTAGGCGATGTGCGGAGGAAAAAATCCCACGAATTTACATCCAAGATGTTTTCTTGAGGATCAAAACCAGAGATCATACACGAGGATCAAAGTAACTAGAGAACATCCATCTACTGCACTTCCTCGCGAACTCATCGGGCGACAACCCGATTTCATCCGATATGAAAATCATCAGGTGCTACTCTTTATAAATTTATTTTAGCAAAATATTTTCGCTATGCTATTATTTACGCGCAGATTGTTGCGCTCCAATACAACTCCGGGCCGGAACAATCTCCGATTACTTCACCGCGTGCAGTCGCACGCTCGGGGCTCGCCTGCCGCGAACTCGACGATTCACTTCTCCATGCCGACTACTTTCACCATGTCAATTATTTTCGGCTAAACGCCGCACGGCTTTGCTTCATCGGTTGCGTCCGCCATATGACCTAGTTTCACGTCGGCTCAATCGCAGCCGATAATAAAGCTAAGTGTTCTTCTTCGTCTTCGCGCGACCATCTTCGACATCCATCTACTGCATCGACCACTTTCGGTGAATTTATTTTCTTCGGCTTAGTGGATATATCTTCTTCGGCTCAATAGATTTATCTTCTTCGGATTCCTCTTATAAGGTTATCATTGGTTTCCTCTATACCTAATACTACCCGACGCATTTTCGGGTTAGTGGATTTATCATCTATGATTATTGCTGGATTTATTTTCTTCGGGTCAATGGATTCATCTTCTATGATATCGACGGATTCATCTTCAATATATGCTTCATATTTAATGGCTGAATTTATATTATATTACTGTGAATGGATTCATCCTAAATGGGTTCACCTTATATGACGCCGCGACTCCATCAACTTATTCCGACGTCACGGCTAACGCTCGGGGGCTCGACAACGATTTCGCCTCGGGTCACGACTGCGACACAACAATCATGACATCACCTCAGCAACGCTCGGGGGCTCGGCTATTTCTTCATCAACAATTTCGCGGCATCTACTTTTGCTATTTGGTGGTTTCTACTTCGGCTCGACTTCTTCTCCGCACTCGAAGACTTCATCGCGCCGACTCCGTCGTGCCCAATAAGCTAAGTGATTCCTTTGTTTTACATAAAGTTAATTATCATTTACTTTCGCCGTACCCCACACTCGGGGGCTGCGCCATATTTCTTCACTATACATCTCAGGTTGGCAAAAGAAGAACTGTGCCTACAAAAATTGTCTTCAAGAGAGAACCCGACAAAATCATCTTTAGGGAGGACCCGGCGAAATTGTCTTCAAGAGAGAACCCGACGAAATCATCTTCAGGAAGGACCCGACGAAATTGTCCTCAAGAGAGAACCCGAAGAAATCTTTTTCAGGGAGGACCCGACGAAATTTTCTTCAAGAAGGACTCGAAGAAAATCTCTTCAAGGAGGAACCCGACAAAAAAAAAGAGAGAAGGGAAAAATCTTCGAGTCCATATACTCGTCATTTATTCCAGTCACATATTCGATAAAAAGCATAAGGAAGTCGACAAAGAAAGTTGAGCCTACATCCAAGTGCAAATACTCAGCTGTAGCCTCGGGGGCTACTCCCATCGGGAGCGCTGATCGCGCACCCGAAAAAATAAAATTCAATATAGCAAGTCAATATAGAAGGAGCATCAAAATCCTATTCAACAAAAGATAGCAAACCGGAGAAACGGTTCAACCCGAGGAAATGGAGCTTCCATTAGCCGAACAAAGGGCACTTGACAATATATTCTCAGAGCGCCTCAGTCGCGAATTAATCTCTAAATGCCGCAATACTTTGCGAAGGTAAGTCCCCAGGATCTGTCCTGCGCGGCGTGGCACCGCCTCTGACGGCGTTTTGCTACTTTTTCCGTATCAACAGATACGAAGAAAAATCCTAACGGACGCGTTAGGTACCCGATAAAACATAACTGGAATTCGGCATCTGGTAAGACCTTAAGCGGCACATGTCGAACGCCAGTATCCCGAGATCATGTCCGGGGACGTGATCTTGAAGTAGGTTTTTGCGGATTGCCACAAGAGTAGTTAACTGGTACCTGATCCGTCAGATGAACCAGCCCCAATTACCGTTATCCCTACACAATATATTTGATGAAGAAAATATAGTGTTTCTTTGGTCTCAAAGAATTTGAAAAAGAGAAAAAACATGGAAATTTCATTTTATGTAAATATATAAGTTTGTAGACTCAACTCGACTCTGCGACTCGAGTGGAGCCTACTCCCATCGGGAGCACATGGATTTCATTAAGTCCTCCAGAAATAGAGTTATAGTTCTTCATCGAGTAGTACAACTTGAGTCTATGCCCAAGTGCAAGCACTTGCCCATAGACTCGGGGGCTACTCCCATCGGGAGCGCTGCCGCCCACCCGATAATTTCAAGAATCGTCGACATCATCTACGCTACACATGATCAACGACATGGACCTCGCCTTGTATTTCTTCGACTTCGGAGATGATTATGCTTGGAGTCTCTACGCAAGTCTTCGACTTCCCTAGACACTGATAAGGGGTGGCCCGATCTTCTCAGTAAGCAACGGTGGTGATGATGATCACGGGGTGATGGCAGCGGAGAAACACGACGATGTAGTGGATGATAACTTGTATGACGCAACGAGATCTCTCGATTGGTCCCTATCGCCAATGCAACAGCTCTCAACCCTGCAAGATATTCGCAACTCCACACACTTGCGCACGTAGCCGCCGACCACGAAGCGGTAAGTTGCAACCGTCTAATTCCCAATGGAACAGCAGATCACACAAGACTTAAACAGGATCTACACAATATCCAAGCAATATGGTGTAGGGAATTCAATAGTTTTGCAGAGCAAACAACTAAGAACTAGGGTTTATCTTAAACGTGGTCTAAAGCAGCTAGGGGGTCGTCCAAGGCACTTATATAGGCGTCCGGGACGAGTTCTGGTCGAAAGATACAAGTAAAACCGACCCAGAATAGATCTGGTCGAGACAGACTCGGACATGTCCGGTCTGGGATCCGGTCAACCGGGCTGGTGACCGGGCGGTCCGGTCAGTGGTCCGGTCGACCTGCAACCGGATTCCTCGCAGAAATCGTCCGGTTGGCGCCCGGTACGAGGCAGTGTCAACCGGACCAGGGACCGGGTGGGCCGGTCAGGGGCCCGGTCAACCGGGTGCTGTAACCGGGCAGTCCGGCGTGTGGGCCGGTCTGACCGGACGCTGGACCGGCCTGGACTTCTTCTTCTCCTCTCGCGCATTCCTCCCGCTCCTCCCTCGCGCGTCCATGAGATATCTTCATGTCCAGCTCCATGTCCAGCTTCACGTCCATCTTCACGTCCAGCTGCTCCTCTCCTCCTCGTGCGATGCTCGTCTCCTCTTGATACCTGATGATACACAAGTAATAGGACTTAGGCAGTATAAAGTTCTCATCAATCAAAGTATCGTTTAGAAACAAGTTCACCTGTTGTTTAAGTAGCTTCGCACGAGCTCGTGTCATTGGTCCAATCCTGACTTCATTGGACTTGAGCTTCACAGCAGGTTCATCTTCAGTTGGTAATGACGGAGGTAGTAGTGAGGTAGGGATGTCCTCATCATCTCCCCCCTTCAAAAGGCGTCGACCCCGACGCTCCAAGGTCTTCTCCGTCATATGGTGTCAAATCAGCAACATTGAAAGAATTACTGACACCAAACTCATCCTCTGGAAGATCTATCGAGTATGCATTATCATTGATCTTGGCAAGCACTTTGTAAGGACCATCACCACGAGGCTTCAACTTAGACTTCCTCAGCTTCGGGAACCTATCCTTGCGAAAATGTACCCAGACCAAATCACCAGGCTTGAACAACATCTCTTTGCGCTTCTTATTCATCCTTGCAGCATTGCTCTTGCCTTTCTTCTCAATCAACTCTTTAGTCTTCTCATGAATCTTCTTCACATAATCTGCCCTCTTTGATGCCTCCATATTAACTCTCTCATGTATGGGCAAAGGCAACAAGTCAAGTGGAGTAATGGGTTTGAAACCATACACCACCTCAAAAGGACATAGCTCCGTGGTAGAATGTACCGCCCTGTTGTAAGCAAACTCCACATGCGGCAAACACTCTTCCCACTCCTTCAGGTTCTTCTTGATCATGGATCTCAACAGTTGTGACAATGTTCTATTCACCACTTCAGTTTGACCATCAGTTTGGGGATGACAAGTAGCTAGCTTCGTCCCCAGCTTTCTCCAAAGCGTCTTCCAGAAGTAGCTCATAAACTTCACGTCACGATCAGAAACAATAGTCTTCGGGACTCCATGTAGACGTACAATCTCCCTGAAAAACAGGTTAGCAATATGCGACGCATCGTCGCTCTTGTGGCAGGCAATAAAGTGGGACATCTTAGAGAATCTATCCACTACCACAAATATAGAATCATGGCCTCTCTTAGTACGCGGCAAACCCAACACAAAATCCATACTAATATCCTCCCATGGTGTAGTAGGTGCCGGTAAAGGAGTATACAAACCGTGAGGCTTCAGCTTGGACTTGGACTTATTGCAAGTAATGCATCTCCTCACATATCTATCCACGTCCCTCCTCATCTTTGGCCAACACTACAAGAAAAGTTCTGATAGACAACGTCCCAAAATCGTCAACTAAGGGGCATTTTTCGTCGCCTATGGGCCTAACCCGACGATATGGGTTCCGTTGTCGAAACTGCGTCAGGCAAAGTCCAACGACGATTTTTTCGGTCCGTCGCGCTTGGGCGCCCTTCCGCCACGGAAAATCGGACCGTTGCGGAAGTGTTTCCGGGAGCCCGTTGACTGCTGACGTCATGCAAACTGACACGTGGACGCCGTTAACTGGCAGTTAACGGCGTTAACCGGCTGAAACCCCGTGGTAGATGGTAGGCCCACACGAGGCCTGCCACGTCTTAAGCGGGCCGGGCCAGATGACATAGTTTGACCGGTCAACTATATAGCTGGGCTGGTCCATTAGTTACGTGGGCCGGGCCTAACCTCTAATGTTGACTGGTCAAAAGTTAAATGGGCCGGCCCATTTAACATGTGTCCCCCTTACAAATGGGCCGGCCCAAGAAGCAAGTGGGCCGGGCCAAAAACAGTGGGTCCCACTATCCTGTTAAAAGGCCGGCCCATTTAGTGTGTGGGGTCCACCATATAGCAAGTGGGCCGGCCCAACAAGCTAGTGGGCCGGGCCAAAAACACATGGTGGGTCCCACTATCCTGTTAAAGGGCCGGCCCATTTAGTATGTGGGGTCCACCATATAGCAAGTGGGCCGGCCCAACAAGATAGTGGGCCGGGCCAAAAACACAGGTGGGTCCCACCTTCCTGTTAAAGGGCCGGCCCATTTAGTATGTGGGGTCCACCATATAGCAAGTGGGCTGGCCCACCAAGATAGTGGGCCGGGCCAAAAACACATGTGGGTCCCACATTCCTGTTAATGGGCCGGGCCATTTGTTATGTGGGGTCCACCATATAGAAAGTGGGGGCCCAACAAGATAGTGGCCGGGCCAAAACACAGGTGGGTCCCACCTTCCTATTAAAGGGCCGGCCCATTTACCATGTGGGACCACCATATAGCAAGTGGGCTGGCCCAACAAGATAGTGGGCCGGGCCAAAAGCACAGGTGGGCCCCACTTTCCTGTTAAAGGGCCGGCCCAATTAGTATGTGGGGTCCACCATATTAGCGGCCGGCCCAACAAGAAGTGGGCCGGGCCAAAAACACAGGTGGGTCCCACTTTCCTCTTAAAGGGCCGGCCGTTTAGTATGTGGGGTCCACCACAAAAGCAAATGGGCTGGCCCAACTAATTAGTGGGCCGGCCCAGTAGTGGTGGGGTCCACCTTAAAGCAAGTGGGCCAGCCCAATTAGAGTGTGGGGTCCACCGTAACTCACATGGGCTGGCCCAAGAAGTAAGTGGGCCAGCCCGTTTAGTTGCTGTTTATATGCCGGCATAATATGCGCTTTAGGATTTTGCGGGCAGGCACATATGTGATTTCGATTAATTGGGCCGTTTAAGGGATGGGAATTCGTGATTTAGATACTGAGAATATTTACGCAGCATTGATTTCTGTCGGATAGCCTCACTTACCACAAGCACCAAAGAAAAAATGCGCGAAAGAACTATAAAAACTAACTAAATATTACATCAGCTGCAAGGCATTGAAAAAATATTACAGAACCCAGAGAAATTGAATGGTAATTAAACCTAGCAATACAATGAAGCGATCCGGCAATCTTTTAAGTTGTCCATGCAGCACCTATATCTGAAACAAAGACATTACAAGTTAAGACAGCAACAATGGAAAGGCAAAGACACTACAATATTGTTTGCCAAAGAATTTGGAACTCATCATTTCGTCGTTATAACAAGATCATTGTAATGCGCACAATAAGCAAACAAAGAGTGCATGCCGCATACCAACAGCCAATATAACAGAGCATGTTAGAATGAAACAGCAGACTTACTACTGTCGAGTCCCATGCAAACCAACATGTTCAGGGAGTACAAAATTGGCATGAACAACATAGTAGCAGGCTATAAATTTTGTAACAACGACTGAGCAAGATGAAGTTATGATGGCTACATCTACAGAGCAGGGAATGTAAACCAAAAATAGAAGTTACGATGGCAAAAGCTAAAGAGGAGGGAATGTGAACCAACATGTGCCAAGTGCAATTACTTCATTTTGGCCGTGAACTAAATAATACTCCTGAACTTATAGTGAAGGGGATGCAAATCAAGATGTTTCGGGATATAAACTTGTAATGAGCAACACATAGAGGATAGTTAATGCTGGAGCTTAGGATGGACCAGATACAGAATATAGTGGGATCACCTGTGAACTTGTATAAGAGGGAATGCAAACCAATATGTTCAGCTTTCCATATGTGAGCGTCATGCCAAGTCAGAGAAACAAGTCAATAATGCAGCTTTTGAAGAACAAGATGGCACGCAAAATTATTATCTAGTAGTATGACAAGTTTATTTGTACTACAGGCTAGATAGCAGAGTGATAGCATGCCAAACTAAGTCCTTACTTTGTTAGCTTACAATGAACTAGATACAAAACAATGGCATCACCTGTAGTACAGGGAATGCAAGCCAACATGTTCATGGAGTAAAAAATTGGCACAAACAACATAGTAGCAGGCCATAATTGTTGAGATATATATTGTTGAGATATATAAGTGGATTGCCTAGCCCTTTCCATCAGTTCGGACTTTTGGTTGCGTTGGCTAGTGCAAGAAGCTTGACATGGTATCAGAGCCCAGGGTCTCGAGTTCGAGTCCTGGTTCTCGCAATATTTACCCACCCCTATGTCCGCCGCGTATACGATCATTCATACGTGTGCTATTCTGTTTTCCACGTGTTGGCCTCCTCTTCTCTTCTTCCGGTCACACGTGAGGAGGGGTGTTGAGATATATATTGTTGAGATATATAAGTGGATTGCCTAGCCCTTTCCATCAGTTCGGACTTTTGGTTGCGTTGGCTAGTGCAAGAAGCTTGACAACGACTGAGCAAGATAAAGTTATGATGGCTAGATCTACAGAGCAGGGAATGTAAACCAAATATAGAAGTTACGATGCCAAAAGCTATAGAGCAGGGAATGCGAACCAACATGTGCAATTACTTAAAATTGGCCATGAACTAAATAATAGCAGGATGTTACTATAATACCTATAATTTTTGTAACAACGACTGAGCAAGATAGAAGTTATGATGGCTACATCTACAGAGCAGGGAATGCAAACCAAAATGTTCAATCGCTTAAAGTTAGCAATGAAGTAGAAAATAGCAAGATGTTACGGTCATAGCTAGGAATGAACTAAAAGAGCTTCAGACAAACAAGCATCTGAACCCAGAACATGGCGCTAAAACAAGGGACTTACATTAGGAGAAGCACTCTGTGGGAGTCACAGCAGATCTTCCTGGGGTTGATAGATCCGGTGATGAAGTACGCTACATGTGCTACTTGGGGTTGGAGAGACGGCCATTACACTTCATGGTTACTCATCTCATCTGCAAAAACGTAACGGCGCGTCGTTAGCACAAACAGATTCCCCCAAGATTAAACAAGAACTTGCAGGCAAGCAATAGAAAAGCGACAGTAGAAGAGTTTAGATCATGCACGGCGCCGGTGAAGCAGATCCGGTTCATGCACAGCGGTGTCGGTGAGCAAGATCCGATGCGGTGGACGACGGATCCGGCGAAGCGGCTCCGGTGGGGTGGACGATACCGCAGCTGAAGCGACTGCGGTAGACTGCTGGATGAGTATATGGTTTCGAGGTTCGGCGGGGATGATCCGGTCCGGTTGATGACGGCGTCGATGAAGCGGCTCCGGCAGGCAGCCGGATGACGAGGATCGCGAGGCCTCGGGTAGGCCAGGGAAGTCCGGCGGGGATGTTCCGGTGCGGTGGTCGTGGAGGTGGGAGAGAGAGGGACTTGGGAAGTTCCGGTGGGTGGTCTCAGAGGAGAGAGTGAGGGAAATGAATTTTTTTTCGGGGAGTTTCGGAGCTAGGGAGGTGGTGATCGAAAAAAATGACGGGTAGACCCCCCACCAACCGACTTATGCATGGACATTGTTGTCATCTTTACGAGGGTAGAATGGGAAGTTAGAGGCGTGTGAAATATTTGTATTTTTCGAGCGGGAAGTTTTGCCGCTGGAATGAGATTTCGAATTTGGCTATAGTCCAAGTAATACAAAAATATGAGACCGTACTAGTACGGCCAAGTGTCACATCAAGTCATCATCACGTTGAAAATCGGTTACCACGAGCATAATCATGATATATCTTGAAAATCAATTTTGAAAAGCCCTTCTGAAATATTTCGGGATTGGTACTAGGAGATTTTGCAGCTTGACTAAGTAATTTTTTTTCTTCGAAAAGGGGATATGACCCCAGCCTCTGCATCGTGGTGATGCACACGGCTTTTATTAATAATCCAGTCGCAACAAAAGTATGTTTTTTTTTGCAAGGAGCAACAAAAGTATGTTGTACAGATGGTCCAAGTAATATATACTCGTGATTGTAATATAAGGCCAGGGGTAGACCGGAACCATATCCTCTAACGTAGAGATGACAAGTCAGGTAAGCACAGTGCTTAAGTAGTGCAAAACGTAGAAGAAAAATCAGGAAAATGTAACAAATACTGTACGTATTTACTGTAGCAACCACTGTATATTTTTACTGTATAAAAAATCGTATAAATATTTAAAAAAGATAGTCATAATTTTGATTGTTACTAATTATCGTAAATGCATATGGCTTACATATATTATGGAAGTTAATTTAGATCAAATTAGACTTAATCATGTAGATGTGGAGAAGGAAAATTAGAGAGGTGTAGCTTACCCGACTTGTCTATTGCACGTTAGAGGATCTACTTCCGGGGTAGACCATGCTACTTAGACTACTCATAGTGGGAGTAACTAAGGAGTATTAACATAGAGCTGGTTGTGGTAACTAGCTATGTTACCATAACACTTTTCAAGATAGAATGAGTCTACATACTAACTAAAACAATCATGCATGATAGTACTACATCTAAGTTACTATGCATTATGAAGGTAGTAACATAGAGTAGTGTCATATGCATGCGGAAATTCAATTTGGCTCCCGGGTGCATATGCTCCCTCTACCAAAAAATCATATTTTAAAATGTCGAAAAAAATTAGCAAAAAATTTACATGTACATATTCATAATATATGTTCGTTCGTCAAGTTTCACGAAAAACCAATATTTTTTGTGGTCTATGTAAAAAAGAGAAAACTTATCTTGTGAAAAGCATTATTTTTAGTACTGTGTTTTATCTTTTTACACACGTCACACGACAAGTCGCAACTTTTTAAGGGCGTAGCACGAGAAGATGTACATGCGAATTTTTTGTTTCATTTTTTTTGAAATTCAAAATATGTGTAAGATGCATTTCAAAATGGAGGGAGCATATGCTCCTATGTTTCAAAACACCAGTCCCGCATGCGCATGACACTACTATACGGTCACATCAAGTCATAATCACAACCAAAATCAGTTCCCATGTACAAATATTTTGGATTTTATTGGCGGGAGATTGTAGCGCTTGACAGATATTTTCAATTTAGCTGGCGCTAAAAAAATACTGTACTAGAAAAATTGGTAGCTTACTGTAGTACTGCCTCCTTTCAGGGATACAAGGACAAGGACCAATCAACTAAAATAATGTATGAAAATGGTCACCAATGGGCCAACTAATAGTTATACTTTTCCCATGCAGCGCAATATAAAAAATACTACAAATCAGATTAAACCTTGATTAAATATTGGTGCATCCAATCCATTCAGTTTTCATTTAATCCACATCACCAAGGAAACAACCACCAGGTACATAACAAGTGCAGATAGAAGCACCAACAAAATAGTTCAGCATCACAAACCCTTTCACACAACCAAGGGACACCTTTGACTGTCAGTGTTCACTGTGGTATTCAGCATCTCCCACACTTTCTCAGGATGTTGCCCAGGTGGGCTTGACTTGCTTCTAATCCTGCAGTTATACGGTGGATGACTACTCTTTGTGCAGCCACTATTGCTCGTTCCTCTTTGAGTAGTTCCTCGAGAACATAAAAAGACAATGACTTGGACCTCAACCTGCGCTTGGGCTTTGACTTGGACTTGGACCTCGACAAATTAGTTGTGAACCCAGCATTACGCAGGAATGTGTTGTTGGCTATACCATGACATTGTAGTACCTTGGAAAATGAATTCAGACATTCTTCCTGGGTTTTTTCTATACCATCTTTCTTTGGTTTTGCCAGCTCCACTTTCATGTCAGACTGAGGAGTTTTCAGTTGTTACACATGTGTAAGAGAAGAGATTATAATGTGAAGACATGTGTATGAACTACCTCTAATAATCCTACAAACTGGCATGGCTGATTACCGCATATACATTTTAGTAAGAGCATGTTACATCATATTGACATGTCTTCTATTGCTAACACGTAATAGCAGGACTATAAAAATATGCATGGATCCATGTGTAGAATTCGTAATGTGCATGATATTGCTGAGAAGTATATAAGTGAATTGTACTAGCCCTTTCCAGCAGTTCAGACATTTGGTTGTGTTGGCTAGTGCATGAAGCTTGACAAATATGACAAGATATTTCTGAATACAATTGAAAACCATAACTGACATTAGTAGAGAATACTTACAATAACACTCTGTGCAAAATGTCCAGTCAAACCATTTCTGCTCGTCTGGCACACCTTGAATTGCTCAAGTAGACTCATCTCTCTGTCTGTACTCTCACAGTATGCTTGCCTTGCCTTCTGATATTTTCGCAAGAGAAAATATAAATTAGTTTCACAACCACGTCACATGCCGACATGCGACAATTGAAAGTTTTCAAAAAAAATATAAATAAAACAGAGACATCAATTTACGATGTATATTGTGCATCTATAAATTCTAAATGATTTACTAATTTAAATATAGTTGTACAGATAACATTCCTTACCATACAGTAGAGGTGTCCAATCAAGCTACGAGATCCTGTACGCTGTTGTAAACGTACATTATTACGAGCACGCATGTTACTTCGAGCGATGAACTACAAATGAAGACTTGTGAGACACATGCTTAAAAAGGAATCAGTAATGTGATCTTGTCTCACTGTCTTCACAGAACATACCAAATTCTTTTGAGCAGACCAATACTCAACAAGATCACACCATTGATCATCAGTCATCTGTAGTATAGGAGAGGTTGTTGGAATATCGCTAGGAGTCCTCCCAGCAAAGTATCTCATCTTTAGCCTATGGCGCTCCTGGCGCAACGCTGAAGAGAATATGCTCCTGATAACAGTGATTACATTCTTCATGTCATCATCAAACTCAAGACATGTCTGTTTACAACAATGGGAACCGTTCATGTGTTAGATAGCTAGCCAACAGAAAGCTAGAGGGAATGTGAACGAGCAACATGGTATTGTTTACGAAAATGACTTACATGTAACATGTGCAGTAAACCTTCAAAATGAGAAGGGGTGTTTACGTGTTGTTTCCATGATGGAAAGATAGGAATTTGAGTCCTGACAAAAACGCCTGTGATCGATGCTATATTAGATGATTCTTGTGGATCCAGTGGCCTTCTGATACCTGCTATAACTGATGTGATGGGAAATCTTGTTCCCATTCGGGCAATCTTATTTTTAAGTGATTTCAAAGTCGTTGGCCCCCTTCGTTTTCTTGGTCGTGGTGGAACTGCAAATTTAAGCATTACATCAAGCTATCAAGGTATTTATGTAACGGAGCATGTAAGGGAACACGTACCTAATTCGGCCCCACCATCATCTTTAAGGAAGAAGTTGTCTCTGGCAGGACTAAATGTCAGCGGGCGATCGTGATTAGTTAGGTGTTGAGAACCTGCTGTTGAAACTGGGTCTGCTGTGAATTGTTCTTGGGTAACTGGATTGGCAACAGGTGGCTGGGGAACATGTGGTTTGGTATTTGCTCCGTCTACAGCTTTTAGACCAACCGATGTGGGGTTAGGTCGAAGCTTTTTATGTTGGTGTTTCGCATTACAATATTTTTTTGCCTGGTCATCATTTTCAACTAGATTAGAGTGACTCTGAGTCTGAGACCTTGTTTTTACTCTGTTCACTGCATTTGTTTGTGATCTGACATGACCAGCTTGAACCCTTTTTATTTTTAGGTGAGCTGTCAGATATTGATCTTCCTGTTGAACTATGTTCTTCACCTTGTTGGTATTTGAAACGTCCTTACGTGAAGTCCCTGATGCCTGCCAGAGATAAACGGTACTTCAATCAACAAAATCATATACATGCTTGATACGATTATGGAACATAAGAACAGCAAGCCAAGACATGATGAAACATATGTTATTATTATGTGTTAACTGAGCAGATGATAATGCTATAACTTGGGCTGGGTTGGACAGATACATCACAGTTATTGAAGATGCAACAATAATGCCAATGAAAAGAGCGAGCAATCACCTTGGGGGGTGGAGTAGGGTGCTTGACAAGGGCATCCTCTTTACTCAGGTCTCCCTCAGACTCTTGTTCAGTAGGATCAAGTTCTGAATAAGAAAATGATTGTTATCGATGGAGACAGGAGAGGTGTTTGATTGTTCACTGGTGATGCCTATATTTTCTCTCCGGCCCTCTTTGTACTCTACTACAGTATCTTTAGCATGCATTAGAAAAAAATGCTAACGAGATTTATCATGGAACTTTGAGTAGAGCAGTAGAAGGGCAAATTAGTAGTAGCAAGTAGATGATAGCTCAAAAAGGAATAAAGCGTAGATCAAAAATAAATGATTTCCCTGTGCATGCCAATTGATGATTACAAGATTTATAAACATGCAGTTTAATAATGTCGACTAATCACTCTGCAGGCTTGACTTCTACTACAGTCATACCAGATAGCACCAAACAGATTGTAGGAAAAGTAAACTTGAAACCCCTAAGGCCTTGTTTGGTACTAGTGTTTTAGTGGGGATTAGTGGGGATAATACTCTAGAGTATTGGGTGACAGCAGAATTCACCCAATACCCACAAAACCCCATCCCCAATCCACTAGGTAGGGGTAGAGTATTGGGGATTGAAAAAATACACTAAATTTTGCGGAAAAGTAGGGATAAGTGGGGATTAAACTCGCTCATACTCTAGCACCAAACATGCATTGGGGATAAGTGGGGATTTAAAGTTTGGAGCGGATTATCCCTGCTAATCCCAGTAAAACTCTAGTACCAAACAAGCCCTAAAACAGATCGCACGAAACTGATGTTCGGAAATGAAATGCATAACGGAAGCGGCTAAACACCAACCTTCGCATGGGGAGTGGACGGCTTTACGCTTTGGTTTCGCGCGGTGGACCGGTTGGGCGCGGGGTCTACCCATTTCACCGTGCGGTAGACCAGGGAGTCGGGAAGCAGATCCGACGCAGCGGCGGAGGTGGACGGCGTCCCTGAGCAGGATCCGGCGCGGTGGGCGTCGGCTACGGTGGAGCACAAATGGTGCGGTGTGCGCCTTCGTAGGGGAAGCGGCTCCGGCTTGCTTGACAACGTCTTCTCGGACACTACAGCGTCTGGTCAGGAGGCTGTGGTGGCGAGGTGGGACGGTGGTGCACTGCCGTCGTCGGGCGAGATGCTCCGATTCGGTGTGTGACGCGTGAGAGATGTGGGATTCGGCGCCTGTGCCGGTGGTATGTTTTAATGGCTGGGGTGAGATTGGCCTTGGCCAAGAGAAGAACCGCTGGGGACGTTTTTGATGAAAGGATAAGATCGGAAATTCGAACATTTGAAAATTGGAGGCGGCAACCCGAGCTATTTTCGCCGCTGTTTTGGCGCTTCGTTGAAATGGTTTGGTGGATGCGCGAAAAAAAATGGACGCGGTCCGACCCCATCAAGGTCTCATTTGTAAGCATGGGCGGTACGGCAGCCATCCTACCTTGATTTTTAGTGAATATCCATCCATTCATATATATGTGTTTTTTTCTGAACATTTGAGTACTTAAAACGGACTTCATATGACAAAGTTGCGCCTATTTTAGTGAACACTGCGTGGAGCCGATTTCGAAAACAAAACATGGACTAGGTACCAAAAAACATATATAGACTCGTTCTCCGCATTAAAAAGATTGATGTATCATGGATCTTAGTATATGTAAAATAACCTTGAGCTATTCATTATCATACGCGTAGAATTGAAGACTTCAGATATTTCTTTATATTTGAAAGAAACGCCATGTTTCATCCGACAACATTTATCATCTCATTGAGTTGGCGCTGATTTTATATGTGGTGACGAAAACAACTGAGGCTCCTTTGATTTATAGGATTTAGATCCTACGGGAATTATTCTACACTATTGGTTATATTCAAAGGGAACATATCCCATATGAATCTTGTACTACAAATCCTATATGAACAAAACATTAGGTCATCCCTCATGGAAAAATCCCTTTGGTACAATCAAAGAAACTCATATTCCCATAGGATTCAAATAGACAAGATGTACATACGTTTTTCCTATCCTATGACTTAAAGGACTCCTGAAATGGCTCGACAACAAAGATCATAAATTCCGAGTTGTGCATCGAGCAAAAGATATTGAAAAAATTCTTGATCGATCCAATTACAAAATGATTTTCAAAAGAACTAAAGTTTTGCCATTGATCACATAATTGGTATGTATATAGGTTCTACTTATAATAAAATATGTTTTGGTTTATTGGGATTGCGTTAGAATTACATGCATCACAATGTCTCGGGACTATTTCGGTATTTACCTCTTCTTTTAGAGTTCGCCCTATCTAAGATTATTTCCGACATTCGCCAATGTTTGCAAGGAATGGCATGCAGTCGATTCCCACCCTGTTTCAGAAAAAATGAAGAAAAAAAAGTGAACTTGTGGCTATAAAATGATAAGCTTGAATTTTGATATGTTTTTTTTAAAAAAAACTAGCTTCAAAATATGGCCTACCATTTTATATAAAAAACCATGGGTCTTAACGAAAATGCCCAAGGTAAAATGTGCATTAACATTTTGGGGAAAGGTGCAATAAGATTTCATTTTATTGTGGGAAACAAATTGTTGTTGTTTTTTTGCCTTTTCTGAATAGCTAAAAAGGTGTCATCTTTTTTCCATACATTCCATAATGTCATAGAACATAAGCATCCGGTGTCCAGATATAGCAACAATTCAGTATAAGACAATACTAACATAGTTTCCATAAAGTACTGCTAACACATAAGAAAACAAAAGATCTAGATGATGACCCAAGAAACATCCTTGTATATAATAACAATCTATTGACCATATGGCGGCTTTTGCATCACCCTATCAAAATCATCTGCCTTCAAGCACGAGAGCAGAATGTCGACACGTGCTTCAACATGTTCCAAGATCCTCTTGATGATCTCATGGATATCTGCATCAGCCGAATAGGAATCAAAGTTGTCAGCCACTAGCTTCTGATAGAAAGAAACATCAGTGTTGAAGGCGTCGATCTTAGGAGTCCCCACATTTCATTACTTGCAAGACCAAGATGATCAAATTCCCTTTACTTCATAAGAATGTCTGGATCGCTGACACGATCGAAATCTTTGCTAGTACCCTCCTTTGGCCGAATTCAAATTTGCATCAGATCTTGGTGCCCATGCCTTTGGTACATGCGGGTAATTTTTTGCCAATATGTCGTGCATTGCACATAGCGTCCTACTGTACAGGGGTATTTCTACATATCTTCTTCCAAATATAATTTAATTTATTTCGGGTTGGATTCAATTTGTTTCAAAATTGTCTGATATACCATTTGTATTGGTAGGAGATGCAGCTTTGAATTTTAATCATTGTTTCTAGGTGCCACACTTGCAGGGTACAGTCAACACCCGGATTTTTAAGTCCAGATGCCTATTATGCCATTCATCGCAATCCCAGGAATATTGTTTTTGCGAGACATAATAGATTGATATCACAACACATCATTCATTACAACACATAATTGTCTTACATAGAGGGATCACATGATCCAGTCTTAATACATCATAGTGGATCTAGAGATCCTATTACAAAACACATAGCGGAAGCGAAGTAACGGTTGCGGTCCATCTATTCCACAGGCAACTGTTGACGTCAGGAGTGATCCTAGTTGTCGTAGACGTCCTGCTGTCCATCTTCCTCGTACTGCTGTTCCTCTTCATAGTCTGGCCATTTGAATAGCCAGGGACAAAGCCATGAGTACTTTAAAGTACTCGCAAACTAATACTAATGTAAGCACTATCAACTATAGTAAGGGGGTGCTAAGCTCTAAGTTTATTTGCATAAAGCCAATTTTATTTCATAAGCATTTAGTAAAAAGCCTCTTCATTTGCTAACTAACTCAAGTGGGAACATTAGTGTCATTCCCACAACTCTGTTGTGATTCAAGTCAAAGTCACCATTTCAAGTTCAAATCACAAGTCACCCTTCACATGTCACATTTTTGAAAATGGTCTGATGACGGAACAGTATGGCCTTTCCAATCGTCCGTAACCGTGGACACGGCTATTCGAATAGTTCTACACTCTGCAGAGGTCGTACACTTGTGCCACAACATTTGCAATAATCCGTCAGGGTTAACTGGCCCTGATTTATCACACTCCGTGTGCGGACTACCAACCATAACCTTTCACTTACATATCCTAGTATAGGCACCTCTCCCCATGAGCTTGGCCTCCCAGTGAAGACAGACAGTCAGCCTGGGAACTGCACAGGGCTTGGGCCGGACAATTCACCTCATTCACGTCATTTCACATCATGTCATGTTTCTTTGGAGGCAGCCCTTGGCATAACCCCGATGACGCTTGTTTAGAGGGAACCCATACTAAGATACATAAACTTCCAGTTAAGCCCTTACCCATAATCAGGTATTGTGGGGGTACTTGCAAAATTGGAATGGTATCGCATCCGAACCCAACCATCAGTTTTTGTAAAGTTCACCATGTCATTCACAAGTCACATTCACCTTCAAAATCTTTCAATAGAATGACTCATCATTCCAAGGTTTTCAAAGTCATTTCATTTCACAAGTTCCCATCTAGAGTAGTCAATTTTATTTGTTAGCACTAGCAACTAATCATGAGGGGTGCTATCTAGCTTTCATTGCTCTAGGCTAAATTTGCTGATCTTGTTCTACTCTAGACCAAGTGAATCATGAACCAAAAGTAAACTTTGATAAACCAAAAACATTAAAGCTTGTAAGGTAAAACTTGGGTTGGGATCATTAAGCATAAAGTAAAAAGTGGTGGTGCCTTGCTCTGGTAGAGCTTTGCACTTAGCAATAATATTAGCTTGCCTTGGGTGGTGTACTGATCAAAGTGGTCTTCTTCTTCCTGGAAGTAGACCTCCTCCTCCTCGGTGTACTCCTCGGTACTAGCGTCTAAATACGAGTATAATACACACAATTACTACACAAAGCCTAAGTACTAGACTAAGCACACACATAAATCATTCCTACTAAGCTATCAATCAACATGCTTATTAGGTGAGTTGATTTAATTTTATTCTTAAGAAAAATATTTTCATCTCATTATAAATATTAATTAGAGTTTCTATTTATTTCTTGAGAGAAAATAATTTCCTCTCATTAAATATTATTAAGATTTAATTTCCTTCATGAATAAGATGTGACCTAGGTTGACTAAAGTCAACCTCTTCACAAGTGTCAATTGGGAAATGATTTAAATGAGGTACACCACCTCATGCCTTTTTAATACTCAGGATTAATGATTTAATATCATCAACTAATTTAATATGAGTTTAAAATTGACCATAGTCTATACCCCATATTAACTTAGTTGAGACAAGATTTAAATGAGACCACTACATCTCATAAGATTTAATAAGTAGCCTTGAATAATTGAAATACTACTATGAAAATGATTGAATATTTTTAAATAAGAACCTATGGATTATTACTACATGTGTCATCAATTCTCATTGAATCCCTTGGAGTAAGTATTTAAATGAGAGGCTACACCTCATATAGTTGAATACCACATACTAATGATTTAAATGAGGTGTAGCACCTCATACCATTTAATTCTAACATGGTAAGGATCTAATATTATCAACAATTCATATGAGACCTAAATGACCAGAGTCTCTAGCTTATTTTGAATTGTTCATGACAAGATTTAAATGAGAGAAATATTCCCATAAGATTTATTAATAGTTTTGGACAATATCTTTGACTAGAAATAGCCATAAAGTCCTTTAATTAAACTAGGCCATGATCATTCAAGGTAAGCATGGCATATTTTTGCAGAAACAATTAGTGTAAGTGAAATGTGAATTATAGGAGTTGGAATCAACTCAAAAGCATTTTTGGTTGATTTTTAAGAATTAATCTAAGGCAGAAAAGTCCCTGCCTTGTTATTTTTATCATTTAAATTCTATAATAAATCTAAGGTTGAGGCCAGTGTAGTCTTATAGATAATTTAACAAGGTTTCCAAATATATAAAATTTGTTCAATTTGGTTTGGTAGATTTTATTCTATTTAATTTTCAAAACAGCATCTGAGAAGAATTTGATTTAATTCGAAATATTCACATTCAAATGAGTGGGCTCGCGCGGGAAAGGAAATGGGCCAGTGAGAGGGGGAAAGAGTTGGGCCGGCCCAGCTATGCCAACGGTGCACGCGGGCCGCCTGACAGGGAGGGCCCCAACTGTCAGCCAGTGTTAAAACCCGAAGCGGTATGTTTCGATGTGGATCGTTGGATTAGGGTGGAATCGGACGGACGCTAGGCATCGTCGTCTCCGGCGAGAGGGGACCTTGGCGACGGCGGTAGGGGGTCGACGGCGATCCTGGGCTCCGGCGAGCGGCGGCGTTGACGCGAGGTGACGTTGTCGAGGACGGCGGTCCTCCTGGTAGCAGTGGCGTCTCCGGGGATGGCTTCTAGCTCCGGCGAGCTTCTGCGGCGGTGCTGCGGAACTCCGGCGTGCAATTGGGCAGCTACGGCTTAAATTGAGGGGCGGCGCTGCTCGAGGAGGGGTTGTGAGGTGAGGGAAGTCGATTGGTGTGAGGATTGAGGGCCAGGGTGGTCTCTATTTATAGGGTCGAGAGGGTCCGAGGCGGAGCGGGGCAGGTCGACGATGACGACGGCGATACAGTGGTCGAGAGGGTTGGAAGCTGACGCAGGCGGGTAGGCGATGTCATGGTGAGGGCGTGGGACTTGACGGCGCAGAGAATGGTGGCCTGTGGCGATCGCCATCGTCCTCGCACTCTGGCAGCAGTGGCGGATGGCGTTGATGGCGTCGTCGTCTACAGGGCACCGGCGGTCCAATGGGGTTGTCCTGGAGGTAGAGGGTACCGTGGTGCGTGCGTAGGAGAGAGGAGAGGGTTGGGGACGGCCAGAGTCAACGGCGCGCGTGCGTGTACCGGCGTGTCCAGGGCGCGTCCATGCACGCTCTGGCGCGTCCTGGCACGTTTGGGCACGGCATGTTCTGGGCATTGTCGACGTCGTCTTGGTCCAGGGCTTGCACGAGCGTGACCAGGGAGGTGTGGTGAGTGTCCTAGACATGGTGTGATGGGCTGGAGAGGGGTGGAGAGAGGAATGGCATGAGGTATGCCATGGCCACCACGGCATGGCAAGGTTTTGTCAAATACATCAAGGTACATGAGGTACCAAGGCCTGGCATTGCTTACTGGGTGAAAGAGTGGTCTGGTGATGACATAGGGTTGATAGTTGGGGCAATTACACACTGGATAAAGCAAGGTATAGGGTTGGCAGGTTGGTGCACCAAAGGTGTTCGATGAAATGGCCGCAAGAAGAAAAGATGTGAATTTTTGATTAAATTTTGGTGGGTTGTAAACATATAATAATTGAAGTCTACTGGTGGTGGTGGTGGTCAAATTTGAAGTGGTTTGTGAAATTTCAAAATGGGGATGATCTTCTCTTTGTTTCAATGTTGCCACTTGTCACTCTCATACTGGTCAACCTAGTCAACTCTGACCTTGGTGGTCAACATGAAAGTTACTCACCTTGACATGTTCTTGGATGACATGGCTTTGTTTTACCAAGTTTAGTTTGAAGAAAAGTAAAAACCAGGGGTTAAAGTGGGGAACATTTTATAATGTGGCCAAATGACCATTAGTGCATGTGAGCTCATATTTCATTCAATTTTGATTTGATTTGAGTTTGTTTGATTCCAAAGGTGTTTATATGTGTTTAGTAACCAAACACAACCAATGGTGCAAGCCATAATGGTCTAGGTTCAAGATTTGTAAAAATGGCCATATCCACATATGTGTATTGGAAAATCTTCTTATTTTCTATTTGATTTGGTTTTTCTTGATTTCCTTGATGTGGTTGAGGTTGAATATGATATAAGAAAACAATCCAAGCAATGGAAACAAGCTTGATGGTCTTTGGCTCAAATTTATATTTTTGGCCATATGCACATATGTGCATTTCATCTTTTTATTTTATTTTCTTTATCTATGATCAAATGTCATGGTTTATGGTTGCCTTAGTGTTAGTTTGGGTTTAGTAAGGTTTTCAAACCATTTAGTCAAGGTATAGGTGCTTAGGTCAAGTTTTGGAAAAATGGCTATGTGCCACATATGCTCCTATGCATAGGTTTAATTTCTGTTTATTTGCTTTGGTTTTAACTTGGAATTGGTTTGAGAAACACTAGATAAGGTTTATGAAGGTTTTCCAATCCTCTATATAAAGTGGAAGGTCTAGGGTAAAGTTGTATGAAAATAGCCATAGGCACATATGCCTCTATCTTATTTAATTTCCTTTTATTTTATTTTCACCAGGATGATGAAAAGAGGGGTGGGGTTTAGGGTTTAGTGGAGTATCACAATGGTTCCTCTATTTTAAAAAGTAAGAATGGCATTAGTCACTATTTGCATGTTAGGGTTATAGGCCCACATATTTTATTTTATTTTAGTTCCTTCTTATTTGATACTCTTTGTTGTGAGAAGATTAGGGTTTAGGGTTTTGGAATTAGGTTCAATGCAATCAATAAACAATTATGGCAATAT
The DNA here is from genome assembly GCA_030979885.1 of Lolium multiflorum. Classification (NCBI taxonomy): domain Eukaryota; kingdom Viridiplantae; phylum Streptophyta; class Magnoliopsida; order Poales; family Poaceae; genus Lolium; species Lolium multiflorum. The sequence continues at coordinate 7,504,707 of CM061751.1, read as the reverse complement.
CACAACATATAAACATGCTCACTATGTACCAAACTTAATTTAATAAAAGTTTTTGTTGGTTCTCATTTTTGGAAAAAGGAAATTCATTTTCTCTTTGTTTTAAATTTTTGGGATGTTACAAACCCTTCCCCCTTAAACAAATCTCGTCCCGAGATTTTAAGAAAAGTTAGGTTCCTAAGAAAGATTGAGCAATTTGATTAACAGAAAAACATACTTGGCATGGCCTGAGGTGCTTCCTGTGCTTCTGCTGCATTCATGTGGTAGAGGCGGCCGTTATTGTTGTTCTGGTTCTTTCTACCTGCGAAGCGGCGTTGTTGCTGGGCAGGTGCAGCAGTGTTGGCGGCAATCCTGGCAAGCTTCTTGGGGCACTCATTGGAGTAGTGACCCACAACTCCACATTCATAGCAGTTTATAGTTGACTTATCTTTGGGGTTGATGGGAACAGTGTTGCTTCCAGTCTTTGGGGCATTATTGGGGTTGTTATTGTTACCATTGGGGTGGTTGTTGGTGTTGTTGGGGTTGCTGTTGTTGTTGTTGCTGTGGTGGTTATGGTTGCCTCCGGGCTTCGGGGGTCCTCGGTTATTGTTGGAGTAATTGGGGCGATAATTCTGAGCAGGGGGCTTGTTGTGTCTTGGGGTGAATCCTCCAGAGGAGTTGTTGCGGTACTTCTGGGTATGGTGGGGTCCATTCTGGTTCATCATCCTGCGCTTGCGGTTTTCATTTGCCTGATGCAGCTTTCCTTCCATCTGTATGGCTGAGTCCACTAGGGCTTCGAGGTCAGCGAACGGAATGTTCACTAACACAGTTTGCATCTCGTCATGCAGTCCATTCAGAAATCTCTCCTTCCTCTTCTCATTGGTGTCTGTCTCATCCGGGGCGTACCTTGACAGTGTAAGAAACTTGTCGCGGTATTCCACCACGGACATTCTTCCTTGCTTCAGTTCTCGGAACTCGTCTCTCATTTTCTTGATTAGTCCTTGGGGCACATGGTATTTACTAAACTTCAGCTTGAAGTCTTCCCAGTTCATCATTTGTCCAGCATTCATTGCGCGGGCACTTGTCCACCAGGCTCTTGCAGGTCCTGACAGATAGTGGGTGGCGAACAGTACTTTCTCTGCGGCTTCTACTCCCGCAACTTCCAGGTTGTTCTCCATTGTTTGGAGCCAATCATCTGCGTCAAGTGGCTCTTCGGTCTTGCTAAACATCGGAGGGTTGGTGTTCTGAAAGTTCTTCAGCTTTGATCCTGGGTGATCATGGTTTCCATGGCCTTGATTGTTCTGAGCTATCTGTTGCAGTGCAGCTAAGTTGGCTTGTCGTTCAGCTCTCGTGGCTTCGCGATCTTCCATCATCATCTGGAGCATCTGCATCATTGCGTCTTGGTTGCGGTTTGGTGGGGCCATCTGAGCATTGGTTTAGATGATAAGATAAGAGGGAAATTTCTATGGTTTGTTTGAGTTAAATTCAAAAAGTTCAAAACTTGAGTAGTGTTGAGGGGGTAGAAACCAACAACACTTTTTCATTCATACCAAGCATCACACATTACAAAGCTAACACACCGTTGGTTTTAAGAACCATTCATTCGCTCTACGATACAAGGGATCCTGATACAACTCACACCTACTTAGTGCTTTAATGATACTACTCTTCAGGGGAGAATTCTTCGTCTTCACTGTTGTGGTGTTTGGCGACGGGCGAGGGCGTTTTCCAAATCCCTGCGGGTTTTGTACTGCCTGAAGTCCTGAGGGGCTTTATAGGGGTTCATCTCTGGTTGTGGTGGGGGCATGGTCATCGGTCTTCCCATGGAGTCATGTCTTGGGTAGTAGAGGAAACGAGTGTTCTTGATCTTGTCCTTATTTTGTCCACACAGACGGGAAATTGCTTCTTGCATAGCTTTGTCTAGTCCTTCCTTCCAGGTGTTTCCCGTTACAGAAAACCATATGGTTTCCCATACCGGGGCTCCAAGCTTTCTTCCTAGATCAGCAGAAACTTCCCACCGAGGTGGTCCTCCCAACTGATTATTGAAGGATGTTCCGAAGAACTCGGGGTACGGGTGTCCTAGATATTCCACTAGTTGCTTCAAATCCTTTTCGAACTTCAGTTCTCCTCCATGACCAAGCTGATAGCATTTCCATTGGTATTCCATCTGTGAGAAATTTAAGATGAGTAAGTTAGAGAAGTGATCAAGTGTGCAAACTTTTATGTAGGATTATAAGGAAAAGTGGAGGATGGATCTCTTATTTTGGAAAAGATCTCAAGGATAAGAGTGAGAATAAGTTTTCATAAATATCTACTTCATTTGTTTTTGAAACTAATTTTTTTTCAGGACGTCCATTCTAACTAGGGTCTCCTAAGGTCAACAATGGCTCTGATACCAACTTGTCAACACCCGGATTTTTAAGTCCAGATGCCTATTATGCCATTCATCGCAATCCCAGGAATATTGTTTTTGCGAGACATAATAGATTGATATCACAACACATCATTCATTACAACACATAATTGTCTTACATAGAGGGATCACATGATCCAGTCTTAATACATCATAGTGGATCTAGAGATCCTATTACAAAACACATAGCGGAAGCGAAGTAACGGTTGCGGTCCATCTATTCCACAGGCAACTGTTGACGTCAGGAGTGATCCTAGTTGTCGTAGACGTCCTGCTGTCCATCTTCCTCGTACTGCTGTTCTCTTCATAGTCTGGCCATTTGAATAGCCAGGGACAAAGCCATGAGTACTTTAAAGTACTCGCAAACTAATACTAATGTAAGCACTATCAACTATAGTAAGGGGGTGCTAAGCTCTAAGTTTATTTGCATAAAGCCAATTTTATTTCATAAGCATTTAGTAAAAAGCCTCTTCATTTGCTAACTAACTCAAGTGGGAACATTAGTGTCATTCCCACAACTCTGTTGTGATTCAAGTCAAAGTCACCATTTCAAGTTCAAATCACAAGTCACCCTTCACATGTCACATTTTTGAAAATGGTCTGATGACGGAACAGTATGGCCTTTCCAATCGTCCGTAACCGTGGACACGGCTATTCGAATAGTTCTACACTCTGCAGAGGTCGTACACTTGTGCCACAACATTTGCAATAATCCGTCAGGGTTAACTGGCCCTGATTTATCACACTCCGTGTGCGGACTACCAACCATAACCTTTCACTTACATATCCTAGTATAGGCACCTCTCCCCATGAGCTTGGCCTCCCAGTGAAGACAGACAGTCAGCCTGGGAACTGCACAGGGCTTGGGCCGGACAATTCACCTCATTCACGTCATTTCACATCATGTCATGTTTCTTTGGAGGCAGCCCTTGGCATAACCCCGATGACGCTTGTTTAGAGGGAACCCATACTAAGATACATAAACTTCTAGTTAAGCCCTTACCCATAATCAGGTATTGTGGGGGTACTTGCAAAATTGGAATGGTATCGCATCCGAACCCAACCATCAGTTTTTGTAAAGTTCACCATGTCATTCACAAGTCACATTCACCTTCAAAATCTTTCAATAGAATGACTCATCATTCCAAGGTTTTCAAAGTCATTTCATTTCACAAGTTCCCATCTAGAGTAGTCAATTTTATTTGTTAGCACTAGCAACTAATCATGAGGGGTGCTATCTAGCTTTCATTGCTCTAGGCTAAATTTGCTGATCTTGTTCTACTCTAGACCAAGTGAATCATGAACCAAAAGTAAACTTTGATAAACCAAAAACATTAAAGCTTGTAAGGTAAAACTTGGGTTGGGATCATTAAGCATAAAGTAAAAAGTGGTGGTGCCTTGCTCTGGTAGAGCTTTGCACTTAGCAATAATATTAGCTTGCCTTGGGTGGTGTACTGATCAAAGTGGTCTTCTTCTTCCTGGAAGTAGACCTCCTCCTCCTCGGTGTACTCCTCGGTACTAGCGTCTAAATACGAGTATAATACACACAATTACTACACAAAGCCTAAGTACTAGACTAAGCACACACATAAATCATTCCTACTAAGCTATCAATCAACATGCTTATTAGGTGAGTTGATTTAATTTTATTCTTAAGAAAAATATTTTCATCTCATTATAAATATTAATTAGAGTTTCTATTTATTTCTTGAGAGAAAATAATTTCCTCTCATTAAATATTATTAAGATTTAATTTCCTTCATGAATAAGATGTGACCTAGGTTGACTAAAGTCAACCTCTTCACAAGTGTCAATTGGGAAATGATTTAAATGAGGTACACCACCTCATGCCTTTTTAATACTCAGGATTAATGATTTAATATCATCAACTAATTTAATATGAGTTTAAAATTGACCATAGTCTATACCCCATATTAACTTAGTTGAGACAAGATTTAAATGAGACCACTACATCTCATAAGATTTAATAAGTAGCCTTGAATAATTGAAATACTACTATGAAAATGATTGAATATTTTTAAATAAGAACCTATGGATTATTACTACATGTGTCATCAATTCTCATTGAATCCCTTGGAGTAAGTATTTAAATGAGAGGCTACACCTCATATAGTTGAATACCACATACTAATGATTTAAATGAGGTGTAGCACCTCATACCATTTAATTCTAACATGGTAAGGATCTAATATTATCAACAATTCATATGAGACCTAAATGACCAGAGTCTCTAGCTTATTTTGAATTGTTCATGACAAGATTTAAATGAGAGAAATATTCCCATAAGATTTATTAATAGTTTTGGACAATATCTTTGACTAGAAATAGCCATAAAGTCCTTTAATTAAACTAGGCCATGATCATTCAAGGTAAGCATGGCATATTTTTGCAGAAACAATTAGTGTAAGTGAAATGTGAATTATAGGAGTTGGAATCAACTCAAAAGCATTTTTGGTTGATTTTTAAGAATTAATCTAAGGCAGAAAAGTCCCTGCCTTGTTATTTTTATCATTTAAATTCTATAATAAATCTAAGGTTGAGGCCAGTGTAGTCTTATAGATAATTTAACAAGGTTTCCAAATATATAAAATTTGTTCAATTTGGTTTGGTAGATTTTATTCTATTTAATTTTCAAAACAGCATCTGAGAAGAATTTGATTTAATTCGAAATATTCACATTCAAATGAGTGGGCTCGCGCGGGAAAGAAATGGGCCAGTGAGAGGGGGAAAGAGTTGGGCCCGGCTATGCTAACGGTGCACGCGGGCCGCCTGACAGGAGGGCCCCAACTGTCAGCCAGTGTTAAAACCCGAAGCGGTATGTTTCGATGTGGATCGTTGGATTAGGGTGGAATCGGACGGACGCTAGGCATCGTCGTCTCCGGCGAGAGGACCCATCGGCGACGACGGTAGGGGGTCGACGGCGATCCAGGCTCCGGCGAGCGGCGGCGTTGACGCGAGGTGACGTTGTCGAGGACGGCGGTCCTCCTGGTAGCAGTGGCGTCTCCGGGGATGGCTTCTAGCTCCGGCGAGCTTCTGCGGCGGTGCTGCGGAACTCCGGCGTGCAATTGGGCAGCTACGGCTTAAATTGAGGGGCGGCGCTGCTCGAGGAGGGGTTGTGAGGTGAGGGAAGTCGATTGGTGTGAGGATTGAGGGCCAGGGTGGTCTCTATTTATAGGGTCGAGAGGGTCCGAGGCGGAGCGGGGCAGGTCGACGATGACGACGGCGATACAGTGGTCGAGAGGGTTGGAAGCTGACGCAGGCGGGTAGGCGATGTCATGGTGAGGGCGTGGGACTTGACGGCGCAGAGAATGGTGGCCTGTGGCGATCGCCATCGTCCTCGCACTCTGGCAGCAGTGGCGGATGGCGTTGATGGCGTCGTCGTCTACAGGGCACCGGCGGTCCAATGGGGTTGTCCTGGAGGTAGAGGGTACCGTGGTGCGTGCGTAGGAGAGAGGAGAGGGTTGGGGACGGCCAGAGTCAACGGCGCGCGTGCGTGTACCGGCGTGTCCAGGGCGCGTCCATGCACGCTCTGGCGCGTCCTGGCACGTTTGGGCACGGCATGTGGGCATTGTCGACGTCGTCTTGGTCCAGGGCTTGCACGAGCGTGACCAGGGAGGTGTGGTGAGTGTCCTAGACATGGTGTGATGGGCTGGAGAGGGGTGGAGAGGGGAATGGCATGAGGTATGCCATGGCCACCACGGCATGGCAAGGTTTTGTCAAATACATCAAGGTACATGAGGTACCAAGGCCTGGCATTGCTTACTGGGTGAAAGAGTGGTCTGGTGATGACATAGGGTTGATAGTTGGGGCAATTACACACTGGATAAAGCAAGGTATAGGGTTGGCAGGTTGGTGCACCAAAGGTGTTCGATGAAATGGCCGCAAGAAGAAAAGATGTGAATTTTTGATTAAATTTTGGTGGGTTGTAAACATATAATAATTGAAGTCTACTGGTGGTGGTGGTGGTCAAATTTGAAGTGGTTTGTGAAATTTCAAAATGGGGATGATCTTCTCTTTGTTTCAATGTTGCCACTTGTCACTCTCATACTGGTCAACCTAGTCAACTCTGACCTTGGTGGTCAACATGAAAGTTACTCACCTTGACATGTTCTTGGATGACATGGCTTTGTTTTACCAAGTTTAGTTTGAAGAAAAGTAAAAACCAGGGGTTAAAGTGGGGAACATTTTATAATGTGGCCAAATGACCATTAGTGCATGTGAGCTCATATTTCATTCAATTTTGATTTGATTTGAGTTTGTTTGATTCCAAAGGTGTTTATATGTGTTTAGTAACCAAACACAACCAATGGTGCAAGCCATAATGGTCTAGGTTCAAGATTTGTAAAAATGGCCATATCCACATATGTGTATTGGAAAATCTTCTTATTTTCTATTTGATTTGGTTTTTCTTGATTTCCTTGATGTGGTTGAGGTTGAATATGATATAAGAACACAATCCAAGCAATGGAAACAAGCTTGATGGTCTTTGGCTCAAATTTATATTTTTGGCCATATGCACATATGTGCATTTCATCTTTTTATTTTATTTTCTTTATCTATGATCAAATGTCATGGTTTATGGTTGCCTTAGTGTTAGTTTGGGTTTAGTAAGGTTTTCAAACCATTTAGTCAAGGTATAGGTGCTTAGGTCAAGTTTTGGAAAAAATGGCTATGTGCCACATATGCTCCTATGCATAGGTTTAATTTCTGTTTATTTGCTTTGGTTTTAACTTGGAATTGGTTTGAGAAACACTAGATAAGGTTTATGAAGGTTTTCCAATCCTTTATATAAAGTGGGAAGGTCTAGGGTAAAGTTGTATGAAAATAGCCATAGGCACATATGCCTCTATCTTATTTAATTTCCTTTTATTTTATTTTCACCAGGATGATGAAAAGAGGGGTGGGGTTTAGGGTTTAGTGGAGTATCACAATGGTTCCTCTATTTTGAAAAGTAAGAATGGTATTAGTCACTATTTGCATGTTAGGGTTATAGGCCCACATATTTTATTTTATTTTAGTTCCTTCTTATTTGATACTATTTTGTTGTGAGAAGATTAGGGTTTAGGGTTTTGGAATTAGGTTCAATGCAATCAATAAACAATTATGGCAATATCACAACATATAAACATGCTCACTATGTACCAAACTTAATTTAATAAAAGTTTTTGTTGGTTCTCATTTTTGGAAAAAGGAAATTCATTTTCTCTTTGTTTTAAATTTTTGGGATGTTACAGTACAGTCAAAGATTTTATCCAATGTTTCATGTCTTGACAAATCCTTTTCGTAATGGAAGTTGAGACCCCCAGCCTCTGCATCAAAATGATGCACATGGAATTTTTTAGTATGGTATTCAACAAAATATGATAAGATGCAAAAATCAAACCTTGGACAAATATGACACATGCTCACTTGGGTAGAAAGCCAATCAAACTGATACAAATTACATTGCAGAGTCCTTGCATGTTAAACTATATATTGCCAAACACCACATATATTAAGGGATACATATTAATTTCGATACTACTACTTTTACGATAGAAGATTTGTAACTACAAACGTTGTGGGTTGTGGCTGCCCTCCTCAATCTACTCACTTGTCTCATCGGCAACCGTCTCCACCTCTCTACATGCACATATGGGTACAACTTCTTCACACCCGAAGAAGATTACTTGTTTCCTGTCATGCTCCGCCACTTGTAGTAGGTGTGCTCCTTTTTCAGAGATGAATTCTCTTTTAGGATGGAGATGTTCTCCTTTTTCAGAGATGAGTTCTCTTTTAGGATGGAGATGTTCTCCTTCGTTAGAGACCCGTTCTGATTTACCATGGAGAGGTTCTCCTTCGATAGAGATGAGTTCTCCTTTGATAGAGATGAGTGCTCATTCAAGAGTACGGCATACTCATTCCATAGCTTCATAGCACGGTTTACCAGATGTGCGTTCACATCTCGGAGCTTGGACGCATGGTCAATCAACTCGCGCGACTCATCCAGGAGCGACCGCCGGATTACTTGCAGAGACGCTTCATGTTGTCGTCCTTCATTAGATGGTAGATTCACAGAGCGACCCTGTGTGACACATGATATTATACTAATAAAGTGCAAGAGTGTAACTTCAATAGTAAAAATATAGTACTCCGAAAGTTTGCAGGACTTAAACTTCAATACTCATAGTAATATGTACAAGACTAACTTCAATAGTAATTGTAATATGTATAAATTTCAATTGCAATACTGTAGTAATATGAGTACTCCGGAGCTTGGAGTAATAAAGTTTCAAACTAAGAACGAAACATGAACTAATAAAGTTTGCCCTATGCATCAATCGATGGAGAGGCTGGATCTCAAGTTCGAAAGGGGGAAAAAGACTGCAGTGAAGTTTCAAGTTTGCATTGAAGTTCGAAAGTGGTAATGCAGCTAGTATTAGTGCAGTAGAAATCCCTTGTGCCTTGTTTGGTTGACGTGTTTTCACATGGTTCAGTGAGTAATATCTGGGTCTTTCTTAATAAGAACACATTTTATCTGTTTGGCAGAAGAGTATTGGACAGGATCAGAGTCGCGGGGATCCTCAGGAAACACTTCCGCGCACGTCGGGTGGACGTGGAACCGCAACACCTCTATGCTCTCGCGTTTCTGGTCGTTCCGCATACGTGCTCCGATTGCTGCTTCTCCTTCCAGGCATCCACCCCGTTCCAGCATGGATCAGGCTGAGGGATTGATTCCAATGCAAAATTACAAGTCCTGAGGCCTGCTGGCATGGATTACGTGAATAGAAATTGGACGCTTCACTAATAAGGCCCGAGGAACCCCTCAAAAAAAACTAATAATGCCCCAGGACAGGCTATCTCTCAGGTTGTCCTGATCTGCCGCAAATACTCACGCCAAAACATGGTGAATGAAGTATTTTGCATCAAATCCCCTCCGAATAATACTCAGTAGGGGGCTAACTAGTTTTAAACCAATGATTAAACTACATTAACCACTGACCTCGAAGCTCTCCTCCTTGGAGAGGACCGACTCCCCGGCGACGGCGAGGTTGTCTTGCAGCTGCAGCAGGACTGTCACGTCTGAGCCCACGGAGAGGTCGTTGATCCGCTGCCGCTTGGTGGGCACATCAGACTCAACGGCGAGGCCGCCATGCGCCTGCTGCAGCAGCTGTAGGGGGGCGTGCGAGTTGGCGGCGAGGTCCTGTAGTTGCTGCTGGGGGATTACGACGGTGGGCCGCACACCTAACAGGCCCCCTTGTCCACTCGTGGGATTCATCGCCGGAAGATGGGGGTGCAGGGAGGCGCTAATACAGAGGTTGTGGATGGTACAGCCGCCGACGAGCACTGTACAGGTTGGGGCTATAGGATTTTGAAGATGAATGGGGAGAGGCGGCAGGGGCCTATATAAATCGAGAGGAGTGAGGTAGCGAGAAGTGAAGTGAATGGGGAGAGGCGGCAGGGGCCTATAAATCGAGAGGGCTATAGGTTGGGACATGATTTTTACGCAATATTTAAATTTAGATTTAAGCCGCATGTCACCAGGTGACATGCGAAAGGTGCATGTCACCTGATCTCTATCCGTGAAGGACACAGGTCACTCGCAACACTGTACATGGTGTACTGTAGGGACGCGAAACAGTATTGTTCACTGTTCGTAGTGTTTTTCATTTTTCTGATTTTTTTGAATTTTATGCCCATTTGAATCTTTTGGTCAAATCCTAGGTTTGACAAAGATTTAAACAAGTTTAAAATATATGAAAAGGTAAGCATGGATCCTTCTTAGTCACTCTAAAATGAAGCTTTTGGGATGTTCTTGAAATTTCCATGCTTGACTTCATAAGACAGAGTTTAGGGTTAGGGGTAGATATATACATGATTTGTTTGGTTTGAATATGTCTAGACCTTGTTTATCAACTTTAATTCTTACTATATGACATAAGAAAACTATTTGCTTTGGTTTTTCATTTTTCTGATTTTTTTGAATTTTGATGCCCATTTGAATCTTGTCAAATCCTAGGTTTGACCAAGATAATTTAAACAAGTTTAAAACATGGAAATGAAAAGGGAAGCATGTATCCTTCTTAGTCACTCTAAAATGAAGTTTTTGGGAGGTTTTTGAAATTTCCATGTCTGAAACCCAAAACCACTTCTCTTCATGCTTGACTTCATAAGACAGAGTTTAGGGGTTAAGGGGTAGATACATGGTTTGTCTAGTTTGAAACTTTGAATATGTCTAGACCTTGTTTATCAACTTGAATATGCTTACTATATGACATAAGAAGACTATGTACTTTGGTTTTTCATTTTTCTGATTTTTTTAATTTTCTGCGCATTTGAATCTTGGTCAAATCCTAAATTTGACCAAGATTTAGACAAGTTTAACACGTGAAAACGAATAAGTAAGCCTGGATCCTTCTTAGTCACTCTAAAATGAAGCTTTTGGGAGGTTCTTGAAATTTCCATGTTTGAAACCAAAACCACTTCTCTTCATGATTGACTTCATAAGATCGACAGATTAGTTTAGGGTTAGGGGTAGATATATACATTATTTTTCTGGTTTTAATATGTCTAGACCTTATTTATCAACTTGAATGCTTACTATATGACATAAGAAAACTATTTGCTTTTGTTTTCATTTTTCTGATTTTTTTTGAATTTTGATGCCCATTTGAATCTTGTCAAATCCTAGGTCGTTTGACCAAGATAATTTAAACAAGTTTAAAACATGAATATGAAAAGGGAAGCATGTATACTTCTTAGTCACTCTAAAATGAAGTTTTTGGGAGGTTTTTGAAAATTCCATGTTTGAAACCCAAAACCACTTCTCTTCATGCCTGACTTCATAAGATAGAGTTTAGGGGTCAGGGGGTGTAGATACATTTGGTTTGTCTAGTTTGAATATGTCTAGACCTTGTTTAACAACTTTAATGCTAACTATATGACATAAGAAGACTATGTGCTTTGGTTTTTCATTTTTCTGATTTTTTTGAATATTGTGCCCACCCATTTGTATCTTCATGAAATCCTAGGTTTGACCAAGATAATTTAAACAAGTTTAAAACATGAAAATGAAAAGGGAAGCCTGGATCCTTCTTAGTCACTCTAAAATGAAGCTTTTGGGAGGTTCTTGAAATTTCCATGTTTGAAACCCAAAACCACTTCTCTTCATGATTGACTGAGTTTAATTAGGGTTTTAGGGGTAGATATATACATGATTTTTCTGGTTTTTCATTCTTTTGATTTTTTTCTGAATTTTTAGGGCCATTTGAATCTTGGTCAAATCCTTGGTTTGACCAAGATTTAAACAAGTTTAAAACATGAAAATGAAAAGGGAAGTCTGTATCCTTCTTAGTCACTCTAAAATGAAGCTTTTGGGATGTTCTTGAAATTTCAATGTTTGAAACCCAAAACGACTTCCCTTCATGCTAGACTTCATAAGATCGAAAGGGGGTAGATACACGATTTGTCTGGTTTGGATATATCTAGACCTTGTTTATCAACTTGATTGCTTACGATATGACATAAGAAGACTATGTGATTTGGTTTTCCATTTTTCTGATTTTTTTAATTTTTTGCCCACCCATTTGTATCTTCGTCAAATCCTAGGTTTGACCAAGATAATTAAAACAAGTTTTATAAAACATGAAAATGAAAAGGGAAGCATGTATCCTTCTTAGGCACTCTAAAATGAAGCTTTTGGGAGGTCCCACACTTCAGTGAGCACAAGTCACGTGCAATAGGTACGCAAACTCCTAGCCATCTTCTTTGTCAAGAGAAGACGCAGCAGGATGCGTATTGGAAGTCTGTGGGTCCTTCTGGATCCTTCGGTTGTCCCTCTCACAAAAAACAAATCTCTCTCATTCTCGGCCTCGCTCGACTCGCTCGCTCGCTCGCTCGCTCGCACCTCCTGCTCACTGACAAACCCTGCACAAAAGTCAACATCATCACCCGAAAAAGGGGAGACACCATAATTCTCTCCCTTCTTCTCTCCTTCCTCCGAGTGATCCCTCTTCCTCCGAGTTTCACTCGACGGGCAAACACACTTGTGCTGCATAGTAATAATAAAAAGGTATAGAAAAATCAACCTACGAATCTATAATTAAATAGGTTAGTAATAATAAAAAGGTAGAAAAATCAACCTACGAATCTATAATTAAATAGGTTAAACTAGGGTTTTGCCCACTACTACAGATCAAGGTTCAAACCTTGTTTATCAACTTGAATATGCTTACTATATGACATAAGAAGACTATGTACTTTGGTTTTCATTTTTCTGATTTTTTAAATTTTCTGCGCATTTGAATCTTGGTCAAATCCTAGGTTTGACCAAGATTAGACAAGTTTAACACGTGAAAACGAATAAGTAAGCCTGGATCCTTCTTAGTCACTCTAAAATGAAGCATTTTGGGATGTTCTTGAAATTTCCATGTTTGAAACCCAAAACGACCTCTCTTCATGCTACACTTCATAAGATCGACCGAGTTTAGGGTTAGGGGTAGATACATGATTTGTATGGTTTGAATATGTCCAAACCTTGTTAATTTATCAACTTGAATGCTTACTATATGACATAAGAAGACTATATGCTTTTGTTTTTCATTTTTCTGATTTTTTTTGAATTTTATGCCCATATATTTGAATCTTGGTCAAATCATAGGTTTGACAAAGATTTAAACAAGTTTAAATTGTGAAAATGAAAAGGTAAGCATGGATCCTTATTAGTCACTCTAAATTAAATCTTTTGGGAGGTTCTTGAAATTTCCATGTTTGAAACCCAAAACCACTTCTCTTCATGATTGACTTCATAAGAAAGAGTTTAGGGTTTTAGGGGTAGATATATACATGATTTTTCTGGTTTGAATATGTCTAGACCTGGTTTATCAACTTGAATGCTTACTATACATATGACATATATAAGAATGCTATGTGCTTTGGTTTTTCATTCTCTTTTGATTTTTTTTCTAAATTTTTATGCCCATTTGAATCTTGGTCAAAATCTTTGGTTTGACAAGGATTTAAACAAGTTTAAAACATGAAAATGAAAAAGGGAAGTCTGTATATCCTTCTTAGTAACTCTAAAATGGAAGCTTTTGGGATGTTCTTGAAATTTCCATGTTTGAAACCGAAAACGACTTCCCTTCATGCTAGACTTCATAAGATCGACAGGGGGTAGATACATGATTTGTCTGGTTTGGATATATCTAGACCTTGTTTATCAACTTGAATGCTTACGATATGACATAAGAAGACAATGTGATTTGGTTTTTCAATTTTCTGATTTTTTTGAATATTGTGCCCACCCATTTGTATCTTCATGAAATCCTAGGTTTTACCAAGATAATTTAAACAAGTTTAAAACATGAAAACGAAAAGGGAAACATGTAACCTTCTCAGTCACTCTAAAATGAAGTTTTTGGGAGGTTTTTGAAATTTCCATGTTTGAAACCCAAAACCACTTCTCTTCATGCTTGACTTCATAAGACAAAGTTTAGGGTTAGGGGGAGATACATGATTTGTATGGTTTGAATATGTCCAAACCTTGTTTATCAACTTGAATATGCTTACTATATGACATAAGAAGACTATGTACTTTGGTTTTTCATTTTTCTGATTTTTTTTAATTTTCTGCACATTTGAATCATATCTTGGTCAAATCCTAGGTTTGACCAAGATTTAGACAAGTTTAACACGTGAAAACGAATAAGTAAGCCTGGATCCTTTTTAGTCACTCTAAAATGAAGCTTTTGGGAGGTTCTTGAAATTTCCATGTTTGAAACCCAAAACCACTTCTCTTCATGATTGACTGAGTTTAATTAGGGTTTTAGGAGTAGATATATACATGATTTTTCTGGTTTGAATATATATGTCTAGACCTTGTTTATCAACTTGAATGCTTACTATACATATGACATATATAAGAATGCTATGTGCTTTGGTTTTTCATTCTTTTGATTTTTTTCTGAATTTTTAGGGCCATTTGAATCTTGGTCAAATCATTGGTTTGACCAAGATTTAAACAAGTTTAAAACATGAAAATGAAAAGGGAAGTCTGTATCCTTCTTAGTCACTCTAAAATGAAGCTTTTGGGATGTTCTTGAAATTTCAATGTTTGAAACCCAAAACGACTTCCCTTCATGCTAGACTTCATAAGATCGAAAGGGGGTAGATACACGATTTGTCTGGTTTGGATATATCTAGACCTTGTTTATCAACTTGATTGCTTACGATATGACATAAGAAGACTATGTGATTTGGTTTTCCATTTTTCTGATTTTTTTAATTTTTTGCCCACCCATTTGTATCTTCGTCAAATCCTAGGTTTGACCAAGATAATTAAAACAAGTTTAAAACATGAAAATGAAAAGGGAAGCATGTAACCTTCTCAGTCACTCTAAAATGAAATTTTTGGGAGGTTTTTGAAATTTCCATGTTTGAAACCCAAAACCACTTCTCTTCATGCTTGACTTCATAAGACAAAGTTTAGGGTTAGGGGGTATATATAGATACATGATTTGTATGGTTTGAATATGTCCAAACCTTGTTTATCAACTTGAATATGCTTACTATATGACATAAGAAGACTATGTACTTTGGTTTTTCATTTTTCTGATTTTTTTAATTTTCTGCGCATTTGAATCATATCTTGGTCAAATCCTAGGTTTGACCAAGATTTAGACAAGTTTAACACGTGAAAACGAATAAGTAAGCCTGGATCCTTCTTAGTCACTCTAAAATGAAGCTTTTGGGAGGTTCTTGAAATTTCCATGTTTGAAACCCAAAACCACTTCTCTTCATGATTGACTGAGTTTAATTAGGGTTTTAGGGGTAGATATATACATGATTTTTCTGGTTTGAATATATATGTCTAGACCTTGTTTATCAACTTGAATGCTTACTATACATATGACATAAGAATGCTATGTGCTTTGGTTTTTCATTCTTTTGATTTTTTTCTGAATTTTTAGGGCCATTTGAATCTTGATCAAATCCTTGGTTTGACCAAGATTTAAACAAGTTTAAAACATGAAAATGAAAAGGGAAGTCTGTATCCTTCTTAGGCACTCTAAAATGAAGCTTTTGGGAGGTTTTTGAAATTTCCATGTTTGAAACCCAAAACCACATCTCTTCACATGCTTGACTTCATAAGACAGAGTTTAGGGGCTAGGGGTATAGATACATGATTTGTCTGGTTTGAATATGTCTAGACATTGTTTATCAACTTTAATGCTTACTATATGACATAAGAAAATAATGTCATGTAAATGAGTTAACTTGGATTTCCTACCCTTGAATCCATAGGAAACTTTGTTCTAATGCACTATAATAATCAACCGAGTTTTTACACCAACAGGTCTGTCACTTACGTGTGGTGCCCACGCGTGAGGTCCCACACTTCAGTGAGCACAAGTCACGTGCAAGGTACGCAAACTAGCCATCTTCTTTGTCAAGAGAAGACGCATCAGGATGCGTATTGGAAGTCTGTGGGTCCTTCTGGATCCTTCGGTTGTCCCTCTCACAAAAAAACAAATCTCTCTCATTCTCGGCCTCGCTCGACTCGCTCGCTCGCTCGCACCTCCTGCTCACTGACAAACCCTACACAAAAGTCAACATCATCACCCGAAAAGGGGAGACACCATAATTCTCTCCCTTCTTCTCTCCTTCCTCCGAGTGATCCCTCTTCCTCCGAGTTTCACTCGACGGGCAAACACACTTGTGCTGCATAGTAATAATAAAAAGCAATGTTAAGGAAATCGGTAATCGTTAACTGCTCGGCCGGCTTGGGAGTAGCGATTAATCGGAATTCGGACGATTAACTGATTTAATCGGTCGGCTATTAATCGGTGCAACCTACACAAATTAGCACTTAAAACAATTTATATAATAAAAATAATAGTATATGAGCCTCTATATATGTCTCTCCCTACTTCTCTAAAGCCTAAAATCCTAGAAAAATATTGTAAATCTACTTTATTGGGGAGGGGTAGCGCCTGTATTAGCGATATGCATTGAAAATATTGTAACTTTTTTGACCAAGTGTGGTAGTTAATCGGGAAAATACCTAGTAATCGGACTTTCGGACTGATTAATCGGGCTAAAGGATTAACACAAGAGATTAATGGTAATCGACACGGTCAAGCCCCTAGTAGCGATTAATCGGCCTAGTAATCGTTGAATCGGCCTAGTTTTTGAACAGTGATAAAAAGGTATAGAAAAATCAACCTACGAATCTATAATTAAATAGGTTAGTAATAATAAAAAGGTAGAAAAATCAACCTACGAATCTATAATTAAATAGGTTAAACTAGGGTTTTGCCCACTACTACAGATCAAGGTTCAAACCTTGTTTATCAACTTGAATATGCTTACTATATGACATAAGAAGACTATGTACTTTGGTTTTCATTTTTCTGATTTTTTAAATTTTCTGCGCATTTGAATCTTGGTCAAATCCTAGGTTTGACCAAGATTAGACAAGTTTAACACGTGAAAACGAATAAGTAAGCCTGGATCCTTCTTAGTCACTCTAAAATGAAGCATTTTGGGATGTTCTTGAAATTTCCATGTTTGAAACCCAAAACGACCTCTCTTCATGCTACACTTCATAAGATCGACCGAGTTTAGGGTTAGGGGTAGATACATGATTTGTATGGTTTGAATATGTCCAAACCTTGTTAATTTATCAACTTGAATGCTTACTATATGACATAAGAAGACTATATGCTTTTGTTTTTCATTTTTCTGATTTTTTTTTGAATTTTATGCCCATATATTTGAATCTTGGTCAAATCATAGGTTTGACAAAGATTTAAACAAGTTTAAATTGTGAAAATGAAAAGGTAAGCATGGATCCTTATTAGTCACTCTAAATTAAATCTTTTGGGAGGTTCTTGAAATTTCCATGTTTGAAACCCAAAACCACTTCTCTTCATGATTGACTTCATAAGAAAGAGTTTAGGGTTTTAGGGGTAGATATATACATGATTTTTCTGGTTTGAATATGTCTAGACCTGGTTTATCAACTTGAATGCTTACTATACATATGACATATATAAGAATGCTATGTGCTTTGGTTTTTCATTCTCTTTTGATTTTTTTTCTAAATTTTTATGCCCATTTGAATCTTGGTCAAAATCTTTGGTTTGACAAGGATTTAAACAAGTTTAAAACATGAAAATGAAAAAGGGAAGTCTGTATATCCTTCTTAGTAACTCTAAAATGGAAGCTTTTGGGATGTTCTTGAAATTTCCATGTTTGAAACCGAAAACGACTTCCCTTCATGCTAGACTTCATAAGATCGACAGGGGGTAGATACATGATTTGTCTGGTTTGGATATATCTAGACCTTGTTTATCAACTTGAATGCTTACGATATGACATAAGAAGACAATGTGATTTGGTTTTTCAATTTTCTGATTTTTTGAATATTGTGCCCACCCATTTGTATCTTCATGAAATCCTAGGTTTTACCAAGATAATTTAAACAAGTTTAAAACATGAAAACGAAAAGGGAAACATGTAACCTTCTTAGTCACTCTAAAATGAAGTTTTTGGGAGGTTTTTGAAATTTCCATGTTTGAAACCCAAAACCACTTCTCTTCATGCTTGACTTCATAAGACAAAGTTTAGGGTTAGGGGTATAGATACATGATTTGTATGGTTTGAATATGTCCAAACCTTGTTTATCAACTTGAATATGCTTACTATATGACATAAGAAGACTATGTACTTTGGTTTTTCATTTTTCTGATTTTTTTAATTTTCTGCACATTTGAATCATATCTTGGTCAAATCCTAGGTTTGACCAAGATTTAGACAAGTTTAACACGTGAAAACGAATAAGTAAGCCTGGATCCTTCTTAGTCACTCTAAAATGAAGCTTTTGGGAGGTTCTTGAAATTTCCATGTTTGAAACCCAAAACCACTTCTCTTCATGATTGACTGAGTTTAATTAGGGTTTTAGGGGTAGATATATACATGATTTTTCTGGTTTGAATATATATGTCTAGACCTTGTTTATCAACTTGAATGCTTACTATACATATGACATATATAAGAATGCTATGTGCTTTGGTTTTTCATTCTTTTGATTTTTTTCTGAATTTTTAGGGCCATTTGAATCTTGGTCAAATCATTGGTTTGACCAAGATTTAAACAAGTTTAAAACATGAAAATGAAAAGGGAAGTCTGTATCCTTCTTAGTCACTCTAAAATGAAGCTTTTGGGATGTTCTTGAAATTTCAATGTTTGAAACCCAAAACGACTTCCCTTCATGCTAGACTTCATAAGATCGAAAGGGGGTAGATACACGATTTGTCTGGTTTGGATATATCTAGACCTTGTTTATCAACTTGATTGCTTACGATATGACATAAGAAGACTATGTGATTTGGTTTTCCATTTTCTGATTTTTTTGAATATTGTGCCCACCCATTTGTATCTTCATGAAATCCTAGGTTTGACCAAGCTAATTTAAACAAGTTTAAAACATGAAAATGAAAAGGGAAGCATGTAACCTTCTCAGTCACTCTAAAATGAAGTTTTTGGGAGGTTTTTGAAATTTCCATGTTTGAAACCCAAAACCACTTCTCTTCATGCTTGACTTCATAAGACAAAGTTTAGGGTTAGGGGGTATATATAGATACATGATTTGTATGGTTTGAATATGTCCAAACCTTGTTTATCAACTTGAATATGCTTACTATATGACATAAGAAGACTATGTACTTTGGTTTTTCATTTTTCTGATTTTTTTAATTTTCTGCGCATTTGAATCATATCTTGGTCAAATCCTAGGTTTGACCAAGATTTAGACAAGTTTAACACGTGAAAACGAATAAGTAAGCCTGGATCCTTCTTAGTCACTCTAAAATGAAGCTTTTGGGAGGTTCTTGAAATTTCCATGTTTGAAACCCAAAACCACTTCTCTTCATGATTGACTGAGTTTAATTAGGGTTTTAGGGGTAGATATATACATGATTTTTCTGGTTTGAATATATATGTCTAGACCTTGTTTATCAACTTGAATGCTTACTATACATATGACATAAGAATGCTATGTGCTTTGGTTTTTCATTCTTTTGATTTTTTCTGAATTTTTAGGGCCATTTGAATCTTGGTCAAATCCTTGGTTTGACCAAGATTTAAACAAGTTTAAAACATGAAAATGAAAAGGGAAGTCTGTATCCTTCTTAGTCACTCTAAAATGAAGCTTTTGGGATGTTCTTGAAATTTCAATGTTTGAAACCCAAAACGACTTCCCTTCATGCTAGACTTCATAAGATCGAAAGGGGGTAGATACACGATTTGTCTGGTTTGGATATATCTAGACCTTGTTTATCAACTTGATTGCTTACGATATGACATAAGAAGACTATGTGATTTGGTTTTCCATTTTTCTGATTTTTTTAATTTTTTGCCCACCCATTTGTATCTTCGTCAAATCCTAGGTTTGACCAAGATAATTAAAACAAGTTTTATAAAACATGAAAATGAAAAGGGAAGCATGTATCCTTCTTAGGCACTCTAAAATGAAGCTTTTGGGAGGTTTTTGAAATTTCCATGTTTGAAACCCAAAACCACATCTCTTCACATGCTTGACTTCATAAGACAGAGTTTAGGGGTTAGGGGTATAGATACATGATTTGTCTGGTTTGAATATGTCTAGACATTGTTTATCAACTTTAATGCTTACTATATGACATAAGAAAAATAATGTCATGTAAATGAGTTAACTTGGATTTCCTACCCTTGAATCCATAGGAAACTTTGTTCTAATGCACTATAATAATCAACCGAGTTTTTACACCAACAGGTCTGTCACTTACGTGTGGTGCCCACGCGTGAGGTCCCACACTTCAGTGAGCACAAGTCACGTGCAATAGGTACGCAAACTCCCAGCCATCTTCTTTGTCAAGAGAAGACGCATCAGGATGCGTATTGGAAGTCGTGGGTCCTTCTGGATCCTTCGGTTGTCCCTCTCACAAAAAAAAACAAATCTCTCTCATTCTCGGCCTCGCTCGACTCGCTCGCTCGCTCGCACCTCCTGCTCACTGACAAACCCTGCACAAAAGTCAACATCATCACCCGAAAAAGGGGAGACACCATAATTCTCTCCCTTCTTCTCTCCTTCCTCCGAGTGATCCCTCTTCCTCCGAGTTTCACTCGACGGGCAAACACACTTGTGCTGCATAGTAATAATAAAAAGGTATAGAAAAATCAACCTACGAATCTATAATTAAATAGGTTAGTAATAATAAAAAGGTAGAAAAATCAACCTACGAATCTATAATTAAATAGGTTAAACTAGGGTTTTGCCCACTACTACAGATCAAGGTTCAAACCTTGTTTATCAACTTGAATATGCTTACTATATGACATAAGAAGACTATGTACTTTGGTTTTCATTTTTCTGATTTTTTAAATTTTCTGCGCATTTGAATCTTGGTCAAATCCTAGGTTTGACCAAGATTAGACAAGTTTAACACGTGAAAACGAATAAGTAAGCCTGGATCCTTCTTAGTCACTCTAAAATGAAGCATTTTGGGATGTTCTTGAAATTTCCATGTTTGAAACCCAAAACGACCTCTCTTCATGCTACACTTCATAAGATCGACCGAGTTTAGGGTTAGGGGTAGATACATGATTTGTATGGTTTGAATATGTCCAAACCTTGTTAATTTATCAACTTGAATGCTTACTATATGACATAAGAAGACTATATGCTTTTGTTTTTCATTTTTCTGATTTTTTTTGAATTTTATGCCCATATATTTGAATCTTGGTCAAATCATAGGTTTGACAAAGATTTAAACAAGTTTAAATTGTGAAAATGAAAAGGTAAGCATGGATCCTTATTAGTCACTCTAAATTAAATCTTTTGGGAGGTTCTTGAAATTTCCATGTTTGAAACCCAAAACCACTTCTCTTCATGATTGACTTCATAAGAAAGAGTTTAGGGTTTTAGGGGTAGATATATACATGATTTTTCTGGTTTGAATATGTCTAGACCTGGTTTATCAACTTGAATGCTTACTATACATATGACATATATAAGAATGCTATGTGCTTTGGTTTTTCATTCTCTTTTGATTTTTTTTCTAAATTTTTTGCCCATTTGAATCTTGGTCAAAATCTTTGGTTTGACAAGGATTTAAACAAGTTTAAAACATGAAAATGAAAAAGGGAAGTCTGTATATCCTTCTTAGTAACTCTAAAATGGAAGCTTTTGGGATGTTCTTGAAATTTCCATGTTTGAAACCCAAAACCACATCTCTTCACATGCTTGACTTCATAAGACAGAGTTTAGGGGTTAGGGGTATAGATACATGATTTGTCTGGTTTGAATATGTCTAGACATTGTTTATCAACTTTAATGCTTACTATATGACATAAGAAAAATAATGTCATGTAAATGAGTTAACTTGGATTTCCTACCCTTGAATCCATAGGAAACTTTGTTCTAATGCACTATAATCATTGGAACTTTGTGGGATGCACTTGATTCATGTTTACCAACACTGTTAGGGGTCAGTGTGAGAATATGTCTTTATCAACTTCCCATGTCTGAGTTGGTACCCTTGCATACTTTGACCGAGTTTTTACAAACAGGTCTGTCACTTCCCTGCTCCCCACCACAAGTCGTACGCAAATCATCTTCTTTGTCCTCTGTGGGTCCTTCTGGATCCTGTCCCTCTCACAAAAAAAAACAAATCTCTCTCATTCTCGGCCTCGCTCAAGCTCGCACCTCATGCTCACCAAACCCTGCACAAAAGTCAACATCATCACCGAAAAGGGGAGACACCATAATTCTCTCCCTTCTTCTCTCCTTCCTCCGAGTGATCCCTCTTCCTCCGAGTTTCACTCGACGGGCAAACACACTTGTGCTGCATAGTAATAATAAAAAGGTATAGAAAAATCAACCTACGAATCTATAATTAAATAGGTTAGTAATAATAAAAAGGTAGAAAAATCAACCTACGAATCTATAATTAAATAGGTTAAACTAGGGTTTTGCCCACTACTACAGATCAAGGTTCAAACCTTGTTTATCAACTTGAATATGCTTACTATATGACATAAGAAGACTATGTACTTTGGTTTTCATTTTTCTGATTTTTTAAATTTTCTGCGCATTTGAATCTTGGTCAAATCCTAGGTTTGACCAAGATTAGACAAGTTTAACACGTGAAAACGAATAAGTAAGCCTGGATCCTTCTTAGTCACTCTAAAATGAAGCATTTTGGGATGTTCTTGAAATTTCCATGTTTGAAACCCAAAACGACCTCTCTTCATGCTACACTTCATAAGATCGACCGAGTTTAGGGTTAGGGGTAGATACATGATTTGTATGGTTTGAATATGTCCAAACCTTGTTAATTTATCAACTTGAATGCTTACTATATGACATAAGAAGACTATATGCTTTTGTTTTTCATTTTTCTGATTTTTTTTTGAATTTTATGCCCATATATTTGAATCTTGGTCAAATCATAGGTTTGACAAAGATTTAAACAAGTTTAAATTGTGAAAATGAAAAGGTAAGCATGGATCCTTATTAGTCACTCTAAATTAAATCTTTTGGGAGGTTCTTGAAATTTCCATGTTTGAAACCCAAAACCACTTCTCTTCATGATTGACTTCATAAGAAAGAGTTTAGGGTTTTAGGGGTAGATATATACATGATTTTTCTGGTTTGAATATGTCTAGACCTGGTTTATCAACTTGAATGCTTACTATACATATGACATATATAAGAATGCTATGTGCTTTGGTTTTTCATTCTCTTTTGATTTTTTTTCTAAATTTTTATGCCCATTTGAATCTTGGTCAAAATCTTTGGTTTGACAAGGATTTAAACAAGTTTAAAACATGAAAATGAAAAAGGGAAGTCTGTATATCCTTCTTAGTAACTCTAAAATGGAAGCTTTTGGGATGTTCTTGAAATTTCCATGTTTGAAACCGAAAACGACTTCCCTTCATGCTAGACTTCATAAGATCGACAGGGGGTAGATACATGATTTGTCTGGTTTGGATATATCTAGACCTTGTTTATCAACTTGAATGCTTACGATATGACATAAGAAGACAATGTGATTTGGTTTTTCAATTTTCTGATTTTTTTGAATATTGTGCCCACCCATTTGTATCTTCATGAAATCCTAGGTTTTACCAAGATAATTTAAACAAGTTTAAAACATGAAAACGAAAAGGGAAACATGTAACCTTCTCAGTCACTCTAAAATGAAGTTTTTGGGAGGTTTTTGAAATTTCCATGTTTGAAACCCAAAACCACTTCTCTTCATGCTTGACTTCATAAGACAAAGTTTAGGGTTAGGGGTATAGATACATGATTTGTATGGTTTGAATATGTCCAAACCTTGTTTATCAACTTGAATATGCTTACTATATGACATAAGAAGACTATGTACTTTGGTTTTTCATTTTTCTGATTTTTTTAATTTTCTGCACATTTGAATCATATCTTGGTCAAATCCTAGGTTTGACCAAGATTTAGACAAGTTTAACACGTGAAAACGAATAAGTAAGCCTGGATCCTTCTTAGTCACTCTAAAATGAAGCTTTTGGGAGGTTCTTGAAATTTCCATGTTTGAAACCCAAAACCACTTCTCTTCATGATTGACTGAGTTTAATTAGGGTTTTAGGGGTAGATATATACATGATTTTTCTGGTTTGAATATATATGTCTAGACCTTGTTTATCAACTTGAATGCTTACTATACATATGACATATATAAGAATGCTATGTGCTTTGGTTTTTCATTCTTTTGATTTTTTTCTGAATTTTTAGGGCCATTTGAATCTTGGTCAAATCATTGGTTTGACCAAGATTTAAACAAGTTAAAACATGAAAATGAAAAGGGAAGTCTGTATCCTTCTTAGTCACTCTAAAATGAAGCTTTTGGGATGTTCTTGAAATTTCAATGTTTGAAACCCAAAACGACTTCCCTTCATGCTAGACTTCATAAGATCGAAAGGGGGTAGATACACGATTTGTCTGGTTTGGATATATCTAGACCTTGTTTATCAACTTGATTGCTTACGATATGACATAAGAAGACTATGTGATTTGGTTTTCCATTTTCTGATTTTTTTGAATATTGTGCCCACCCATTTGTATCTTCATGAAATCCTAGGTTTGACCAAGCTAATTTAAACAAGTTTAAAACATGAAAATGAAAAGGGAAGCATGTAACCTTCTCAGTCACTCTAAAATGAAGTTTTTGGGAGGTTTTTGAAATTTCCATGTTTGAAACCCAAAACCACTTCTCTTCATGCTTGACTTCATAAGACAAAGTTTAGGGTTAGGGGGTATATATAGATACATGATTTGTATGGTTTGAATATGTCCAAACCTTGTTTATCAACTTGAATATGCTTACTATATGACATAAGAAGACTATGTACTTTGGTTTTTCATTTTTCTGATTTTTTAAATTTTCTGCGCATTTGAATCATATCTTGGTCAAATCCTAGGTTTGACCATGATTTAGACAAGTTTAACACGTGAAAACGAATAAGTAAGCCTGGATCCTTCTTAGTCACTCTAAAATGAAGCTTTTGGGAGGTTCTTGAAATTTCCATGTTTGAAACCCAAAACCACTTCTCTTCATGATTGTCTGAGTTTAATTAGGGTTTTAGGGGTAGATATATACATAATTTTCTGGTTTGAATATATATGTCTAGACCTTGTTTATCAACTTGAATGCTTACTATACATATGACATAAGAATGCTATGTGCTTTGGTTTTTCATTCTTTTGATTTTTTCTGAATTTTTAGGGCCATTTGAATCTTGGTCAAATCCTTGGTTTGACCAAGATTTAAACAAGTTTAAAACATGAAAATGAAAAGGGAAGTCTGTATCCTTCTTAGTCACTCTAAAATGAAGCTTTTGGGATGTTCTTGAAATTTCAATGTTTGAAACCCAAACGACTTCCCTTCATGCTAGACTTCATAAGATCGAAAGGGGGTAGATACACGATTTGTCTGGTTTGGATATATCTAGACCTTGTTTATCAACTTGATTTTACGATATGACATAAGAAGACTATGTGATTTGGTTTTCCATTTTTCTGATTTTTTTAATTTTTTGCCCACCCATTTGTATCTTCGTCAAATCCTAGGTTTGACCAAGATAATTAAAACAAGTTTTATAAAACATGAAAATGAAAAGGGAAGCATGTATCCTTCTTAGGCACTCTAAAATGAAGCTTTTGGGAGGTTTTTGAAATTTCCATGTTTGAAACCCAAAACCACATCTCTTCACATGCTTGACTTCATAAGACAGAGTTTAGGGGTTAGGGGTATAGATACATGATTTGTCTGGTTTGAATATGTCTAGACATTGTTTATCAACTTTAATGCTTACTATATGACATAAGAAAAATAATGTCATGTAAATGAGTTAACTTGGATTTCCTACCCTTGAATCCATAGGAAACTTTGTTCTAATGCACTATAATAATCAACCGAGTTTTTACACCAACAGGTCTGTCACTTACGTGTGGTGCCCGCGTGAGGTCCCACACTTCAGTGAGCACAAGTCACGTGCAATAGGTACGCAAACTCCCAGCCATCTTCTTTGTCAAGAGAAGACGCATCAGGATGTATTGGAAGTCTGTGGGTCCTTCTGGATCCTTCGGTTGTCCCTCTCACAAAAAAACAAATCTCTCTCATTCTCGGCCTCGCTCGACTCGCTCGCTCGCTCGCACCTCCTGCTCACTGACAAACCCTGCACAAAAGTCAACATCACCAGAAAAAGGGGAGACACCATAATTCTCTCCCTTCTTCTCTCCTTCCTCCGAGTGATCCCTCTTCCTCCGAGTTTCACTCGACGGGCAAACACACTTGTGCTGCATAGTAATAATAAAAAGGTATAGAAAAATCAACCTACGAATCTATAATTAAATAGGTTAGTAATAATAAAAAGGTAGAAAAATCAACCTACGAATCTATAATTAAATAGGTTAAACTAGGGTTTTGCCCACTACTACAGATCAAGGTTCAAACCTTGTTTATCAACTTGAATATGCTTACTATATGACATAAGAAGACTATGTACTTTGGTTTTCATTTTTCTGATTTTTTAAATTTTCTGCGCATTTGAATCTTGGTCAAATCCTAGGTTTGACCAAGATTAGACAAGTTTAACACGTGAAAACGAATAAGTAAGCCTGGATCCTTCTTAGTCACTCTAAAATGAAGCATTTTGGGATGTTCTTGAAATTTCCATGTTTGAAACCCAAAACGACCTCTCTTCATGCTACACTTCATAAGATCGACCGAGTTTAGGGTTAGGGGTAGATACATGATTTGTATGGTTTGAATATGTCCAAACCTTGTTAATTTATCAACTTGAATGCTTACTATATGACATAAGAAGACTATATGCTTTTGTTTTTCATTTTTCTGATTTTTTTTGAATTTTATGCCCATATATTTGAATCTTGGTCAAATCATAGGTTTGACAAAGATTTAAACAAGTTTAAATTGTGAAAATGAAAAGGTAAGCATGGATCCTTATTAGTCACTCTAAATTAAATCTTTTGGGAGGTTCTTGAAATTTCCATGTTTGAAACCCAAAACCACTTCTCTTCATGATTGACTTCATAAGAAAGAGTTTAGGGTTTTAGGGGTAGATATATACATGATTTTTCTGGTTTGAATATGTCTAGACCTGGTTTATCAACTTGAATGCTTACTATACATATGACATATATAAGAATGCTATGTGCTTTGGTTTTTCATTCTCTTTTGATTTTTTTCTAAATTTTTATGCCCATTTGAATCTTGGTCAAAATCTTTGGTTTGACAAGGATTTAAACAAGTTTAAAACATGAAAATGAAAAGGGAAGTCTGTATATCCTTCTTAGTAACTCTAAAATGAAGCTTTTGGGATGTTCTTGAAATTTCCATGTTTGAAACCAAAACGACTTCCCTTCATGCTAGACTTCATAAGATCGACAGGGGGTAGATACATGATTTGTCTGGTTTGGATATATCTAGACCTTGTTTATCAACTTGAATGCTTACGATATGACATAAGAAGACAATGTGATTTGGTTTTTCAATTTTCTGATTTTTTTGAATATTGTGCCCACCCATTTGTATCTTCATGAAATCCTAGGTTTTACCAAGATAATTTAAACAAGTTTAAAACATGAAAACGAAAAGGGAAACATGTAACCTTCTCAGTCACTCTAAAATGAAGTTTTTGGGAGGTTTTTGAAATTTCCATGTTTGAAACCCAAAACCACTTCTCTTCATGCTTGACTTCATAAGACAAAGTTTAGGGTTAGGGGTATAGATACATGATTTGTATGGTTTGAATATGTCCAAACCTTGTTTATCAACTTGAATATGCTTACTATATGACATAAGAAGACTATGTACTTTGGTTTTCATTTTTCTGATTTTTTTAATTTTCTGCACATTTGAATCATATCTTGGTCAAATCCTAGGTTTGACCAAGATTTAGACAAGTTTAACACGTGAAAACGAATAAGTAAGCCTGGATCCTTCTTAGTCACTCTAAAATGAAGCTTTTGGGAGGTTCTTGAAATTTCCATGTTTGAAACCCAAAACCACTTCTCTTCATGATTGACTGAGTTTAATTAGGGTTTTAGGGGTAGATATATACATGATTTTTCTGGTTTGAATATATATGTCTAGACCTTGTTTATCAACTTGAATGCTTACTATACATATGACATATATAAGAATGCTATGTGCTTTGGTTTTTCATTCTTTTGATTTTTTTCTGAATTTTTAGGGCCATTTGAATCTTGGTCAAATCATTGGTTTGACCAAGATTTAAACAAGTTTAAAACATGAAAATGAAAAGGGAAGTCTGTATCCTTCTTAGTCACTCTAAAATGAAGATTTTGGGATGTTCTTGAAATTTCAATGTTTGAAACCCAAAACGACTTCCCTTCATGCTAGACTTCATAAGATTGAAAGGGGGTAGATACACGATTTGTCTGGTTTGGATATATCTAGACCTTGTTTATCAACTTGATTGCTTACGATATGACATAAGAAGACTATGTGATTTGGTTTTCCATTTTCTGATTTTTTTGAATATTGTGCCCACCCATTTGTATCTTCATGAAATCCTAGGTTTGACCAAGCTAATTTAAACAAGTTTAAAACATGAAAATGAAAAGGGAAGCATGTAACCTTCTCAGTCACTCTAAAATGAAGTTTTTGGGAGGTTTTTGAAATTTCCATGTTTGAAACCCAAAACCACTTCTCTTCATGCTTGACTTCATAAGACAAAGTTTAGGGTTAGGGGGTATATATAGATACATGATTTGTATGGTTTGAATATGTCCAAACCTTGTTTATCAACTTGAATATGCTTACTATATGACATAAGAAGACTATGTACTTTGGTTTTTCATTTTTCTGATTTTTTTTATTTTCTGCGCATTTGAATCATATCATGGTCAAATCCTAGGTTTGACCAAGATTTAGACAAGTTTAACACGTGAAAACGAATAAGTAAGCACGGATCCTTCTTAGTCACTCTAAAATGAAGCTTTTGGGAGGTTCTTGAAATTTCCATGTTTGAAACCCAAAACCACTTCTCTTCATGATTGACTGAGTTTAATTAGGGTTTTAGGGGTAGATATATACATGATTTTTCTGGTTTGAATATATATGTCTAGACCTTGTTTATCAACTTGAATGCTTACTATACATATGACATAAGAATGCTATGTGCTTTGGTTTTTCATTCTTTTGATTTTTTCTGAATTTTTAGGGCCATTTGAATCTTGGTCAAATCCTTGGTTTGACCAAGATTTAAACAAGTTTAAAACATGAAAATGAAAAGGGAAGTCTGTATCCTTCTTAGTCACTCTAAAATGAAGCTTTTGGGATGTTCTTGAAATTTCAATGTTTGAAACCCAAAACGACTTCCCTTCATGCTAGACTTCATAAGATCGAAAGGGGGTAGATACACGATTTGTCTGGTTTGGATATATCTAGACCTTGTTTATCAACTTGATTGCTTACGATATGACATAAGAAGACTATGTGATTTGGTTTTCCATTTTTCTGATTTTTTTAATTTTTTGCCCACCCATTTGTATCTTCGTCAAATCCTAGGTTTGACCAAGATAATTAAAACAAGTTTTATAAAACATGAAAATGAAAAGGGAAGCATGTATCCTTCTTAGGCACTCTAAAATGAAGCTTTTGGGAGGTTTTTGAAATTTCCATGTTTGAAACCCAAAACCACATCTCTTCACATGCTTGACTTCATAAGACAGAGTTTAGGGGTTAGGGGTATAGATACATGATTTGTCTGGTTTGAATATGTCTAGACATTGTTTATCAACTTTAATGCTTACTATATGACATAAGAAAAATAATGTCATGTAAATGAGTTAACTTGGATTTCCTACCCTTGAATCCATAGGAAACTTTGTTCTAATGCACTATAATAATCAACCGAGTTTTTACACCAACGTCTGTCACTTACGTGTGGTGCCCACGCGTGAGGTCCCACACTTCAGTGAGCACAAGTCACGTGCAATAGGTACGCAAACTCCCAGCCATCTTCTTTGTCAAGAGAAGACGCATCAGGATGCGTATTGGAAGTCTGTGGGTCCTTCTGGATCCTTCGGTTGTCCCTCTCACAAAAAAACAAATCTCTCTCATTCTCGGCCTCGCTCGACTCGCTCGCTCGCTCGCTCGCACCTCCTGCTCACTGACAAACCCTGCACAAAAGTCAACATCATCACCCGAAAAAGGGGAGACACCATAATTCTCTCCCTTCTTCTCTCCTTCCGAGTGATCCCTCTTCCTCCGAGTTTCACTCGACGGGCAAAACACTTTTTTTAATTTTCTGCCCATTTGAATCTTGGTCAAATCCTAGGTTTGACCAAGATTTAAACAAGTTTAAAACATGAAAATAAAATGGTAAGCATGGATCCTTCTTAGTCTCCCGAAAATGAAGCTTTTTTTTTGAAATTTCCATGTTTGAAACCAAAAACCACTTCTCTTCATGCTTGACTTCATAAGACATAGTTTAGGGTTAGGGGTAGATATATACATGATTTTTCTGGTTTGAATATGTCTAGACCTTGTTTATCAACTTGAATGCTAGCTTACTATATATGACATAAGAATGCTATGTGCTTTGGTTTTTCATTCTTTTGATTTTTTCTGAATTTTTATGCCCATTTGAATCTTGGTCGAATCCTAGGTTTGACCAAGATTTAAACAAGTTTAAAACATGAAAATGAGAAGGGAAGCATGTATCCTTCTTAGTCACTCTAATTAAAATGAAGATTTTGGGAGGTTTTTGAAATTTCCATGTTTGAAACCAAAAACCACGTCTCTTCATGCTTGACTTCATAAGATATATAGAGTTTAATTAGGGGTTAGGGGTATAGATACATGATTTGTTTGGTTTGAATATGTCTAGACCTTGTTTAACAACTTGAATGCTTACTATATGCCATAAGAAGACTATGTACTTTGGTTTTTAATTTTTTTGATTTTTTAAAATTTTCTGCCAATTTGTATCTTGGTCAAATCCTAGGTTTGACCAAGATTTAAACAAGTTTAAGACGTGAAAATAAAATGGTAAGCATGGATCCTTCTTAGTCTCCCTAAAATGAAGCTTTTGGTTTTTTTTTTGAAATTTCCAGGTTTGAAACCCAAAACCACTTCTCTTCATGCTTGACTTCATAAGACAGAGTTTAGGGATAGGGGTAGATATATATATACATGATTTTTCTGGTTTGAATATGTCTAGACCCTGTTTATCAACTTGAATGCTTACTATATGACATAAGAATGCTATGTGCTTTGGTTTTTCATTCTTTTGATTTTTTCTGAATTTTTATGCCCATTTGAATCTTGGTAGAATCCTAGGTTTGACCAAGATTTAAACAAGTTTAAAACATGAAAATGAGAAGGGAAGCCTGTATCCTTCTTTGTCACTCTAATTAAAATGAAGCTTTTGGGTGGTTTTTGAAATTTCCATGTTTGAAACCCAAAACCACATCTCTTCGTGCTTGACTTCATAAGACAGAGTTTAGGGGTTAGGGGGTACATAGATACATGATTTGCATAGTTTGAATATGTCTAGCTAGAGACCTTGTTTCTCAATTTTAATGCTTACTATATGACATAAGAAGACTATGTGCTTTGGTTTTTCATTTTTCTGTTTTATTTTAATTTTATGCCCATTTGAATCTTGGTCAAATCCTAGGTTTGACCAAGATTTAAACAAGTTTAAATTATGAAAATGAAGGTAAGCATGGATCCTTATTAGTCACTCTAACATAAATCTTTTGGGAGGTTCTTGAAATTTCCATGTTTCAAACCCAAAACCACTTCTCTTCATGATTGACTTCATAAGACAGAGTTTAGGGTTTTAGGGGTAGATATATACATGATTTTTCTGGTTTGAATATGTCTAGCCCTTGTTTATCAACTTGAATGCTTACTAT
Organism: Lolium multiflorum; assembly: GCA_030979885.1. Lineage (NCBI taxonomy): Eukaryota > Viridiplantae > Streptophyta > Magnoliopsida > Poales > Poaceae > Lolium > Lolium multiflorum. The sequence continues at coordinate 7,472,827 of CM061751.1, read as the reverse complement.
ACATATGACATAAGAATGCTATGTGCTTTGGTTTTTCATTCTCTTTTGATTTTTTTCTAAATTTTTAGGCCCATTTGAATCTTGGTCAAATCCTTGGTTTGACCAAGATTTAAACAAGTTTAAAACATGAAAATAAAAAAGGAAGTCTGTATCCTTCTTAGTCACTCTAAAATGGAAGCTTTTGGGATGTTCTTGAAATTACCATGTTTGAAACCGAAAACGACTTCCCTTCATGCTAGACTTCATAAGATCGACAGGGGGTAGATACATGATTTGTCTGGTTTGGATATATCTAGACCTTGTTTATCAACTTGAATGCTTACGATATGACATAAGAAGACAATGTGATTTGGTTTTTCATTTTTCTGATTTTTTTGAATATTGTACGTGCCCACCCATTTGTATCTTCATCAAATCCTAGGTTTGACCAGGATTTAAACAAGTTTAAAACATGAAATGAAAAGATAAGCCTGGATCCTTCTTAGTCACTCTAAAATGAAGCTTTTGGGAGGTTCTTGAAATTTCCATGTTTGAAACCCAAAACCACTTCTCTTCATGATTGACTTCATAAGACAGAGTTTAGGGTTTTAGGGGTAGATATATACATGATTTTTGTGGTTTGAATATGTCTAGACCTGGTTTATCAACTTGAATGCTTACTATACATATGACATATATGAGAATGCTATGTGCTTTGGTTTTTCATTCTTTTGATTTGAATATATATGTCTAGACCTTGTTTATCAACTTGAATGCTTACTATATATATGACATAAGAATGCTATATATGTGCTTTGGTTGTTCATTCTTTTGATTTTTTCTGATTTTTTAGGCCCATTTGAATCTTGGTCAAATCCTAGGTTTGACCATGATTTAAACAAGTTTAAAACATGAAAATGAAAAGGTAAGCATGGATCCTTCTTAGTCACTCTAAAATGAAGCTTTTGGGATGTTCTTGAAATTTCCATGTTTGAAACCCAAAACGACTTCGATCTCTTTATGCTAGATTTCATAAGACTGAGTTTTAGGGGTTAGGGGGTAGATACATGATTTGTCTAGTTTGAATATGTACATAGTACTCCCTCTATAGGAACTTGGAGAAAGCAACTGTTGTGCCACACAATTTTGTTGTTTTCCTATTTTTCTTTCATGAAGCTTTACGATGTGGTTCGTGTGTGGGGATCAAGCTCGTAATCTCGTTTCAATTACACAACCAACTACTCTGCTCATCCTTGCATGTAATTAACCAATATAGGAATTTGATTCCACGGAACTTTTTCAGTACATAAGTCTCCTCCTTAACTCCTCTAGTCTCTACCAAGCCGGCCGCCTCGCTACTTCCCTAGCTTCCTCCCTACAGCACACCTCGCCCCCGTACGCGAGCTAGGTCCAGCCGGAGATGGGGCACAGCCGCCCCCGCTGGAAGAATGCTCAGAGGAAGTCCGGGCAGGAGGACAAGGGTGACGCCATCCCGGATGAACTTCTCGGGCTGGTGTTCCTGCGCCTCACCTCGCCTCTGGATCTCGTCCGCGCCGCGTTCGCCTGCAGGAGCTGGCGCAAGGTCATCGCGGCGGAGGACTTCCGTGTCCTCTCCGCTCGCCACGGCGCGCCATCCTCCATAGTCGCCGGCCACTACCACATCAGCTTCTCCCATTGTCACTATCGGCCGTCTGGCTTGCTGCCCCACTTCGTTCCCTCTTCCTCGTCATGTTGGGCCGGGGTCGCCGCAAATAATCTCGCGCTCGACTTCCTCCCACGGGCGCCAAACGGCGACCTCAGTTTGGAGCTCGCCGACTCTCGGGGCGGCCTCCTACTCCTTGCGGACTTCGACCACACCGAACACGGAAAGCCTTTCGAGCAGCCTTCACGTCTCGTCGTCTGCGATCCCCTGGCAGGTCAGTACGTGACGGTCCCTCCACCCCCTGCTGTTTCGCACACAACATTCGTAAGCTTGTTCCTGGGCGCCGCCCTCCATGGCGAGGACGCTGCGGCGCGCATCAGTCTGTCAAATTACAGGGTGACGTGCCTGATCTATCATGACGGCATCTGCAAGACCTGCGTGTTCTCGCCTGGCCCTGGTGGCCACGCTTGGACCTCCTCCGGCGCCATCGTGCCTCTCCACGCCACGCACACAGGCCGGTCGGATATCCTCTTTGTGGGGTGCAACGCCCGTTTCTTCCAGTGGTACGTGTTCGGTGGGCTCGGAAACTTCATTCTTGCTCTCGACAGAGAATCCGGCGAGCTCTCACGCTTCGAGAGAGCTCGAGACGAGGACTGGCTTCACACCGTGCCGATTGAGATGCTGGGCGGGCCCTCGCGCGTGCTGAATTGGTACGTGCTAGAGCTTCCGTGGCCACCTACCTTCCGAGCTTGCTTATCCTAGGATTCTGGCTTCCTGGGTTGGATTAGTGTCGGCCATGGTGTCGTCGACATGGTCTGGAGGTTGAAGACGAAGGGCATCTCAAGGATTTTGTTGTAATTTCGTTTTTTTTCAGGTGTTTTGTACTATTTGATGTTTCTCTTAATGCCAGAGGGTTTATTTGCACTAGTCATACTTGACATAGCTGTACGTTTTGAAGATTAACTTGTTCATCATGATCCGAACTTCTCATACTCTTAATGCCAGAGGGTTTATTTGCACTAGTCATACTTGACATAACTTCGAACTTGTTTTGAGTAATACGTAGTATGGTATACTAGAATAGGAGGAGTAACACTTTTCGCATTTGGGCCAAATATAAAGTACTACCTCCATTTCAAGGAATAAGGCGCACGCGTACTCCAAGACGTATCTTTTGGTCAGATTACCTTGACCATTGAATTGACAAGACAACACACAGAGCATTGGGGCGTGCTCGATGGTGCTAGCTGCGGCTATACAGACATGTGATAGGCATCGCGGAAGCGTCGCAAATAGAAAACAAATCATATTTTTTGGGGGAGGATGTTTTGGCTCCTGGTTGCGTATGCTCCCTTTAGTTTGAACTGCAACATCTATATATTTTGAAATGTAAAAAAAATCCAAACAAAAAATTAATCTTTTCATCTTCACATGCTAAGAGCGCATAAAGTCTTTCCATAAAAAACTAAATTGTCGTTTGGGCTATGTAAAAAAGATAAAATTTATTGCTAAAAATAAAGCTGTTTACATCAACCACAAAAAATATCGGCTTTTCACGAAACTACACGAACACACATAGATTATCGAGAAGTACATGCGGATTTTTTTGTTAGAATTTTTTGAAAATTAAAAATATGTTTTTTTGGGTCGAGGTAGCATATCCGCCCAATAGCCGAATTAAATTTCCGATTTTTTTGGACTGACAATTTCATCGGGAAGACATGGATGCGCGCAGACGGCGTGCAAGGCAAGGCATCGATTTGACCGGACGTACTTAGGGCAGGTCAGGCTGCCAGCGTACTTATTCCGGGCAGGTGAGGTACTAGAACTCAAAGTCCTCCTCAGCGTCTCTCCTCTCTCTCTGTCTTTATTGAGTGTACTAGCGCGCAGGGACTCAAAGTCAGGGAAATGTTTGAGATGCAAAGTAAGAGAATATTTACCAGTATAATTGGTTGATTAGAAGATTAAGTGGTGAAATCACAACAGATTGGAGCAGTACATGGTGGAAACCGCAAAATATCCTTCCAAATGGTGTTTTTGTGCAACATACGAAGTATGAGGTGGTGGAACTTGAGGCCAGTGACTTTACTTACTCCAAAATGCAACTTTACGTACATGAGCCATCGGATCAAGATCCAACGGACACAGTTGATCCAGAATTTGTAGTCACATTTTAAGTTGCTCGAAAAAAATCGAAAACATTACAGTAAGATATATATCTTTCTTAAGTATTCTGGTAAAGTTTTACTTCATTTGAAAATTGAGTTTAATTTTAAGTTTAAAATTTGGATCAACCATGTGCGTTGGATCTTGATCGAATGACTCACGTACAAGTCGCCAGTGAAGTTACTGGATCTCGTTCCTTGGTGGAATCTGCAATTCCCTCCCCTATATATACTATACAAGTCGAAGACTACGACCCTCTATCCCTATCTCCTTCACATCCTCTAAATTCATATTCCCATTTAGAATCGTTGGGCATGGAGGTTCCCCCTGGTAGCTTTAGAGCTTTTGTCGACGATGCTAATTTGAGAAGACTGCTCACCTACGGTTTGTGCTCTCAATCCGCACAACCTCCATTTTGGCGGGTTAGTACTTTCTTCACTAGGTTCATCAAGATGTATTTTAATTTGGGCTAACAGTCGTGTTAATTTCCTTGTATTAAGCAGTGCTGTTCGTGCAAGAAGGTTGCATGCGACAGCTGCGCTAGGAACCTGCCCGGTGGCGCGTGCCCGGGATGCCAGGGCGTCTTCCAAGGTGAAAGTCCTCCATCTGAAAGCATGTACTTTTCCCGTGAATGTGTTATGGAAAAGAATGTGGTGAGAAGAACGTTCATCTGCGGTTTGTGCTCTCAAATCGCACGACGTCCACTATAACGGGTTAGTACTTTCTTCACTAGGTTCCACCCAACTGTATTTTTCTTTGGGCCAACAGTCATGTAAATTTCCTTGTATTAAGCAGTGCATTCGCATGGGGGAGGGACATCACATTGCATGCGGAAGCTGCTTAAGAAACCTGCCCAGTCTCGTGTGCCCGAACTGCGACGGCATCTACGAAGAGGATGAGGATTTAAGTAGATTTGCCTCCTTGTTTAAGGTGGATTGCAGCAACGATGGTTGCGACATGAGCGGCGACTTGCTCGAATACTTTCAACATGAGGCGACGTGCCCGCATGCGCCAACGAGACGGTAGGTGGTTGATCTTGCCGGTCTCGATGGAGAAGATGATCGCGCTTTGAGGCTAATCTGAGCTCGGTGGAGAAGGACCGGATGGAGTTTCCTTTTCTAGAACTAGAGTTCTTTTTGTACTTTTGGATGTCTTGTCTGTAGTTTCCTTTTACTTGGAGGGTCCTCCTAGCTTGCAGTCTGTAATCCCACCGTCATCATAATATAAAAGCAGTGTCGCGAGGTCCTTCGGGACATTTCTGTGTTCAAAAAATGTATGATTTTAGACATGTCGTCTATTTATGTGTGCGATGTTGTATCATCTATTACCGTGATTAGTTTGAACGTGTCCATGTCCTAGAACAAAACTTCGGCATGATGTACTTGTATGTTTAATTGAATTCGACCAAGTATAATGTGGAACCGATCATTGCGAGCATATGGAGATTGCGAACCGGTAATTGACAGGTGGTACATGCTCTATCTTAATCTTGTTTATCTAATGGTAATTGCGATTTATGCGGTACTGAAATAATTAGTTTTAGTTATAAACAGGGACTCTTCGGACGGGGGCTCCTTTTCAAACAAGACCGGGGAGATTTATGAAGTGCTAGAAGGGAACAAATTACTACATGAGTGTTTTGCGTGAAATGGTTAAAATTTGTAGTGGCAGATTGCCGCCAATGCAATTTTTTCATGTGGTTGATATGGTAGGATGGACATTTCAAAATTTCACGAATTATTTCGGTTTGTGACCATATATTAAATTAGTTCTGGGCTCATTTCCATATAATTTGAAATTTCAACGCGAAGTACACGAAGTACAATTAAAAAAGGGGAAACTATATATACGTGATGTGCACTAAATGTGTGGTACCCCCCAAAAAATGACCAAACATATGCGTTGCATCCAAGTACGTAACACCCATATGGCAAACGAAAGCATTGAGTAGTTGTTTGTGATGTAAGTAATCTACATATATATCAAAATACCAAACATGGCACACCAAAATATTTTTTAGAAGAACTTACCAGATTTTGGCACCATGCATGTTGGAGTTTTTTTTTGACAGAATCCATCTTGGAGTTCGCATGGCTCTCTTCCGAAGTGAGAGGTGAGTTGGTTAATGCTAGAACCATGGCAAACTTCCGAATGTTAGTAATTTATCATGGATTCATCATTTGTGATGAAATACCTAGGAACAATGCCAAACATGACCTACCTATGTTCTTGAGAATATTCCCTTTCACCGATTTTGGCACCATGTGTGTTTTTAAGTACGTTTGCATGCCTTCTTGATTGGTTATTAAAATACCATGTCAAACTGTCGATACATGGAAAATTCCTTTGCTACAATCAAATAAACTTCGGGCTCCTTTTATTCAAAGGAATATGGAGGGCGTAGGAATATGAAAGGTGCATGATTGGAATGTTATGCCAAGTTGAATCCTATAGGAACATGATGTGTCTTTGATTGTGGCAAAGGAACTTTTCCATGAGGTATTAGCTAATGGTTTTTTTCCTATAAGATTTGCACTACAAGATTCCTATATGAATAGTTCCTATGAATCAAATGACTTGTATAGGAATTTTTCCCATAAGAACCGAATCCAACATAATTCCTATGACAATCATATGAATCAAAGGAGCACGATTCCCATAGGATTGAAGTAGACATGACATCCCAATTCTATGATTTTCCTTTTCCTATACTTTCCATTTCCTATGAACCAAAGGAGGCCTAACTAGTTGGCCATACTGAAACAATTGCCAAATAAATGCCGTGCATCCTATGGCCCCCGTGAGTTTGACCTAAATTTGAAATCATGGTAAAAGGTGCTTAAAATAGGCAAATAAAAGCATGTAGTCAATTTTTTTTAGGATGTAGTACTACCTAGGGAAAATACCAAACATGCCATAATGCAAACTGTGTTTTAGAGAGTAGCCCTTCAAAAAAGTTGGCATCCACTTGTTGATTTTGCTATCGACATGACAAAATAACTGATCAGATGACCAAGTGGTAAAAATTGCAACAGATTAGACCACCACATGGTGGAAACTGCTAAAAATCATGAAAACTGCGAAGAAAAAGTTAAAGTGGTGGTTTGTGCAGCATATGGAGGATTGAGTAGTACAAGTTGGATGTGCACTACCGTGTGCCCGTGGTAATGTTCGCCTATTATGATGATGGCAAGAAAAAATGATGTTTTCTCTGCTGAAACTGTCCCGAGCTGATTTGACGAGACAAAATACAGCTACACGGCGTGCAAGGGACGGCTATACAGTACATTAGCTTCTTCTCGGGTCACACGCCTGCACCACAGGTGCAGTAAGTGCAGCAGAGACCAGAGAGAGAAGGAACGCCCGTATTATATTTGATTTCAATTCATATTGTTTTTTTCCTTGCCTCTCCGTCTTCTTCACCGCCATCTTCTCGGTGTTTTCAAGAGTGATTATCAAGTGGAGAGACAATTGCATTGGGAAAGTCTCTCCACTTGATAATCTCTGTTGAAAAACTCGCACGTCTTGTGAAATGTGAAGGCTGCACGCGTGGGGAAGGGAGACGCAAACGCCGCACCGCATAGTATACTACCTTTCTCTCCTCAGGCACCCCGGCTGGCCGCCCGCCGCAATAGTTCCTTGCATAGCGCTTGCCGTCTCCTCCAAAAACCCCCAGCGCACTTGCATCCGCCATCCACCTAAATCCACCGCCGAGTACCTTTCTGTCCTCACCACCGCCGCTGCGCCTATTCCCCTGTCCAGCAGACGACTGCGGCGTTGCGTGTGTCGCCGCCGTGTCAGATGGAGGCGGAGCCGCTCAACTCCCGAAGGCGGGTCGAGCCAGATCGGGAAGAGCCTCCGTCGAGCCTCGACCTCATCAGCCGCCTCCCCGACGAGATGCTGCACATCATCATCTCCCTCCTGCCCATGATATCCGCTGTAAGGACAACATTGCTCTCCAAACGGTGGCGCCACCTCTGGCGCTCCGTCCCACTTAACCTCCTCGTCGGCGACAACGACCTCATCAGCCGCCTACCGGACCAGATTCTCCACATCATCATCTCCCACCTGCCCACTGTATCCGCTGTAAGCACAACCTTGGTCTCCAAACGGTGGCGCCACCTCTGGCACTCCGTCCCACTTAACCTCGAGATCGACGACGAACTCGCCAAGCAAAACCACAAACGCATCGCCGCGGTCTCCAGTATCCTCGCCGCTCACCCTGGCCCCGCCAGAAGCGTGTCAATCGACCCCTTCAGAACCACTTGCAAGGTCGACACCACGCTCGACAGCTGGTTCCGGTCCAGCACCCTATCTTGCGTCGAGAACCTCAGATTCGATGCTGGAACTGTGATGCGCTCCTTCCCGCTGTCCGCGTTCCGCTGCGCGCCCACGCTGCGCATTGTCAGCATTTCTACTTGCTATTTGCCCGAGATTCATGCCAACTCCATGCTTCTTTTCCCCCAACTCAAAAGGCTCTTGCTCTATGACGTCTACATCTGTAAGGCGACGAACATCGACCGCCTGTTCACCCGCTGTATTGTGCTCGAGGCACTTCACCTTGAGGGGGTCCACGGGTTCACCCAACTCAACATTCAAATGCCAAATCTTCGTACAATTAGTGTGGCTAGCTATTGGAAACGCAACACCACCGAACTTATTCAGTTAGACACGGTGCAAATTATGGATGCATCTTGCCTCGAGAGATTGGTCATATGCGTTGATGATGTTCCACTACTAATCCAGGTCGCCAACGCACCAAAGTTGATGGTGTTGGGCTTTGCGTCGTACCCTGGCTGCCAACTTGTTATTGGACGCATAAACTATTTGGTAGAACAGCCTTCTTCTTGTTGAATTAACTCACATTTTTGTTATTTTTTTTGACATATGTACCATTGTCCTGTAGAGGATGATGCCCATAAGCTTGGAAAATTCTCTGTGCACAGTGAAGAACTTGGTTCTAAAATCTGACGGCCCTCGTCTGGATCAACTACTTGCATTTCTTAGATGCTTTCCCTGCACGGAGAAGCTATATATCCAGGTAAATTCGTTGTTGTTAACTGTTTACCACTATGAGCAAAAACTGTAGAGTTACATGGAGTTAACCTGTTATTACTTATTAGCCTAGATCAGTTGAACAATTGTACTAGAAGAACATCCACAATGGAGTTATATTATGTTGGTTCAAAACTAAACTTCTTGTCATACAATGTGTTGTATCTTGTGCATCTGTGAAGTTTCATATAAACACATGATAATATGTGATCTGTGTAAAAAAGAGAAGACATATGTAAATAGTGTGACTTACTATTTACACATCATTTGTTCTTTTTTTGTGTAGATCACATATTATCATATTTTTGGATGAAACTTCACAGAAGCACATGATAGAACACAATGTATGTCCAGACTTTTAGTTTACATTTTTTTTGGAAACTTGGAAGTGTCAAAAGAAAAATGGGGTGCACCCGCAACTAGTTGCGGATTGGAGTTTCCCATGTTGGTAACCTTTCCCCAACTTTACAATGACAATAACAGATGTAAAAAAGTGCATCTATCAAATTGGAACGTGTCAGGGGATTATGTTGTTCCACGGTCCTCAATTAACACATGATTCAACTCACCTGAGATATTCATTAGTTGATAGCTATGAAGTACTTTGTTATTGTACTGACTACTTAATTTGACTTCTTTGCAGTTTTATAGAACCGGCAATAAGGTTCATGTGCTGCATAATGAGCCAGCCTGTCCCATTGAATGCCTTGATCTCCACCTCAAAGAAATTTCGATTTCTGACTACCGAGGAAGGAGAAATGATGTTATTGTCTCCAGGTTCTTTATACAGAACACTAGAATGCTCAAAGTAATGAATTTTGGTGTAAGATATCATCACAAGGAGATCTGGTGGGATACCCAGTTCAAGCAGCTAGACCTGAAGAACACCGCTTATAGAGATGTTGATTTTCAGTTTGGATATTTACCATCCTTAGATAAGTTCAGCTCGGACGGTGTTCTTAGCTGGTTGGTACATGACTTGTCAGTGGCTGATCCCTTTGCTAGAGGGATATATGCAAGAGAAGGGCCAATTTCTGCATAGTGTTAGTTTAACTCCCTATATTTTGTACTGGTCTGAACAATATATTTTATCACTCTGTTAATGTAGTTCAGACTTGATGTTATTCTTGTGAACATGGTCTAATATTCTAATGCTTTCGCGATGTATGTACTACTAGTGATATTTACAGAAGCTAGCAATTGTTTGACAAAATTTACTAAAAAAAGCCTGTAACGCATGTTCACATTCAGTTCGTCAATGCTAGTGTTCACAGAGGAAAGGTTTATTGTTCACAGAGGCTGACATGTGGGGCCCATGAGCCAGCAGAGTCCTCAACGTTTCAAAGGCGGCAGGGAATCAAAAAAAAATGAAGTAGCCACAAATTAGGGTAAAAAATAACTCCAAGAAAGGAAACTTCTTTTGTAAATAGAGGACGACATGCGGGTCCCATTTTGCACGGGATCGAAAGAAAAAAGGCAAGTGACCAAATATCAGGAGCCAAAAATAATCCACGAAAAGAAACTTTTATTGTACATAGAGGATGACATGTGGGTCCCATTTTGCAATAGCGGTCTCATAGTTTCCAGGCGGCACAGGATCAAAAGAAAAAGGAAGTAGCCAGAAATCAGGGTGTCAAAAAATCCATGAAAAGAAAGATTTCAATTGGGCTGCATCTGGACATCTGGGCCTTCGAACTATCGTGCTGGAAGCCTTTTGACTCGTACAATTTAAGCCCACTCCAAAACAGGAAAGTCCTATGCTTGGCAAAAACAAAAAACAAGGAGATTCAACATATAAGTTTGTTTATGTAAAAACAAAGATTTAATTTATCCCTTTGCAATAGCTCAGAGCGAAATACACTGTTTATTGTCTGCAAAATAATCAAGATATCACATGTTTCTTGTACGGGGAGGCTGACATCGGGGACCCATGAGCCAGCAGCGTCGTCAACGTTTTAAAGGCGGCAGGGGATCGAAAGAAAAAATAAACCAAAAATCAGTTGGTAAAAATCCAAGAAAATAAACATTTATCGTTCTAAGAGGATGACATGCGGGACCCTTGAGGCAGCAGCATCCTCAACCTTTGCATAAAGAGGATTTGCAGTACGGGGAGGCTGACATTGGGGACCCATGAGCCAGCAGCGTCGTCAACGTTTTCAAGGCGGCAGGAGATCGAAAGAAAAAATAAGCCAAAAATCAGTTGGTAAACAAAACCAAGAAAAGAAACAATTACCTTTCTGAGGGGATGACATGCGGGACCCATGAGGCAGCAGCATCCTCAACTATTCTAAGGCGGCAGGGGATCAAAAGAAAAAGGAAATAGCCGAAAATCAGAGGGTAAAAAATAAATCCAACAAAGGAAACTTTTAGGATTTGCTAAGAAACAGTCGACTTATTCTTTTTTGGCCATCAGTCGAATTTCTGTCCAACCAATTAGGCATCGCGATTGTGGACTTGCACGTGTTTCTCTGAGCCACTGTGTACCGTACTTAGGGCATGTACAATGGTAGAGAAGGCATGCCTTCCCTTACCCCGCCACATCAGCTAGAGAAGGCATTAGATATAAGTCATACAATGCATTATCTCTTACAGCCATCTCTAGCAATTAATACGAATAATTAAATTTTGGTAGGAAATTTGTTGCTAAGGGAAGACATATGTGATACAACGGAGAAAATAGTCTTCCCTTATTTCCTAAGAGATGATCCCTTAGCTAAGGGAAGACAACCTTCTCTCTCTTCGTTCTCTTTCCTCCAACTAAGCAAAAAATCTGACGTGGCATCTCTAAGGGAAGGCTGACATCACCGCATTGTACATGCCCTTAGCCATCTGCTATAGCTGCACACGTTTGTGTGGGGAGGTTTTGGATGTAAAACGCGTGCATGACTAAGTCAGCGGATAGATATTTACTGAACTTTTTGTGTAAATTTGTATATGACGAATTACAGTCCATTACACTGGTATTTACATGATTTGGAACATGTAAAATTAGGCAAACAAGTCTGTAATTTTACTTTCAAATCATGTAGACGATTTTCTTTCAGTTTCCCCATCTCACAGTTTACAGTCCATTACAACTATGTTTACATAATACAAAACATGTAATTTTCGCCAAACAACGTTTTAAGGTCTTTAAATCATGTATTATGGATTTTTTTTCTGTTTGCAACTTGTTTGTCTGTTGCTAATTATAGGGATTTAGCCCACATACAAGGCTTGGTAAAATTCTTTTTTTATGGGCTTGACTGATTTTTGCCTATGCCATGTGCCGTCTTATAATTTGAAGAAAAACTGACTTACGCTGAATTGAAAATCAGTCAGCTGACAAATAGACATCCCCAACTTTTATTGTTCATAGAGGATGACATGCGGCACCCATGAGCCAGCAGCCTCAACGTTTCAAAGTCGGCATGAGATCGAAAGAAAAAGGCAAGTGACCAAATATCAGGAGCCAAAGATAATCCAAGAAAAGAAACTTTATTGTACATAGAGGATGACATGCGGGTCCCATTTAGCAGCAGCTGTATCAACGTTTGAGAGGCGGCAGGCGATCGAAAGAAAAAGGCAAGTGACCAAATATGAGGTGCCAAAAAATCCAAGAAAAGAAAGTTTTATAGTACATAGAGGATGACATGTGGGTCCCATTTAGCATCAGCGGTATCACCGTTTGAGAAGCGGCAGGGGATCAAAAGAAAAAAAGGAAATAACCAGAAATTAATTAGGGGTCAAAAATAAATCCACCAAAGGAAACTTTTATTGTTCATAGAGGATGACATGTGGGACCGACCTGCCAACAGCGTCCTCATCGTTTCAAAGGGGGCAGGGGATCAAAAGAAAAAGGCAAATATCCAGAAATTAGGGGTAAAAAATAACTCCAAGAAAGGAAACTTTTATTGTTCGTAGAGGATGACATGCGGGACCCATGAGCCAGCAGAATCCTCAACGTTTCAAAGCGGCGGTGATCAAAAGAAAAGGCAAGTGACCAAATATCAGGAGCCAAAAATAATCCAAGATTTATTGTACATAGAGGATGACATGCGGGTCCCATTTTGCAGCAGCGGTCTCAATGTTTCAAATGCGTCTTGAGATCAAAAGAAAAAGTAGCTAGAAATTAGGGGCTCAAAATAATCCAAGAAAAGAAAGTTGATGTACATAGAGGATGACATGAGGGTCCCATTTAGCAGCAGGTTCCTCAACGTTTCAAACGTGGCATGAGATCGAAGAAAAGGCAAGTGACCAAATATCAAGAGCCAAAAATAATCTAAGAAAAGAAACTTGAATGTACATAGAGGATGACATGCGGGTCCCATATAGCAGCAGCTGTATCAACATTTGAGAGGCGGCGATCGAAAGAAAAAGGCAAGTGACCAAATATGAGGTGCCAAAAAAATCCAAGAAAAGAAAGTTTTATAGTACATAGTGGATGACATGCGGGTCCCATTTTGTAGCAGCGCTCTCAACGCTTCCAAGGCGGCACAGGACCAAAAGAAAAATGAAGTAGCCAGAAATCAGGTAGAAAAAATCCAAGAAAAGAAAGATTTCAATTGGGCTGCATCTGGACATCTGGCCTTCGAACTATCTTTCTGGGCCTTTTGACTCATACAATTTCAGCCCACTCCAAAACAGGAAAGTTCGGATTTTTCTAAAAAAAACAGGAAAGTCCTACTATGCTTCGCAAAAACAAAAAACAAGGAGATTCAACATATAAGTTTGTTTATGTAAATATAAAGATTTAATTTATCAGTTTGCAATAGCTCAGAGCGAAATACAATGTTTATTGTCTGCAAAATAAGATATCACATGTTTCTTGTACGGGGAGGCTGACATCGGGGACCCATGAGCCAGCAGCATCGTCAACGTTTCAAAGGCGGCGGGGATCGAAAATAAAAAAAACCAAAAATAAGTTGGTAAAAAAATCCAAGAAAAGAAAACATTTATCATTCTGAGAGGATGACCTGCGGGACCCATGAGGCAGCAGCATCCTCAACGTTTATTGTTTATAGAGGCTGACATGTGGGACCCGTGAGCCACAGCGTCGTCAACGTTTTAAAGGCGGCAGGAGATCGAAAGAAGAAAAAAAGCCAAAAATCAGTTGGTAAACAAAATCCAAGAAAAGAAACATTAACCTTTCGAGAGGATGACATGCGGGACCCATGAGGCAGCAGCATCCTCAACGATTCCAAGGCGCCAGGGGATCAAAAGAAAAAAAGGAAATAGCCAGAAATTAATTAGGGGTCAAAAATAAATCCACCAAAGGAAACTTTTATTGTTCATAGAGGATGACATATGGGACCGACCAACAGCGTCCTCATCGTTTCAAAGGGGGCAGGGGATGAAAAGAAAAAGGCAAATAGCCAGAAATTAGGGGTCAAAAATAAATCCAAGAAAGGAAACTTTTATTGGTCGTAGAGGATGACATGCGGGACCCGTGAGCCAGCTTACTCAACGTTTCAAAGGCGGCATGAGATCGAAAGAAAAAGGCAAGTGACAAAATATCAGGAGCCAAAAATAATCCAAGATTTAGTGTACATAGAGGATGTCATGTGGGTCCCATTTTGCAGCAGCGGTCTCAATGTTTGAAATGCGGCTTGAGATCGAAAGAAAAAGAAAGTAGCTAGTAATTAGGGGGTAAAAAAAATCCAAGAAAAGAAAGCTGATGGACATAGAGGATGACATGTGGGTCCCATTTTGCAGCAGCGGTCTCAATGTTTGAAATGCGGCTTGAGATCAAAAGAAAAAGAAAGTACCTAGTAATTAGGGGGTCAAAAAAATCCAAGAAAAGAAAGTTGATGGACATAGAGGATGACATGCGGGTCCCTTGAGCCAGCAGCTTACTCAACGTTTCAAAGGGGCAGGGGATCAAAAGAAAAAGGCAAGCCAAAAATCAGAGGGTGAAAAAAAATCCAACAAAGGAAAGTTTTATAGCACATAGAGGATGACATGCGGGTCCCATGAGCCAGCAGGTTCCTCAACGTTTCAAACGTGGCATGAGATCGAAAGAAAAATGCAAGTGACCAAATATCAGGAGCCAAAAATAATCCAAGATTTATTGTACATAGAGGATGACATGTGGGTCCCATTTTGCAGCAGCGGTCTCAATGTTTGAAAGCGGCTTGAGATCAAAAGAAAAAAGAAAGTACCTAGTAATTAGGGGGTCAAAAAAATCCAAGAAAAGAAAGTTGATGGACATAGAGGATGACATGCGGGTCCCTTGAGCCAGCAGCTTACTCAACGTTTCAAAGGGGCGGGATCAAAAGAAAAAGGCAAGCCAAAATCAGAGGGTGAAAAAATCCAACAAAGGAAAGTTTTATAGCACATAGAGGATGACATGCGGGTCCCATGAGCAGCAGGTTCCTCAACGTTTCAAACGTGGCATGAGATCGAAAGAAAAAGGCAAGTGACCAAATATCAGGAGCCAAAAATAATCCAAGATTTATTGTACATAGAGGATGACACGTGGGTCCCATTTTGCAGCAGCGGTCTCAATGTTTGAAATGCGGCTTGAGATCAAAAGAAAAAGAAAGTAGCTAGTAATTAGGGGGTCAAAAAAATCCAAGAAAAGAAAGTTGATGGACATAGAGGATGACATGCGGGTCCCTTGAGCCAACTTACTCAACGTTTCAAAGGGGCGGGATCAAAAGAAAAAGGCAAGCCAAATCAGAGGGTGAAAAAAATCCAACAAAGGAAAGTTTTATAGCACATAGAGGATGACATGGGTCCCATGAGCCAGCAGGTTCCTCAACGTTTCAAACGTGGCATGAGATCGAAAGAAAAAGGCAAGTGACCAAATATCAGGAGCCAAAAATAATCCAAGATTTATTGTACATAGAGGATGACACGTGGGTCCCATTTTGCAGCAGCGGTCTCAATGTTTGAAATGCGGCTTGAGATCAAAAGAAAAAGAAAGTAGCTAGTAATTAGGGGGTCAAAAAAATCCAAGAAAAGAAAGTTGATGGACATAGAGGATGACATGCGGGTCCCTTGAGCAGCTTACTCAACGTTTCAAAGGGGCAGGGGATCAAAAGAAAAAGGCAAGCCAAAAATCAGAGGGTGAAAAAAAATCCAACAAAGGAAAGTTTTATAGCACATAGAGGATGACATGCGGGTCCCATGAGCCAGCAGGTTCCTCAACGTTTCAAACGTGGCATGAGATCGAAAGAAAAAGGCAAGTGACCAAATATCAGGAGCCAAAAATAATTCAAGAAAAGAAACATGATTTACATAGAGGATGACATGCGGGTCCCATTTAGCTGCAGCGGTATCACTGTTTGAGAGGCAGCAGGGGATCGAAAGAAAAAGTCAAGTGACCAAATATGAGGTGCCAAAAAAAAATCCAAGAAAAGAAAGTTTTATAGTACATAGAGGATGACATGCGGGTCCCATTTAGCAGCAGCGGTATCACTGAGAGGCAGCAGGGGATCGAAAGAAAAAGTCAAGTGACCAAATATGAGGTGCCAAAAATAATTCAAGAAAAGAAAGTTTTATAGTACATAGAGGATGACATGCGTGTCCCATGAGCCAGCAGGTTCCTCAACGTTTCAAACGTGGCATGAGATCGAAAGAAAAAGTCAAGTGACCAAATATGAGGTGCCAAAAAAAAATCCAAGAAAAGAAAGTTTTATAGTACATAGAGGATGACATGCGGGTCCCATTTAGCAGCAGCGGTATCACCGTTTGAGAGGCAGCAGGTGATCGAAAGAAAAAGTCAAGTGACCAAATATGAGGTGCCAAAAATCAAGAAAAGAAAGTTTTATAGTACATAGAGGATGACATGCGGGTCCCATTTAGCAAGTATCACCGTTTGAGGCGCAGGGATCGAAAGAAAAAGGTAAGTGACCAAATATGAGGTGCCAAAAATAATTCAAGAAAAGAAAGTTTTATAGTACATAGAGGATGACATGCGGGTTTCAGCAGCGGTATCACCGTTTGAGAGGCGGCAGGGGATCGAAAGAAAAGGCAAGTGACCAAATTTGAGGTGCCAAAAAAACTCCAAGAAAAGAAAGTTGATTGCACATAGAGGATGACATGCGGGTCCCATTTAGCAGCAGCGGTCTCAACGTTTCCAAGGCGGCAAGGGATCAAAAGAAAAAGGAAGTAGCCAGAAATCAGGGGGTCAAAAAAATCCAAGAATAGAAAGAATTTTGGTTCATAGAGGATGACATGCGGGACCCATGATCCTGCATCGTAAACGGCTCGATCGGAGAACGTTGAACGAGATGGCGCGATCTAGAAAAAAACAATGCCAGAGAGGCTGCCATCTGGGCCCTACATCCCTCGGCGGTGCGGATTTGCGTTGACTCGGCCGGCGAACCCGAGATTTCGAGATGCACCACGTCCCGGGCCACCATACGCGACGTTTTGGCCGCTTTCGTCGGGCTAGGTGGCCTCAAAAACGAGAAAAAAAGTTTTGACATGCACCACGGAGGGACCAAAATCGTCGGCCATGGTACACCAGCAACCACGGCGCGACTTCAACTTCGTCGGCCATGGCAACTTTTCTTGTAGTGCAATAAAAGTGGTCAGCTAGCATGAGTAGCGTCTTCTCACGCCCAAAGTGACCCATCAAACCTCCAGCATGTGATTCCTGCAATAAGAGCAAACGCACAGACGATTCTGGAACACATAGTTTGTTAGCCCTAAACAAGAACCCATCATGTATGTGATATTTTTCCCATGCTTTACCAAGAGCACATAAGCGATATGGTTCAGCAAAATCATGATCAGTAGCATACAAATCACATAGAATCTCTAAACCAGGAATTTTAACATCAAGTTGAGTTAATAACATATTCTTCCTAGATAGAGCATCAGCAACAATATTATCTTTTCCCTTCTTATGCTTAATAATGTATGGAAAAGACTCAATAAACTCAACCCACTTAGCTAGACGCTTATGCAAAGTAGATTGGGCTTTCAGGTATTTCAAAGCTTCATGATCAGAATGTATGATAAATTCTTTTGGCCACAAGTAATGTTGCCAAACCTCAAGAACTCTAATTAAAGCATACAATTCTTTATCATAGATAGGATAGTTCAACTTAGCACCAGAAAGTTTCTCAGAAAAATATGCAATTGGGCGACCCTCTTGCATCAACACACCACCAATTCCAATACCACTAGCATCACATTCAATCTCAAATTGCTTATTGAAATCAGGAAGTGCAAGCAACGGTGCAGAAGTTAACAATCTCTTAAGTTCATCAAAAGCATGATCTTGGGCTGCGCCCCACTCAAAAACAACACCCTTTTTAGTCAAATCATTCAAAGGTGCAGCAATAGTACTAAAGTTGGGCACAAATCTGCGATAAAACCCAGCTAGACCATGAAAACTTCTTACTTGACTCACATTCATGGGAGTAGGCCAATTTTGAATAGCTTCAATTTTAGACACATCTACTTCTACTCCATGCTTAGAGACAACATAACCTAGAAATATGACCTTATCTTTGCAAAATGTGCACTTCTCAAGATTACCATAGAGTTGATTATCACGCAACACTTGCAAAACATGTCGAATATGTATAATATGATCAGATTCATTGCGGCTGTAGATTAATATGTCATCAAAATACACAACCACAAATTTGCCAATAAATTCACGCAAAACATGGTTCATCAGTCTCATGAAAGTGCTAGGTGCATTAGTTAACCCAAAAGGCATTACTAACCACTCATATAAACCAAATTTTGTTTTAAAGGCTGTTTTCCACTCATCCCCTTCTTTCATCCTAATTTGATGATAACCACTACGCAAATCAATTTTAGAGAAAACAGCAGCACCACTCAATTCATCTAACATATCCTCTAAACGGGGAATAGGATGACGATATCGAATAGTAATGTTGTTTATAGCTCTACAATCTACGCACATACGCCAAGTACCATCTTTCTTAGGAACTAGAATAACAGGAACAACACAAGGACTAAGGCTTATGCGGATATAACCTTTGTCGAGTAGCGCTTGTACTTGCTTCTGTATCTCCTTCGTCTCTTCGGGATTAGTGCGATATGGCGCCCTATTGGGCAGCGATGCTCCGGGAATCAAGTCAATTTGATGCTCAATACCTCGCAATGGTGGTAGTCCTGCGGGTACCTCCTCCGGAAACACGTCGCCGAATTCCTGCAAAACATTAGAAACACCAAGAGGAAGAGGGGTCATGTCGTTAGAAACCAAAACCGTACCCCTGTACAAAAGCACAAGAGGCATGGCCGTAGGATCCTCACTAAATTCTCTCATGTCTTCTTTGGTGGCTAATGAGACTAAGGAATTCACTCTCTCACTTTTCGTTATATCACTCACGACATTACAATTCTCTCGCCTATCTAGAGGTGCATCCTCCAAATTCACTTCGATCTTCTGACGAGACTCATTGACAATTTGTTGTGGTGACATAGGCTGTAAGTTAATTTTCTTGCCCTTGTACTCCAAGTGATATGTATTGGCACGGCCATTGTGTTGCACAGAACGGTCATAGAGCCAAGGCCGACCCAATAAGAGGTGACAAACCGTCATAGGAACCACATCAAAATCAATGCAATCCTTATACGGTCCAATCGCAAACTCAACACGCACCATGTGGTTTACCTTCATCTCACCATTGTCGCTCAACCACTGAATATAATATGGATGCGGGTGCGGTAGATACTTCAACTTCAGCTTGGTACATAACTCCTTGCTTGCTAAATTGCGGCAACTCCCGCCATCAATAATGACCTTGCAAGCCTTGTCAGGACCAACTAAAGCTTTGGTTTGGAACAAATTGCAGCGCTGAGTAGATGCACTAGGCAACACATTAAGAGCACGCTGCGACACAACAATGGTGCGAGCATCAGAAGGATATGCATCTTCACCATCAGTGTCATAGTCATCATTGTCTGGAGCATTTGGATCAACATCATCTCCAGTCTCATATTCATTGTCCTCATTGATAAACATGACTTTGCGGTTAGGACAATCTCTCTTGAAGTGACCCTTGCCACCACATGTATGGCAAAGCATATCGCGGTTGCGCGTTGTAGACACACCAGAACCACTCGTACTTGCAGCAGATTCGGACTTCTTTGCATTAGATACATTGGAGACCGGTTTGCTAGGCGGAGTAGAGTAAGGAACGGAGTGCGTCGCTGTTCCATTGGGAATTAGACGGTTGCAACTTACCGCTTCGTGGTCGGCGGCTACGTGCGCAAGTGTGTGGAGTTGCGAATATCTTGCAGGGTTGAGAGCTGTTGCATTGGCGACAGGGACCAATCGAGAGATCTCGTTGCGTCATACAAGTTATCATCCACTACATCGTCGTGTTTCTCCGCTGCCATCTGATACGTCTCCGACGTATCCATAATTTCTGTCGTTCCATGCTTGTTTTATGACAATACTTACATGTTTTGCTTGCACTTTATGATGTTTTTATGCGTTTTCTGGAACTAACCTAACAAGATGCCACAGTGCCTGTTTTCTTTGTTTTTGGTTCCAGAAAGGCTGTTCGGGCAATATTCTCGAATTCGACGAAACGAAGACCAAACCTCTATTTTTCCCGGAAGGCTCCGGAACACCGAAGAAGAGTCGGAGAGGGGCCGGAGGGCCACCACCATAGGGCGGCGCGGCCTGGCCTGGGCCCGCGCCGGCCTGTGGTGTGGAGCCCAGTGCCCCCTGCGCCGCCTCTTCGCCTATAAAATCCATTTCGACCTAAAACACCGTACCATGACGAAACTCCAGAAAGACTCCGGGCGCCGCCGCCATCGAAACTCCAATTCGGGGGACAGAAGTCTCTGTCCCGCCTGCCGGGACGAGGAAGTGCCCCCGGAAGCCATCTCCATCAACGCCATCGCCTCCATCATGCTCCGTGAGTAGTTCCCCCATGGACTACGGGTTCTAGCTGTAGCTAGTTGGTATTCTCTCCCCATGTACTTCAATACAATGATCTCATGAGCTGCCTTACATGATTGAGATCCATCTGATGTAATCGGTGTTGTGTTTGTTGGGATCCGATGGATGATACATTATGATTAGTCTATCTATAAAGTTTGTGAAGTTATTGTTGCTGCAATCTTGTTATGCTTAATGCTTGTCACTAGGGCCCGAGTGGCATGATCTTAGATTTGAGCTTTATAATTATTGCTTAGATTGTATCTACAAGTTGTATGCACATGTCACTGTCCGGAACCAAAGGCCCCGAAGTGACAGAAATCGGGACAACCGGAGGGGATGGCGGTGATGTGAGGGACACATGTTTTCACGGAGTGTTAATGCTTTGCTCCGGTGCTCTATTAAAAGGAGTACCTTAATATCCAGTAGATTCCCTTGAGGCCCGGCTGCCACCGGCTGGTAGGACAATAGATGTTGTGCAAGTTTCTCATTGCGAGCACGTACGACTAAATATGGAAAACATGCCTACATGATTAATGAATTGATGTTCTTTCTTAATGCCTTATCAATCCTATCAATTGCCCAACTGTAATTTGTTCACCCGACACTTGTTATTGGAGAGTTACCACTAGTGTAGATAGCTTGGAACCCCGGTCCATCTTTCATCATCATATACTCGTTCTACATGTCAACTATTTTCTGGTACCATTGCTCTCATATTACTACTACTGCTGTTGTGTTACTGTTACTATTGCTCTCATATCACTGCTACTTTCACATCACCCCTGTTACTAGTGCTTTTCCAGGTGCAGCTGAATTGACAACTCAGTTGTTAAGGCTTATAAGTATTCTTTACCTCCCCTTGTGTCGAATCAATAAATTTGGGTTTTACTTCCCTCGAAGACTGTTGCGATCCCCTATACTTGTGGGTCATCAAGACTATTTTCTGGCGCCGTTGCCGGGGAGGCATAGCTCTACTCATAAGTTCACCTGGGGAGTACACTCTACATCTCTCTCTGCATTTATTTTATTTTGTCTTGCTAGTTTACTTTTGTTTAGTTTATTTGTGCTTAGTTTATTTCTGTCTAGTATTATTTTGCGTAGTTTACTTTTGCTTAGTTTCTTTTTGTCTTGTTTTATTTTCCTCATATACCCAAAAATCCATAAAAATTTGAAAAATCTAAAAATTAAAAACTGCTGTTATGGGAGAACCTACAACCTACTTGGAGCTTATAGAATGTTATAATAATTATAGAGAATCAAGAACTGGTAAAATAATGAGTGCTATGATAGAAAAATTAAATACAATTGCTAAAATCTTGCTTAAACGCCATGATATAAACTGTTGCTCTGAACATGATACTAAACATCTTAAATTTCAATGTGGCTTTAGTGAGGAATTTTTAATTAAGAACTATAATCGGAATTGCTATATTCATTATGGGTTCGAAGAGGTAGAACAATTTGTCTTATTTATGGGAGCCTCCGAGATAGAATCCTTCATGGTTGAGAATTATGAAACTTGTGCTATTTGTAAGGACCTTAAAGATTATGTCTCTACTATCCTTAATTCATGCATAGAATGCTACAGTAGGAATCCTTATATCCTTGATTATAAAGAGAGACACATTAATGCACAAGAATGCACTCACAATTTGCAGGAACCGGTGGAAGAAGAAATTGATGAACCTGAAAGCTCATTGGATGAAAAGGAGGAGGAAATTGATGAACCTGAAAGCTCATTGGATGAAAAAGAAGAGGAGAGCGACGAACAAAAGGAGGAAGAATGGATTAGCTACCCATGCCAACCTTCTAATGAGAGTAACTCTTTATCTCTTACACTATTTGATTGTCCTCCATGCTTGCCGGAAGAGGTTGAATGTTATGTTCCTGTGGATTCTCTTGAAATAGTACCTATAAGTAAAACTTGTGAGAATAATTATGCTACTGTTATATATGATAATCCATGCTACTTTGATAAATCTTATGATAATGCTTTGTTTGTGCCTGATGTCGAAATGCATGGTACTAAAGAATTTTGCTTAGCAAATGTTTATGATAAAGCTCTAGATGATGGTCCTATGTTACTTGATAATATTAATTGTACTACTAATGAAAATGGGATTCGAGAGTTCTTGACATTATCTATGTGTCCCATATCTCTTGAGATTGATCAACTACCTTGTTATATTATTGATAAAAGTAAGTTTGAAAGTTTTAATTCCACTATTCTTGAGATTGATAAAAATTATGTGTTTGGAAATCATGAAAAGTATGCTGCATGTGATAGTTATATTGTTGAGTTTATCCATGAAGCTACTGAAAATTATTATGAGAGAGGAAAATATGGTTGTAGAAATTTGCATGGTACTAAAACACCTCTCTATATGCTTAAAATTTTGAAGTTACACTTGTTTTATCTTCCTATGCTTGTTACTTTGCTTTTCATGAACTTGTTTATTTACAAGATTCCTTTACATAGGAAGCATGTTAGACTTAAATGTGTTTTGGATTTGCTTTTTGATGCTCTCTTTTACCTCTACTCTTGTTTCTTGCGAGTGCATCATTTAAAACTGCTGAGCCCATCTTAATGGCTATAAAGAAAAGAACTTCTTGGGAGATAACCCATGTGTTATTTTGCTACAGTACTTTGTTTTATATTTGTGTCTTGGAAGTTTTTTACTACTGTAGCAACCTCTCCTTATCTTAGTTTTGTGTTTTGTTGTGCCAAGTGAAGCCTCTAATCGAAGGTTGATACTAGATTTGGATTCCTGCGCAGAAACAGATTTCTATCTGTCACGAATCTGGGCAAATTTCTCTGTAGGAAACTCAGAAAAATCTGTCAATTTACGTGCGTGATCCTCAGATATGTACGCAACTTTCATTAGTTTTGAGTTTTCTGATTTGAGCAACGGAAGTACCCGTAAAAATTCGTGTTTACTGGCTGTTCTGTTTTGGCAGATTCTGTCTCTGTTTTTTGCATTGTCTCTTGTGGACTTTATGTGAGGCTTTCTAGACGTGGAGAGCTGTAGCTAATGTTTTATTGAGTTCTTGCAATGTGCCACTACAGGACCAAGGTGGATTCAAATTTTTTGAGTACTAACCCCTCTAATGAAGTTTATGAGAAGTTTGGTGTGAAGGAAGTTTTCAAGGGTCAAGAGAGGAGGATGATATATGATCAAGAAGAGTGAAAAGTCTAAGCTTGGGGATGCCCCCGTGGTTCATCCCTGCATATTTCAAGAAGACTCAAGCGTCTAAGCTTGGGGATGCCCAAGGCATCCCCTTCTTCATCAACTTATCAGGTTCCTCCCCTGAAACTATATTTTTATTCAGTCACATCATATGTGCTTTACTTGGAGCGTCTGTGTGTTTATTTTTCGTTTTGTTTATGTTTGAATAAATTCGGATCCTAGCAATCCTTGTTTGGGAGAGAGACACGCTCCGCTTTTTCATATGAACACTTGTTCTTCGTTTTACTTTTAATGTTCAATGAATAAAAGTTGGAAGCTACAATATTTATCTTTATTTGGTTGGGAAAAGAAAATGCCTCATATGTCTTGGATAATTTGATACTTGGCAATTGTTTTGAGCTCTCAAGTAGATCATAAGTTTTTGCATGTAGTTTAAACCTATTAGTGGAGAACTACCGTAAAGCTTGTTAAAATTGGTTTGCATAATTGATCTCTCTTAAGGTCTAGATATTTTCTGGTAAAAGTGTTTGAGCAACAAGGAAGACAGTGTAGAGTATTATAATGCTTGCGATATGTTCTTATGTAAGTTTTGCTGTACCGGTTCATACTTGTGTTTGCTTCAAACAACCTTGCTAGCCTAAACCTTGTACTGAGAGGGAATACTTCTCGTGCATCCAAAAACCTTGAGCCAAAACCTATGCCATTTGTGTCCACCATACCTACCTACTATGTGGTATTTCCTGCCATTCCAAAGTAAATTGCTTGAGTGCTACCTTTAAATAATTCAAAATGCTTCTCAATTTGTGTTAATGTTTCATAGCTCATGAGGAAGTATGTGGTGTTTAGCTTTCAACCTTGTCATTTACTTTTGACGGACTCTCATATGGACTAGTGGCACATCCGCTTATCCAATAATTTTGCAAAAAGAGCTGGCAATGGGATTCCCAGTCCCGAATTAATTAATTTAAATAGACACTCCTCCATGGTTTGTGATTGTTGGACGGCACCCGAAGGATTCGGTTAGCCATGGCTTGTGTAAGCAAAGGTTGGGGGAGTGTCATCATCATAATAAAACTTAAATAAAAAGGCACTCCTTCATGGTATGAGATTGTTGGCAGGCACCCGAGGATTCGGTTAGCCATGGTTTGTGAAAGAAAGGTTGGAAGGAGTGCCACCCAAAAATAAATAAAATGGGAGCCGCTCTTGGGAGTCCGGTTGATGAGGTAGTTAGTGTGCCCACTACCATTCGTTGACAACAACAAACACCTCTCAAAACTTTACTTTTATGCTCTCTTTATGTTTTCAAAACCAAAGCTCTAGCACAAATATAGCAATCGATGCTTTCCTCTTTGAAGGGCCATTCTTTTACTTTATGTTGAGTCAGTTACCTAATTCCTTCCACCTTAGAAGCAAACACTTGTGTCAACTGTGCATTGATTCTTACATACTTGCATATTTGCATTCATCATATTACTCTATGTTGACAATATCCATGAGATATACATGTTGAAAGTTGAAAGCAACCGCTGAAACTTATATCCTCCTTTGTGTTGCTTCGATGCCTTTACTATGAACTTATTGCTTTATGAGTTAACTCTTGTGCAAAACTTTTGATGCTTGTCTTGAAAGTACTCTTCATGAAAAGTTTTGCTATATGTTATCTATTTGTTAGCAACTATAGATCATTGCCTTGAGTCACTTCATTCATTTCATATGCTTTGTAATAGTATGATCAAGGTTATGTAAGTAGCATGTCACTTCAGAAATTATCTTTGTTATCGTTTTACCTGCTCGGGACGAGAAAGCTTGGGGATGCTGATACGTCTCCAACGTATCCATAATTTCTGTGTTCCATGCTTGTTTTATGACAATACTTACATGTTTTGCTTGCACTTTATGATGTTTTTATGCGTTTTCTGGAACTAACCTATTAACAAGATGCCACGGTGCCGTTCTGTTTCTGCTGTTTTTGGTTCCGAAAGGCTGTTCGGAGCAATATTCTCGGAATTCGACGAAACGAAGACCAAACCTCCTATTTTTCCGGAAGGCTCCAGAACACCGAAGAAGAGTCGGAGAGGGCAGAGAGGCCACCACACCATGGCGGCGCGCTGGCTGGGCCCGCCGGCTCGTGGTGTGGAGCCCAGTGCCCCCTGCGCCTCTTCGCCTATAAAATCCCTTTCGACCTAAAACACCGTACCACTTGCGAAACTCCGGGAAGACTCCAGGCGCCGCCGCCATCGCGAAACTCCAATTCGGGGACAAGTCTCTGTCCCGGCACCTGCGGGACGGGAAGTGCCCCGGAAGCCATCTCCATCAACGCCATCGCCTCCATCATGCTCCGTGAGTAGTTCCCCATGGACTACGGGTTCTAGCTGTAGCTAGTTGGTATTCTCTCCCCCATGTACTTCAATACAATGATCTCATGAGCTGCCTTACATGATTGAGATCCATCTGATGTAATCGGTGTTGTGTTTGTTGGGATCCGATGGATGATACATTATGATTAGTCTATCTATAAAGTTTGTGAAGTTATTGTTGCTGCAATCTTGTTATGCTTAATGCTTGTCACTAGGGCCCGAGTGGCATGATCTTAGATTTGAGCTTTATAATTATTGCTTAGATTGTATCTACAAGTTGTATGCACATGTCACTGTCCGGAACCAAAGGCCCCGAAGTGACAGAAATCGGGACAACCGGAGGGGATGGCGGTGATGTGAGGGACACATGTTTTCACGGAGTGTTAATGCTTTGCTCCGGTGCTCTATTAAAAGGAGTACCTTAATATCCAGTAGATTCCCTTGAGGCCCGGCTGCCACCGGCTGGTAGGACAATAGATGTTGTGCAAGTTTCTCATTGCGAGCACGTACGACTAAATATGGAAAACATGCCTACATGATTAATGAATTGATGTTCTTTCTTAATGCCTTATCAATCCTATCAATTGCCCAACTGTAATTTGTTCACCCGACACTTGTTATTGGAGAGTTACCACTAGTGTAGATAGCTTGGAACCCCGGTCCATCTTTCATCATCATATACTCGTTCTACATGTCAACTATTTTCTGGTACCATTGCTCTCATATTACTACTACTGCTGTTGTGTTACTGTTACTATTGCTCTCATATCACTGCTACTTTCACATCACCCCTGTTACTAGTGCTTTTCCAGGTGCAGCTGAATTGACAACTCAGTTGTTAAGGCTTATAAGTATTCTTTACCTCCCCTTGTGTCGAATCAATAAATTTGGGTTTTACTTCCCTCGAAGACTGTTGCGATCCCCTATACTTGTGGGTCATCACCATCACCCCGTGTTCATCATCACCACCGTTGCTTACTGAGAAGATCGGGCCACCCCTTATCACACTCGGGGGCTACTGACATGGGTATACCCTTCGGGTACCCATTATTAGTATACCTGGCTCGGCTCGGCCCAATATGGAGAAGGCCCAACAAGGCAACCCGAAGAAGTAGTCGACTAGGACTCTTGTAAAACCCTAGGCTGGTTGCATATATAAAGCCAGCCAGGGCACCCGATAGAAGGGGACAACAGATAGACAGCATAGCTCCGCCTACGGCGGCACCCTGTAAACATACTTATGATCATATAGTAGATTGCTAGCAGCACGTAGGGATCCTCCACCGAGGGGACCCGAAGCTGGGTACGTCGTGTGCCTAATCTCGCTCCCGGAATCTCCATCGTCGCTCTCTCCCGAAACCCAAGTCTACAATACATAGGCATTGGCAAGGTGATCCCTCGTCACCCGGTGGCAGTGTCGGCGTTGATACGTCTCCAACGTATCGATAATTTCTTATGTTCCATGCTACTTTATTGATGATAGCTACATGTTTTATGCACATTATATGTCATATTTATGCATTTTCTGGAACTAACCTATTAACAAGATGCCGAAGAGCCAGCTGTTTTCTGCTATTTTTGGTTTCAGAAATCCTAGTAAGGAAATATTCTCGGAATTGGACGAAATCTTCGCCCAGGGTCCTATTTTTGCACGGAGCTTCCAGAAGACCGAAGAGATAACGAAGTGGGGCGACGAGGCGCCGCCACCATAGGGCCGCGCGGCCAGAGGGGGGCCCGCGCCGCCCTATGGTGTGGGCCCCTCGTCCCCCCTGACCTACCCTTCCGCCTACTTAAAGCCCCCGTCGCGAAACCCCCAGTCAGAGAGCCACGATACGGAAAACCTTCCGGAAGCCGCCGCCCGAATCCCATCTCGGGGGATTCGGAGATCGCCTCCGGCACCCTGCCCGGAGGGGATCTCTGGAGGACTCTTCATCGCCATGATCGCCTCAGGAGTATGAGTGAGTAGTTCACCTGGACCATGGGTCCATAGCAGTAGCTAGATGGTCTTCTTCTCCTTGTTGTGCTTCATTGTTGGATCTTGTGAGCTGCCTAACATGATCAAGATCATCTATATGTAATTCTATATGTTGTGTTTGTCGGGATCCGATGGATAGAGAATACTATGTTATGGTGATTATCAATCTATTGTTTATGTGTTGTTTATGATCTTGCATGCTCTCCGTTATTAGTAGAGGCTCTGGCCAAGTTTGTACTCTTAACTCCAAGAGGGAGTATTTATGCTCGATAGTGGGTTCATGCCTTCATTGACACTGGGACAGTGACAGAAAGTTCTAAGGTTGTGATGTGCTGTTGCCACTAGGGATAAAACATTGATTCTATGTCTAAGGATGTAGTTGTCGATTACATTACGCACCATACTTAATGCAATTGTCTGTTGCTTAGCAACTTAATACTGAATGGGGTTCGGATGATAACCTGAAGGTGGACTTTTTAGGCATAGATGCAGTTGGATGGCGGTCTATGTACTTTGTCGTAATGCCCGGATTAAATCTCACTATATTTATCATATCATGTACATGCATTGTTATGCCCTTCTCTATTTGTCAATTGCCCGACTGTAATTTGTTCACCCAACATGCTTTTATCTTATGGGAGAGACACCTCTAGTGAACTGTGGACCCCGGTCCTATTCTTTACATAGCATACAATCTACTACAATTGTGTTTTACTATTTTCTTGCAAACAATCATCTTCCACTCGATACGCTTAATCCTTTGTTTACAGCAAGCCGGTGAGATTGACTACCTCACTGTTTCGTTGGGGCAAAGTACTTTGATTGTGTTGTGCAGGTTCCACGTTGGCGCCGGAATCCCTGTTGTTGCGCCGCATCACATTTCGCCACCATCAACCTTCAACGTGCTTCTTGGCTCCTCCTGGTTCGATTAAACCTTGGTTTCTTTCTGAGGGAAAACTTGCTTGTGCGCATCATACCTTCCTCTTGGGGTTCCCAACGAACGTGTGAGTTACACGCCATCAAGCTCTTTTTAAGGCGCTTGCCGGGAGAGATCAAGACACGCTGCAAGGAGTCTCCTTCTCAATCTCTTTACTTTGTTTTTGTCTTGCTTTATTTTATTTACTGCTTTGTTTGCTGCACCTAAACAAAACACAAAAAATTAGTTGCTAGTTTTACTTTATTTACTATCTTGCTCTCTATATAAAAACACAAAAAAATTAGTTACTTGCATTTACTTTATCTAGTTTGTTTTATTTACCGTTGCTAAAATGAATACCCCTGAAAATACTAAGTTGTGTGACTTCACAAATGCAAATAATAATGATTTCCTATGCACACCTATTGCTCCA
Organism: Lolium multiflorum; assembly: GCA_030979885.1. Classification (NCBI taxonomy): domain Eukaryota; kingdom Viridiplantae; phylum Streptophyta; class Magnoliopsida; order Poales; family Poaceae; genus Lolium; species Lolium multiflorum. The sequence continues at coordinate 7,443,250 of CM061751.1, read as the reverse complement.
CCTGCTACTACAGCAGAATTCTTTGAAATTAAACCTGCTTTACTAAATCTTGTCATGAGAGATCAATTTTCTGGTGTTAGTTCTGATGATGCTGCTGCCCATCTCAATAATTTTGTTGAACTTTGTGAAATGCAAAAGTATAAGGATGTAGATGGTGATATTATTAAATTGAAAGTGTTTCCTTTCTCATTAAGAGGAAGAGCTAAAGATTGGTTGCTATCTTTGCCTAAGAATAGTATTGATTCATGGACTAAATGCAAGGATGCTTTTATTGGTAGATATTATCCTCCCGCTAAAATTATATCTTTGAGAAGTAGCATAATGAATTTTAAGCAATTAGATACTGAACATGTTGCTCAAGCATGGGAGAGAATGAAAACTTTGGTAAAGAATTGCCCAACCCATGGACTGACTACTTGGATGATCATCCAAACCTTCTATGCAGGACTAAATTTTTCTTCGCGGAATTTATTGGATTCAGCTGCTGGAGGTACCTTTATGTCCATCACATTGGGGGCGGCTACAAAACTTCTTGATGATATGATGATAAATTACTCTGAATGGCACACGGAAAGAGCTCCACAAGGTAAGAAGGTAAATTCTGTTGAAGAAACCTCTTCCTTGAGTGATAAGATTGATGTGATTATGTCTATGCTTGTGAATGGTAGATCTAATGTTGATCCAAATAATGTTCCTTTAGCTTCATTGGTTGCTCAAGAAGAAAATGTTGATGTGAATTTCATTAAAAACAATAATTTCAACAACAATGCTTATAGGAACAACTCTGGTAATAACTATAGGCCATATCCTTCTGCTAATGGTAATGGTTATGGTAATTCTTATGGGAATTCTTACAAAAATAATAGGAGTGTACCCCCTGGTCTTGAAGCTATGCTTAAAGAATTTATTAGTACACAAACTGCTTTTAACAAATCTGTTGAGGAAAAGCTTGATAAAATTGATACTATTGCTTCTAGAGTTGATAGACTTGCCTCTGATGTTAATCTTTTAAAATTGAAAGTTATGCCTAATAATGATATTGATAATAAGATTACTACTACAGCAAATGCCATCCAAGTTAGAATTAATGAGAATATAAGATTAATGGCTGAATTGCGTGCTAGGTGGGATAGAGAAGAAAATGAAAAACTAGCTAAAGAGAATAATGTAGCTAAAGTTTGGACTATTACCACCACTAGTAATGCTAATTCTTCACATGTTGCTGCACCTCCTACTATCAATGGTAAAATAATTGGTGTTGGCAATGTTTCTACTCCTAGTGCAAAGCGAACAAAACTGCCTGAAATTGCTAAAACTGCTGAAACTGCTTGTGATAAAACTGCTGAAATTTTTTCCAACCTTGGGAACAATGATCCCATTGCTGTAGCTCATAATGATTTAGATTTTGATGATTGCCACATCTCTGAAGTTATAAAGTTCTTACAAAAACTTGCTAAAAGTCCTAATGCTAGTGCTATAAATTTAGCCTTTACAAAACATATTACAAATGCTCTCATAAAAGCTAGAGAAGAGAAACTAAAACTTGAAACTTCTATTCCTAGAAAGTTAGAAGATGGTTGGGAGCCCATCATTAAAATGAAATTCAATGACTTTGAATGTAATGCTTTATGTGATCTTGGTGCAAGTATTTCTGTTATGCCTAAAAGATTTATGATATGCTTGACTTGCCACCATTGAAGAATTGTTATTTGGATGTTAATCTTGCCTGATAATGTTAAAAAGAAACCTTTGGGGAGGATTGATAATGTGCGCATTACGGTTAACAATAACCTTGTCCCGTTGATTTTGTTGTCTTGGATATCGAATGCAATGCATCTTGTCCTATTGTGTTGGGAAGACCTTTTCTTCGAACTGTTGGTGCTGTTATTGATATGAGAGAAGGTAATATTAAATATCAATTTCCTCTCAAGAAAGGTATGGAACACTTCCCTAGAAAGAGAATGAAGTTGCCTTTTGATTCTATTATTAGAACAAGTTATGATGTTGATGCTTCTACTCTCGATAATACTTGATTTGCACTTTCTGCGCCTAGCTGAAAGGCGTTAAAGCGCTTATGGGAGACAACCCATGTTTTTACTACAGCAATTTTTTTATTTTGTTGAGTCTTGGAAGTTGTTTACTACTGTAGCAACCTCTCCTTATCATGTTTTTGTGCCAAGTAAATTTTCTATGTCAAAGTTGATGTTATATTTGGGATCGCTGCGCAGAAACAGCATTGCTGTCTGTCACGAATCTGGGCACAGGCCTCTGTAGAAAATTCGAAAAAATCTGCCAATTTACGAGCGTGATCCTCAGATATGTACGCAACTTTTATTAGTTTTGAGTTTTTCCATTTGAGCAAGTCTGGTGCCAGCTTTAAATTCGTCTTTACGGACTGTTCTGTTTTTGACAGATTCTGCCTTTTATTTCGCATTGCCTCTTTTGCTATGTTGGATTCATTTCTTTGATCCATTAATGTCCAGTGGCTTTATGCAATGTCCAGAAGTGTAAAGAATGTTTGTGTCACCTCTGAATGTGTGAATTATTAATTGTGCACTAACCCTCTAATGAGTTTGCTTGAAGTTTGGTGTGAAGGAAGTTTTCAAGGGTCAAGAGAGGAGAATGATATACTATGATCAAGAGGAGTGAAAGCTCTAAGCTTGGGGATGCCCCGTGGTTCACCCCTGCATATTTTAAGAAGACTCAAGCGTCTAAGCTTGGGGATGCCCAAGGCATCCCCTTCTTCATCGACAACATCATCAGGTTCCTCCCCTGAAACTATATTTTTATTCAATCACATCTTGTGTTCTTTACTTGGAGCGTCGGTTTGTTTTTGTTTGAATAAAATGGATCCTAGCATTCACTTTGTGGGAGAGAGACACGCTCCGCTGTTGCATATGGACAAATATGTCCTTAGGCTTTACTCATAATGTTCAAGGCGAAGTTTCTTCTTCGTTAAATTGTTATATGGTTGGAATTGGAAAATGCTACATGTAGTAATTCTAAAATGTCTTGGATAATGTGATACTTGGCAATTGTTGTGCTCATGTTTAAGCTCTTGCATCATATGCTTTGCACCTATTAATGAAGAAATACATAGAGCTTGCTAAAATTTGATTTGCATATTTGGTTTCTCTAAGGTCTAGATAATATATAGTATTGAGTTTTGAACAACAAGGAAGACGGTGTAGAGTCTTATAATGTTTACAATATGTCTTTTATGTGAGTTTTGCTGCGGTTCATCCTTGAGTTTGCTTCAAAAACCTTGCTAGCCTAAACCTTGTATCGAGAGGGAATACTTCTCATGCATCCAAAATCCTTGAGCCAACTACTATGCCATTTGTGTCCACCATACCTACCTACTACATGGTATTTCTCCGCCATTCCAAAGTAAATTGCTTGAGTGCTACCTTTAAAATTCCATCATTCACCTTTGCAATATATAGCTCATGGGACAAAATAGCCTTAAAAACTATCGTAGTATTGAATATGTACTTATGCACTTTATCTTTTATTAAGTTGCTTGTTGTGCGATAACCATGCTTCTGGGGAACGCCATCAACTATTGTTGAATATCATGTGAGTTGCTATGCATGTCGTCTTGTCTGAAGGATCTATCATTTTAGTGGTTGGAGCATGCAAAATTGTTAGAGAAGAACATTGGGCCACTAACTAAAGCCATGAATCATGGTTGAAGTTTCAGTTTTGGACATATATCCTCAATCTCATATGAGAAATAATCATTGCTACATGCTTATGCATTTAAGAGGAGTCCATTATCTGTTGTCCATGTTGTCCCGGTATGGATGTCTAAGTTGAGAATAATCAAAGCGAGAAATCCAAAATGCGAGCATTCTCCTTAGACCTTTGTACAGGCGGCATGGAGGTACCCCTTTGTGACACTTGGTTAAAACATGGCATGCAAAGATCCGGTAGTCCAAGCTAAGTAGGACGAGGTGCGGACACTATTAGTATACTATGCATGAGGCTTGCAACTTGTAAGATATAATTTACATAACTCATATGCTTTATTACTACCGTTGACAAAATTGTTTCATGTTTTCAAAATAAAAGCTCTAGCACAAATACAGCAATCGATGCTTTCCTCTTGAAGGACCTTTCTTTTACTTTTATTGTTGAGTCAGTTTACCTATCTCCCTCCACCTTAAGAAGCAAACACTTGTGTGAACTGTGCATTGATTCCTACATACTTGCATATTGCACTTGTTATATTACTTTATGTTGACAATATCCATGAGATATACATGTTATAAGTTGAAAGCAACCGCTGAAACTTAATCTTCCTTTGTGTTGCTTCAATACCTTTACTTTGATTTATTGCTTTATGAGTTAACTCTTATGCAAGACTTATTGATGCTTGTCTTGAAGTACTATTCATGAAAAGTCTTTGCTTTATGATTCACTTGTTTACTCATGTCATTACCATTGTTTTGATCGCTGCATTCATTACATATGTTTACAAATAGTATGATCAAGATTATGATGGCATGTCACTTCAGAAATTATCTTTGTTATCGTTTTACCTACTCGGGACGAGCAGAACTAAGCTTGGGGATGCTGATATGTCTCCAACGTATCGATAATTTCTTATGTTCCATGCTACTTTATTGATGATACCTACATGTTTTATGCACATTATATGTCATATTTATGCATTTTCTGGAACTAATCTATTAACAAGATGCCGAAACCGATTCTTTGTTTCTGCTGTTTTTGGTTTGAGAATCCTAGTAAGAAATATTCTCGAAATTGGATGAAATCTTCGCCAGGGTCCTATTTTTGCACGGAGCTTCCAAAGACCGAAGAGATAGGAGTGGGGCGGCAGGCGCCGCCACCATAGGCCGCGGCGAGGGGGCGCGCCCTATGGTGTGGGCCCTCGTCGGCCCCCGACCTACCCTTCCGCCTACTTAAAGCCCCCGTCGCGAAAACCCCGGTACGGAGAGGCACGATACGGAAAACCTTCCGGAGACGCCGCCGCCGCGAATCCCATCTCGGGGGATTCGGGAGATCGCCTCCGGCACCCTGGAGGGGATTCATCTCCGGAGGACTCTTCATCGCCATGATCGCCTCCGGAGTGATGAGTGAGTAGTTCACCCCTGGACCATGGGTCCATAGCAGTAGCTAGATGGTCGTCTTCTCCTTGTTGTGCTTCATTGTTAGATCTTGTGAGCTGCCTAACATGATCAAGATCATCTATATGTAATTCTATATGTTGTGTTTGTCGGGATCCGATGGATAGAGAATACTATGTTATGGTGATTATCAATCTATTGTTTATGTGTTGTTTATGATCTTGCATGCTCTCCGTTATTAGTAGAGGCTCTGGCCAAGTTTGTACTCTTAACTCCAAGAGGGAGTATTTATGCTCGATAGTGGGTTCATGCCTTCATTGACACCTGGGACAGTGACAGAAAGTTCTAAGGTTGTGATGTGCTGTTGCCACTAGGGATAAAACATTGATTCTATATCTAAGGATGTAGTTGTCGATTACATTACGCACCATACTTAATGCAATTGTCTATTGCTTAGCAACTTAATACTGAATGGGGTTCGGATGATAACCTGAAGGTGGACTTTTTAGGCATAGATGCAGTTGGATGGCGGTCTATGTACTTTGTCGTAATGCCCGGATTAAATCTCACTATATTTATCATATCATGTACATGCATTGTTATGCCCTTCTCTATTTGTCAATTGCCCGACTGTAATTTGTTCACCCAACATGCTTTTATCTTATGGGAGAGACACCTCTAGTGAACTGTGGACCCCGGTCCTATTCTTTACATAGCATACAATCTACTGCAATTGTGTTTTACTATTTTCTTGCAAACAATCATCTTCCACTCGATACGCTTAATCCTTTGTTACAGCAAGCCGGTGAGATTGACAACCTCACTGTTTCGTTGGGGCAAAGTACTTTGATTTTGTTGTGCAGATTCACGTGGCGCCGGAATCCCTTGTTGTTGCGCCGCATCACATTTCGCCACCATCAACCTTCAACGTGCTTCTTGGCTCCTCCTGGTTTGATTAAACCTTGGTTTCTTTCTGAGGGAAAACTTGCTCTGTGCGCATCATACCTTCCTCTTGGGGTTCCCAACGACGTGTGATTACACGCCATAGTCCTTTGCCCAAACACCCGATACGAAAACTTAAGAACTTTTGCATCCGGACTCCGATTTCGATGATCTTGGGCTCGTTGAAATCACAACAACGAGCTCTACAACAATATGCATAGAAACATCATAGTCCAGCAAAGGAGGATAGAAACAAATGAATAAAGGTTTTACCTATCTATAAAAGGCAAACCGGTAAAACCTCCAATATGGAAAATGCAACAACTTGAGATAGGAGACTTGGATTTAGGTGAAACCAATTTTGTTGTAAAGAGGATGACAAGAGCTACCCCACAAAGAGTGAAAATCTTAAGAACAAGTGGGGTAGGTTTTTCTATGTATTTTAGAGTGAAACCTCTCAATACGAGAAACCGAGAAAAACTCCAATATCGAAAACGCAACAAGTGATTCATGCGGAATCCGTTTTCGATGAACTAGAGCTTGCTATGGAAATAACCACAAGCTCTAAATCACCACATGGATAAGATCCAAATAACAACCAAGAAAGATGATGCAAGGATGCAAAGGTTTGAGCTCTCTCCGAACGATACGATCGAGTTACTCACTCGAGAGCCCTCTTGATAGTACGACAACTAAACTATAAACCGGTCTCCAACTACACCATGAGACCGGTGAGAAAGAAACCCTATCAAGAGCAAACCTTAACCTTGCGCATTCCACTTGAGCTTGATGATGACGGTCTTGACCGCAACAAGATGGAACGCCTTTCTTGATTGTGCTTGCTTGATGAAGTCATGCGAAATGCTCCCCCATACTCCACTATGGGAGAGCTTCTTCTTCGGCGCATCTTCACATATCCATGATCACCATATGGATGGCAAGCTTCAAGCATATGATCTCTTCGAGATGGCTCATCTTGAACTTGCACTTCATTTCTTCATTCTTCATCATGTTGATGTCTTGAAGTTAACTTTGAGGGCTCACTTCATCTTCATCTTCAAGACATACTTGACACTTGATATTCTTCATCAATTTCTTCTTATTGCAACCTTGAAGCCAACATATGGTTCAAGCATTGCCTATGGACCACACCTACAAATATAACTCAATGCAAACATTAGTCCATAGGAATTGTCATCAATTACCAAAACCATACATGGAGCTCCATGCACTTTCAGGCTTAGGCCTATTTAAATGGTCGTCTCTAGACACAAAATTATAGGAAAAAATCTGATGTGGCATATTATTTAAAGAACAGGGAGGAGGTTGATGTATCTTAGAGCAAGTATAATAAGATCTAGTCAGCTAGCTATAAGAGATATAAATATTATATATTTGCTTAGTTGGAGAAGAGAGAAGGGAAGTTGACTCTTATGCAATAGCCAGCTCCAATACGTGCTCCTCGGCACTATATGAGACTAAAAGTTGGACCATGTATTATAAATGTACTATAATTTTATAGTTTATTATTGTACATGCTAGCTATAATTTGACTATAGATGATATAGCAAGCTGTTATAGCATACTGGCTATTGTTATTGTCTTAGTGGAGAACCGCTCTAGGCCTTTCAGCCAGACGCCACACATTGGTCCTGCTTCCCTGTTTTACACCTCTTGGGCTACGCACATGCATTTTATTAGGCCACAAACTACACCATAGTACACTAGAGCACGAGACTAATACAATATAGATATACCATGTAGAACCTGTGCACTAGAACGCTCGGTGACTAGACGCAAAACGACCCATACGTCCATTATGCAAACACGGACCAAATATGCTTCAGAATGCTTCTCCGTGGACGCGTCTCCGTGCGTCCGTTTGGCCTGCATGCCCCTATGTCTCCTTCTTTAATGCGGGATAGGCCCATGTGATGGCCACTCATACCACAAATAGAATCTTTCTCTCTCTCCTCCCTAATCATTGCATAGCGAGTCTTTGCGGTAAAATGCGTCTGTCGTTGGGAAAGTGTTACACATGCGAACATGTGACCTTTTTGTGTCCTTGCCGCAACGGGTTCAAGTTATGTCCAAAATCCTTGTGACCATTGGAGATGCCCTTAGGTATGGTTCTCATATCAATATCCGGTTGTTGCATTAGAATATGCATTAGTGTAGGTCGGTGGACACACTGATCTTGATTTGAAAATGTTTGTCCTTGTAAAACTTCTTTCTTCTACAATTGATCTTGATTTGCATTATGAAATGGAATCCATTGGATAGGGGGTGAGCTTAGTGTAGGTGGCCACTGCCCCCCCCCCAAACATTGGAACAAGTTATGAAGTAAGCAATTAATGGGAGGGGCTTAGATGAAGAAAATTAGACTTTTGCCCGATCTTTTGAGGCCGAGCTATTCTTATCAAGCTCCGTCATTGGATCTCTGATTCCATAGTCATATCTAGGTGTTAATGATCATGTCTCCGTGGACCCAGCAAGTTCAGAGGCAGTTCGAAGTTTGCGCTAGTTACATTTTGACAACGAAAGTGTTGCTACAATATAGATGCAAGAAGATGGCACAATACATAGTAAGGGCAACTTTTCTTCAAGGCAGCATCGATAGGAGCCCGCTCTACCTAAGTTCATGATCTCACTCAGAGCTGCATAGTAGTCCACTATCGTGATCGCGACCAAGATTGGTTGAGGCTTGCAGGCGATTATGCCTGTGCAGACAGCAACGTCATCTTCTATACGTAGAGATAGGACAGCCCTACATTTTGATTAGAGCTACGAATGTTACGTGGATCGCTCTGCTCCACTCCATACAATGCACTCCCTAGGAAGACTTTCATTTGTATGTTTTATCCAACGCATAAAGGTTGTTCACCTACATTTGTTTTAGGCCCTAGGGAAAGATTGTGGGACCCTTTTGCACTGCCATGTCACCATACTTCCCCGGAGTTATATCTTGGGAAACACCATGTTCACACGTGTCATACTCCAAACGTGTGATTTAAGCTTGAATAACAACTATATAAATTCAAATAATTCAAGTTGGAGCACGTGCATACATCATATGCCAATACATCACCAGCTGTCGCATCGCTGTCAAAAAATAGTCTATCTGGCTAGAGTTTGCTACAACCACCTAGTCAAACATCTCAATTAGCATGTACATACATCACAAAGCATGTACCAGCATGTTAAGAATACATCACTAAATGATATATATATTACTCGATCCACATACAGTACATCATAACATCAAAGAAGTGGTTGATTGCCAGGCTCAGTGCCAATTCCATACTGACAGAAAATCCCCCGATCATCCCTTCATCACGTGAAGCAAGCTCCATTGAAAAATCTTGGATAACGTCATGTTCCTGTAAAGATTTGTAAAGCCTTAAAGGCTGGAAGATGCAAATAACGTATCACAGGAAAAAAAAAACTTGAAAACAATCATCAAGCAAGACCATTTTTGAAACTGTTCAAGATATATATTGAATCGGACGTTTACAATTGAATGAGAGATTAACAACCTGTTGTAAATGAAAGATCCCAAGGAGTCAAAGATAATCACCAATGACCGGAATAGGAAATGTAATAATAAACTATGAACTTACGATAAGTACAATGTTGGAACTAATCTTGTTAGTGTTTATTTTCGTTCATACATGTGTTAGGTTTAAGATAGTACACTAGGCTGCGGTAGTACACAACAGGTGTGATCTTGTGTGTGCATGCAAGCTGGTGTGTGAGTAGTAGCTGACTGCATGATGCGTTGTATTTGGCCTGGTCGTGTGACAGGAGATGCCAGCCAAGTGCCAAATATACATACGTGCGCTGGGTTTGTTGGATCCTGAGGATTCTAGAATTAGATAAGTCAAGAGTTAGTGGGTTAGTGCGGGTAGTGGCGACACCAGGTCGTGTGTGCGCTGCCTATTTGCCGCGTGTACCTTGTATGTTTGATTAATGAGAAAGTGACAAAAGATATAGCGTTTGTGTGTGTCAAGGAAAAATTGTCATTAAATTGCTTCTTCTTCCTTGCGCGTGTGTCCGTGTGTTCGCCCTGAGTTCTCGTGAGAGAGTTGAAGAAGAGATAGGAGCTGCAAGGTGCGGCTCCAACATACAATAAATTAGCCGAAGTCGACCAATTTTTATTTCTGGCACTATGAACTATGACAATTGCCATAAGAAAAGAGATTTTAACCCCTCGCCATCATTACATAGCCCCATTAATAAAAGTTTATACTTAATGAGCAAGCATTACATCACAGAAGCATGCATATTTTAACAAGTATGTGTACATCACAACGAAGATGTCATCATTGGTTGTATTATTTGTGATTAGTTTCAAATACATACATGAACAAAGCTGTGATTTTATTGTTAGGTGAGTACACAAATTAAATACCACAGGTCTTCGGTACTTTCAAGAATCTGCAAAAGAAGAGCAAAGTTTGAAAAATAGTCTTTATCATGCTCACTTTCCAATAAGTAAATAACATCAAAAAAAGATAACCTTCTTGAGAAACTACCAAGTCATTAACATATGCATATGTTTAATAGTTATTTGCTATGATTATTGGATGCAAATGTTGTTATTATGAACAAAAACAATCTATCGCTTTTGACTATAAAAAATCTTCGATGTGGTATTTTGAAGAACACTTTGATTATTCTGTATAGAGTACCGTGCAAAGAGTATTTTTTCCTTCAATTACATCGTGTGCTAATTTTACAGCAGTATAATGGGTACGTTTTCTATAGCAGGTCAGATGAACTCCCTACACCAATTGAGCATCAGGAGAAAGGAGAGGCGTGGAGGAGGTAGCAGTTAAGTTAATTGACCTTCCGTTTAACATTTTATAACGGATATGGAACGACAGTATGAGGGTCGAATTGATGGCGTGACAGCGCCCTTTCATTTAGCATTTTGTATAATGGATCGGGCTGCCTTTTCAGCATATTTTTTGGAGCAACTGCAGGGCACTGTTTTCATTATAAGCAAGGGGAAAAAACCGAACTGCACAAAGATGGCATGTTTAGATTGAGGTGTAAAACATGCCAGAAACCACCGAGATAAAGAAAAACACAGCTGCCTAGTCGGGGCTCCTGGGATGGCTACTCTAACAGGCAGCGCATGTCTTTGCTCAATATCCTCCTTGATAGAGGCCACCTGATGTGGTGGCGATGTCCGGTGAAGATCGTCTGTTTCTTTCTTTCCAAGGCGTTCCATATCACATAGAGAAAGCGGCCAACGAGGCGGCACCTTTGAGCCCGGCTTGTCATCGATGATGTTTTCCCACCAATCATTGATGGACATGAAAGTCTGACCATGTGCAGCCGGAGTTGTGGTCGCCATTTTGGTGGATGGTGTTCCATATAGCTGTGGTGAAAGGGCAATCCTTGCAGAGGTGGGTAGCCGTCTCGTGGGCAGACAAACAAAGGGGCAGACTGGTCATGCGGCCACCCCGGATGACGAGCCTGTCCGCGGTGAGGAGCTTGGCGTGAAGGGCAAGCCATGCGAAGATCTTGCATTTTGGCTCCGCGTGTGCAAGCCAAATCTTGGCGGCGTCAAACTTGGGAAACTGCTTGGGAACTGAAGGTGGTGCGGATCCGGAGTAAGTCCCCCTGCGAGCTTGAAGTCCAAGCAATGGTGTCCAGGTGTCCGGGTTCAGGTGGGTGGACATCTGAGGTTCCAGACATCCAGAATTGCACCGGCTGAACGGCGAGGCCGCAACGGAGCGGATCCGGTTGGCTCGAGGAATTCCTTGGCGACGGATCTTGATTTTCTGGTGGCCACCTTAAAAGATCAGGGGCCCACAAGCAAGGGCCCCCGTTCGGACATGTGGAGGAATCGAAGGAAGTAAGTTCCCCATTGCCGATGGTGATCTTCGTTGCCGCCCTAAAAGGGGTATGTCGGTATCGTCACAGGTAGCTTGAGCCCACCAGGGGTCGCTGAGGTCAGTCCGCGAAGCCATGGCCAGCGGAGCCTCAAGGCGCAGCCGTACGTTCGAGTCCGGCATGCAGAGCCACCCAAAACTTGGCCTGCAGACAGTCTTCCAATTAACCGGTGCGTGCCTCGAGGCATGATCGGCGTAGATCCCCGCCCGGAAGCAAGTTTCTCGCAATCTTGTCTATCTTGTCACGGGCCCATTTGGACGGAACTAGGCAGTGGCGTAGACCGCCGTGGCCATAACGATTTTGCAAGGATGATCCTGCCGGGCGCTAAATTCTTGCCAAACCAACCCGGTAACTTTCCGGCGATCTTGTCGATGAGAGGTTGTATATCCACTGGTAGACGGCGGAAGTAGGAAGCCCCGGATACTTGCCCGGGAAGGCCATGATCTTGGCAGGTGGACATGATGTCGCAGGTCGATCCCGTCGGCGCACGAACACCTCGGACTTGGGCACATTTGTGCCAGGCCGCTTGCTTACCAATGTTGGAGATATGCCAAGAGGCAATAATAAAAGTGGTTATTATATATCTTTATGTTTATGATAAATGTTTATATACCATGCTATAATTGTATTAACCGAAACATTGATACATGTGTGATATGTAAACAACAAAGAGTCCCTAGTAAGCCTCTTAACTAGCTTGTTGATTAATAGATGATTAGTTTCATAATCATAAACATTGGATGTTATTAATAACAAGGTTATATCATTGTATGAATGATGTAATGGACACACCCAATTAAGCGTAGCATAAGATCACGTCATTAAGTTATTTTGCTATAAGCTTTGTTACATAGTTACCTAGTCCTTATGACCATGAGATCATGTAAATCACTTATACCGGAAAGGTACTTTGATTACATCAAACGCCACTGCGTAAATGGGTGGTTATAAAGGTGGGATTAAGTATCCGGAAAGTATGAGTTGAGGCATATGGATCAATAGTGGGATTTGTCCATCCCGATGACGGATAGATATACTCTGGGCCCTCTCGGTGGAATGTCGTGCTAATGTCTTGCAAGCATATGAATAAGTTCATAAGAGACCACATACCACGGTACGAGTAAAGAGTACTTGTCAGGAGACGAGGTTGAACAAGGTATAGTGTGATACCAATGATCAAACCTCGGACAAGTAAAATATCGCGTGACAAAGGGAATTGGTATCGTATGTGAATGGTTCATTCGATCACTAAAGTCATCGTTGAATATGTGGGAGCCATTATGGATCTCCAGATCCCGCTATTGGTTATTGGTTGGAGTGAGTACTCAACCATGTCCGCATAGTTCGCGAACCGTAGGGTGACACACTTAAAGTTGGATGTTGAAATGGTAGAACTTGAATATGGAATGGAGTTCGAATATTTGTTCGGAGTCCCGGATGAGATCCCGGACATCACGAGGAGTTCCGGAATGGTCCGGAGAATAAGATTCATATATAGGATGTCATTTTATGTGTTTGAAAATGATTCGGAAGGTTCTATGGAAGGTTCTAGAAAAGTCCGGAAGAAACCACCAAGGAAGGTGGAGTCCACATGGGACTCCACCTCCATGGCCGGCCAACCCTAGTGGGGGAGGAGTCCCAAGTGGACTCCCCCTTAGGGGGCCGGCCACCCCCCCATATGGGAGGTGGAAACCCCACCTCTAGTGGGACTCCTAGTTTGGCTAGGTTTCCCCACCATATGGAAGGTTTTTCGTTCGGGTCTTATTCGAAGACTTGGAGACTAACTCTTGGGGATCCACCTATATAATGAGGGGCCAAGGGAGGGGGCCGGCCACCCCAAGACCACAAGCTGGCCGCCCCATTGAAGTGGCCGGCCACCCCCTCCCAAACCCTAGCCCCCTCTCCTCCATATCTCCCGCGTAGCTTTAGCGAAGCTCCGCCGGATTCATCACCACCACCGACACCACGCCGTCGTGCTGTCGGATTCAAGAGGAGCTACTACTTCCGCTGCCCGCTGGAACGGGGAGGTGGACGTCGTCTTCATCAACAACCGAACGTGTGACCGAGTACGGAGGTGCTGCCCGTTCGTGGCGCCGCGATCGTGATCAAGATCTTCTACGCGCTTTTGCAAGCGGCAAGTGAACGTCTACCGCAGCAACAAGAGCCTCCTCTTGTAGGCTTTGGAATCTCTTCAAGGGTGAGACTCGATAATCCCCTCGTTGCTACCGTCTTCTAGATTGCATCTTGGCTTGGATTTCGTGTTCGCGGTAGGAAAATTTTTGTTTTCTATGCAACGTTATCCTACAGTGGTATCAGAGCCGTGTCTATGCATAGATGGTTGCACGAGTAGAACACAATGGTTTGTGGGCGTTGATGCTCTTGTTATCTTTAGTTGAGTACTTTGCATCTTTGTGGCATAGTGGGATGAAGCGGCTCGGGCTAACTTTACATGACCGCGTTCATGAGTTGCTCCACGCTTGACATGCAACTTGTATTGCATAAGTGGCTTTGCGGGTGTCTGTCTCTCCTACTATAGTGAAGATTCAATTTACTCTTCTATTGACAACACTAGTATCACCGTTGTGGTTCATGTTCGTAGGTAGATTGGATCTTACTCGAAAACCCTAAACCACGTAAAATATGCAAACCAAATTAGAGAACGTCTAACTTGTTTTTGCAGGGTTTGGTGATGTGATATGGCCATAATGTGATGATGACTATGTATGAGATGATCATTATTGTATTGTGGCAACCGGCAGGAGCCTTATGGTTGTCTTTAAATTTCATGTTGAGTAGTATTTCAAAGTAGTTGTAATAGTTGCTACATGGAGGACGATCATGAAGACGGCGCCATTGACCTTGGTGCTTACGCCGACGATGATGGAGATCATGCCCGTTGATGATGGAGATCATGTCCGTGCTTTGAAGATGAAGATCAAAGGCGCAAAGACAAAAGGGCCATATCATATCACATATGAACTGCATGTGATGTTAATCCTTTTATGCATCTTATTTTGCTTAGATCGCGACGGTAGCATTATAAGATGATCCCTCTCACTAAAATTTCAAGATAATAAAGTGTTCATCCTTAGTAGCACCGTTGCCAAGACTTGTCGTTTCGAAGCATCTCGTGATGATCGGGTGTGATAGAATCAACAAGTGCATACAACGGGTGCAAGTCAGTTTTGCACATGCGGATACTAAGGTGGCCTTGACGAGCCTAGCATGTACAGACATGGTCTCGGAACACGTGATACCGAAAGGTAGAGCATGAATCATATGATTGATATGATGAACACTTTGAGTGTTCGCCATTGAAATTACATCTTGTCTCGTGATGATCGGGCATAGGTGTGATGGATTTGGTTCGTGTGATCACTAAGACAATGCGAGGGATATTGTTTTGAGTGGGAGTTCACCTAGTTTTTAATTTTGTTAAATTAAAATTTGAACTCAATTTGTCATAAACATTAGTCTAAACTATTGCAAATATGTTGTAGATATGGCGTCCCCAATCAATTTTAACCAGTTCCTAGAGAAAGAAAAGCTTAAGAGCAACGGTAGCAACTTCACCGACTGGTTCCGTCATGTGAGGATCTTCCTCAATGGCGGAAATCTGCAATATGTGCTTGATGCACCGCTAGGTGACCCTCCAGCAGAAACTGAAACCGATGAAGTAAAGAATGTTTACGCGACTCGGAAAACTCGGTACTCTCAAGTTCAGTGTGCCATCCTGTGCAGTCTGGAAGCCGATCTTCAAAAACGTTTTGAGCACCACGATCCACATGAGTTAATCAATGAGTTAAAGACTATCTTTGAGACTCATGCGGCCGTGGAATGCTATGAAGCATCGAAACACTTCTTCAGCTGCATGATGGAAGAAGGCAGCTCCGTTAGTGAGCACATGCTCGCCATGACCGGGCATGCGAAGAAACTCAGTGACTTGGGAATAGTGATTCCTAACAGACTGGGGATTAATCGTGTCCTTCAATCACTGCCACCTAGTTATAAGAACTTTGTGATGAATTACAATATGCAGAACATGAACAAAGAGTTACCTGAACTCTTTGCCATGCTAAAATCTGCTGAGATTGAAATTAAGAAAGAGCACCAAGTGTTGATGGTCAACAAGACCACCAGCTTCAAGAAACAGGGCAAGTCTAAAGGCAAGAACAAGAAGAGTGGCAAGAAAGCTGCCACGCCTCCTGTGAAACCTAAGTCTGGCCCTAAGCCTGATGCTGAGTGCTATTACTGCAAGGAGAAGGGACACTGGAAGCGTAATTGCTCCAAGTATTTGGCGGATCTGAAGAGCGGCCTTGTCAAGAAGAAGAAAGAAGGTATATCTGATATACATGTTATAGATGTTTATCTCACTGGTTCTCGTACTAGTACCTGGGTATTTGATACTGGTTCGGTTGCTCATATTTGTAACTCGAAACAGGAACTAAAGAATAAACGAAGACTACTGAAGGATGAAGTGACGATGCGCGTTGGAAATGGATCCAAAGTCGATGTGATCGCTGTCGGCACACTTCCTCTACATCTACCTTCGGGATTAGTTTTAAGCCTAAATAATTGTTATTTTGTACCCGCGTTGAGCATGAACATTATATCTGGATCTTGTTTAATGCAAGACGGTTATTCATTCAAGTCTGAGAATAATGGTTGTTCTATTTTTATGAATAATATCTTTTATGGTCGAGCACCTGAAAAGAATGGCTTATTTCTGTTAGATCTCGATAGTAGTGATACACATATACATAACATTGACGCTAAGCGAATTAAATTGAATGATAATTCTACTTATATGTGGCACTGTCGTCTTGGTCATATTGGAGTGAAACGCATGAAGAAACTCCATACCGATGGATTACTTGAATCACTTGACTTTGAGTCACTTGATAGATGCGAAGCATGTCTAATGGGAAAAATGACTAAGACTCCATTCTCGGGTATGATGGAGCGAGCTACTGACTTATTGGAAATCATACATACAGATGTGTGTGGACCAATGAGTGTAGCATCGCGCGGTGGTTATCGTTATGTTCTAACCTTCACAGATGATTTGAGTAGATATGGGTATATCTATTTAATGAAACATAAATCCGAAACTTTCGAGAAGTTTAAGGAATTCCAAAGTGAAGTAGAAAATCAACGTAACAAGAAGATTAAATTTCTACGATCTGATCGCGGAGGTGAATATCTGAGTTATGAGTTTGGCATGCATTTAAAGAAATGCGGAATACTTTCACAATTGACACCGCCGGGAACACCACAACGAAACGGTGTGTCCGAACGTCGTAATCGAACTCTCTTAGATATGGTTCGTTCTATGATGTCTCTTACTGATTTACCTTTATCATTTTGGAGTTATGCATTAGAGACAGCCGCATTCACTTTAAATAGAGCACCATCAAAATCCGTTGAAACGACACCGTATGAATTATGGTTTAATAAGAAACCTAAGCTGTCGTTCCTAAATTTGGGGTTGCGAAGCCTATGTAAAAAAGTTACAACCGGACAAGCTAGAACCCAAAGCGGAGAAATGCGTCTTCATAGGATACCCTAAGGAAACTATAGGGTACACTTTCTATCACAGATCCGAAGGCAAGATCTTTGTTGCTAAGAACGGAACCTTTCTTGAGAAAGAATTTCTCACTAAAGAAGTGACTGGAAGAAAAGTAGAACTCGATGAGATTGAAGAATCTCTACTCGTTGATCAGAGTAGCGCAGTACCGGAAGATGTTCCTGTGCCGCCTACACCGGCAACAGAGGAAGCTAATGATAATGATCATGAAACTTCAAATGAGATAGCTACTGAACCTCGCAGATCGACAAGGGAACGTGCCACTCCAGATTGGTATGATCCTTGTCTAAATGTCATGATTGTGGATAACAATGATGAAGACCCTGCGACGTATGAAGAAGCGATGATGAGCCCAGATTCCAACAAATGGCAAGAAGCCATGAAATCCGAAATGGGATCCATGTATGATAACAAAGTATGGACTTTGGTAGACTTACCTGATAGCCGCAAGGCTGTCGAGAATAAATGGATCTTCAAGAGAAAAACAGATGCCGATGGTAATATTACTGTCTATAAAGCTCGACTTGTCGCAAAGGGTTTCCGACAAATTCAAGGTGTTGACTACGATGAGACTTTCTCACCTGTAGCGAAGCTAAAATCTGTGAGGATTTTGTTAGCAATAGCTGCATTTTTCGATTATGAGATTTGGCAGATGGATGTCAAAACGGCGTTCCTTAATGGAGACATTGAGGAAGAGTTGTATATGGTACAACCCAAAGGTTTTGTCGATCCTAAAAATGCTGACAAAGTATGCAAACTTCAGCGTTCAATCTATGGACTGAAGCAAGCATCGAGAAGTTGGAACCGACGTTTTGATAAGGTGATCAAAGACTTCGGGTTTATACAGTGTCATGGAGAGGCCTGTATTTACAAGAAAGTGAGTGGGAGCTCTGTAGCATTCCTGATATTATATGTAGATGACATATTATTGATTGGGAATGATATAGAACTATTAAGCAGTGTAAAGGGTTATTTGAATAATAGTTTTTCAATGAAAGACCTTGGTGAAGCATCATACATATTAGGCATCAAGATTTATAGAGATAGATCAAGACGTCTAATAGGGCTATCACAGAGTACATACCTGGACAAGATTCTAAAGAAGTTTAGAATGGACGAAAGTAAGAAAGGATTCTTACCTATGTTACCAGGCAAGGTCTTGAGTAAGACTCAAGGTCCGGCTACGGCAGAAGAAAGAGAAAGGATGAGTCAGATCCCCTATGCCTCGGCAGTAGGCTCTATCATGTATGCCATGCTATGTACAAGACCGGATATAGCACATGCTGTTAGTTTGACTAGCAGATATCAAAGTGATCCAGGAATGGAACACTGGACAGCGGTCAAGAATATCCTGAAGTACTTGAAAAGAACTAAGGATATGTTTCTTTGTTATGGAGGTGACCAAGAGCTCGTTGTAACAAGTTACACCGATGCAAGTTGGAACACTGATCCTGATGACTCTAAGTCACAATCTGGGTACGTGTTTATATTGAATGGTGCTGCAGTAAGCTGGGCAAGCTCGAAGCAGTGCACGGTGGCGAAATCCTCAACAGAATCGGAGTACATAGCGGCTTCAGAGGCTTCATCAGAAGCGGTATGGATGAAGAGGTTCATTGTAGAGCTCGGTGTGGTTCCTAGTGCATTGGACCCACTAGTCATCTATTGTGACAACATGGGTGCCATCGCCAATGCACAAGAACCAAGGTCACACAAGAGGCTGAAGCATATCAAGCTGCGTTATCATTCGATTCGCGAGTACATCGAAGATGGAGAAGTAAAGATTTGCAAAGTACACACTGATCTGAATGTAGCAGATCCGTTGACTAAAGCTCTCCCTAGGGCAAAGCATGACCAACACCAGAATGCCATGGGTGTTAGGTACTTGACAATGTAATCTAGATTATTGACTCTAGTGCAAGTGGGAGACTGTTGGAGATATGCCCAAGAGGCAATAATAAAAGTGGTTATTATATATCTTTATGTTTATGATAAATGTTTATATACCATGCTATAATTGTATTAACCGAAACATTGATACATGTGTGATATGTAAACAACAAAGAGTCCCTAGTAAGCCTCTTAACTAGCTTGTTGATTAATAGATGATTAGTTTCATAATCATAAACATTGGATGTTATTAATAACAAGGTTATATCATTGTATGAATGATGTAATGGACACACCCAATTAAGCGTAGCATAAGATCACGTCATTAAGTTATTTGCTATAAGCTTTCGTTACATAGTTACCTAGTCCTTATGACCATGAGATCATGTAAATCACTTATACTGGAAAGGTACTTTGATTACATCAAACGCCACTGCGTAAATGGGTGGTTATAAAGGTGGGATTAAGTATCCGGAAAGTATGAGTTGAGGCATATGGATCAATAGTGGGATTTGTCCATCCCGATGACGGATAGATATACTCTGGGCCCTCTCGGTGGAATGTCGTCTAATGTCTTGCAAGCATATGAATAAGTTCATAAGAGACCACATACCACGGTACGAGTAAAGAGTACTTGTCAAGAGACGAGGTTGAACAAGGTATAGTGTGATACCGATGATCAAACCTCGGACAAGTAAAATATCGCGTGACAAAGGGAATTGGTATCGTATGTGAATGGTTCATTCGATCACTAAAGTCATCGTTGAATATGTGGGAGCCATTATGGATCTCCAGATCCCGCTATTGGTTATTGGTCGGAGTGAGTACTCAACCATGTCCGCATAGTTCGCGAACCGTAGGGTGACACACTTAAAGTTGGATGTTGAAATGGTAGAACTTGAATATGGAATGGAGTTCGAATATTTGTTCGGAGTCCCGGATGAGATCCCGGACATCACGAGGAGTTCCGGAATGGTCCGGAGAATAAGATTCATATATAGGATGTCATTTTATGTGTTTGAAAATGATTCGGAAGGTTCTATGGAAGGTTCTAGAAGGTTCTAGAAAAGTCCGGAAGAAACCACCAAGGAAGGTGGAGTCCACATGGGACTCCACCTCCATGGCCGGCCAACCCTAGTGGGGGAGGAGTCCCAAGTGGACTCCCCCTTAGGGGGCCGGCCACCCCCCCATATGGGAGGTGGAAACCCCACCTCTAGTGGGACTCCTAGTTTGGCTAGGTTTCCCCACCATATGGAAGGTTTTTGGTTCGGGTCTTATTCGAAGACTTGGAGACTAACTCTTGGGGATCCACCTATATAATGAGGGGCCAAGGGAGGGGGCCGGCCACCCCAAGACCACAAGCTGGCCGCCCCATTGAAGTGGCCGGCCACCCCCTCCCAAACCCTAGCCGCCCCCCTCTCCTCCATATCTCCCGCGTAGCTTTAGCGAAGCTCCGCCGGAGTTCATCACCACCAGAGCACCACGCCGTCGTGCTGTCGGATTCAAGAGGAGCTACTACTTCCGCTGCCCGCTGGACGGGGAGGTGGACGTCGTCTTCATCAACAACCGAACGTGTGACCGAGTACGGAGGTGCTGCCCGTTCGTGCGCCGAACCGATCGTGATCAAGATCTTCTACGCGCTTTTGCAAGCGGCAAGTGAACGTCTACCGCAGCAACAAGAGCCTCCTCTTGTAGGCTTTGGAATCTCTTCAAGGGTGAGACTCGATAATCCCCTCGTTGCTACCGTCTTCTAGATTGCATCTTGGCTTGGATTTCGTGTTCGCGGTAGGAAATTTTTGTTTTCTATGCAACGTTGTCCTACAGCCAAAGCACTCAAGGACGCAATGGCTCTGGATCTCCTTCTTGTTCCAATTTCACCAAAAATCCGCGTCATCAGCGTGAGGCGAGATTCTGCATTCTTTGTATTTCGCATCTAATGGTGCGAGAATGCATCGAGCTTAGGTAGCCGCAATGGGATGCATTGTAGCGGGTCGATGGCAAGGATGACCAACATGGGAGAACGGATCTCACGACGAGGCCCCCGGCATGGGGAAGGGATGCCTAGCTCGCCATTGGGAGAACCCTCAGTGGCATCTTCGTGACATGAAGACCCAATCCGCCCGATTTGTCCACGCCCGCGCACGTATGACCTCAAGAAGGGAATCAACCCACGGAGTGAAGGCCTTTGAGATGTCGAGCTTGAGGAAAGGCATACGGTCTTGGAGGAGTGCAATTCCCCATGAAATTCGAACATGCAGGAATTTGTCGTGGATACTCCTCTTTTTGACGAATGCACTTTGGCATTTGGAGACGATGTCGAGAGGATCTGCAAGCACATTCGCGGCAGTTTGGAGAAAATCTTGGACAAACTAGAATGAGGTGATCGGCCTATAGTCCATAAGTCGGCCGCGTCGGTTTTTCGGGATGAGAATGATGTTGGCCGAGTTGATGAGGTTCGCACAGCCTCACATAGATTTGCCAAAATGAAGGATAGCCGCCGTAATGTCACCTTAATAGTGTCTGACCAGACTTTGAAGAAAGGCACCAATGAAGCCATCAGGGCAGGCGCTTTAACAAAGGGAGTAGAGAAGACGCGTCCTTTATCTCGTGGCGATAAAGAGGAGCATCCAAATCGGACGGGTCGTGGGAAGGGTAATTCAGACCATCAGATCCGATCTTAGAGCAGAGCCTTAGTGCCATGATGCCCTTGAAGTGTTGAAGCATCACATCGTGCTATCTTCCTTTGTGATCGCCACTTGAGAGCATGGGTGAGAATGCAGATGTGGACCTTGCGCGACGTCCGTGGCCCTAGCATGGAAGAGCTTAGGTTTGCATCTCCCTAACCGGATCGAGGTTAGCTGGACCTTTAAGCCAAAGACTGACTACGGATAGCAAAGCGGGACCCAAGTAAGAGGACTTGAGTTGCGTCCGTGTTGCCACCCGTTTGGCCAAATCGGGAGGTGGGCGTAAGTGAAGATGGGCTTGAAGGACGTACCCGTGGAGCATCTTCGAAGCGGCCTTGTGGAGTTTGAGCTAGAGATTGCCCATGTTGTAACATATTAGATCGTATTGTAATTTAGATAGAGATTAAGGAATGAAGTCCGGCCCGTGCACGGATAGGTGCCACGCCTCAATTAGAAAGTCCCTTCGACTATAAATATGTATCTAGGGTTATCGGAAAGGAGGACAATCATCGTTCAACCAACACAAATCAGGCGCATCCCTTTTATATATTCGAGGGGTTTCTCCCGGAGTAGCACCATGCCTAAGATGGCATCTAGCGATCGTGATACAAACGTCGTCAACCTTGTGCTATAAATCTTTGAAGCCTTGTTGAAGTGGCGACAGTACTATTTACCTTAGGTGTTTGGGGCTTGCATTGGTGCTTTCACGTGCATATCTGCGTGGCAATGCCAGTCCCTCGACTCCTGACGACGTAAAGGGCAGCATCTTGCTTGTTCTTACTTAGTAGATCCGATCGTTATAGTTGCTCCTTGCTCCATGAGGAATTGGTTTAATATACACATGAACAGGCCTTATGTTGGGGTCGGGGGATCCGGGTGAGTCGTTGGAAATTGTTCACAGTCTCATAGAGGTATTCGGATCAGCGTTATGTTGGTTTTAGGCCTCGTAGGTGGTTGCATCGTCTCTCGTGGTACTTTAGGCAGAGTCGCATCGGACGTTCGATTATCGGTGAAAACCCTAAACTGGTGGATCGTTTGGCTTCTGTCCCCAGTCAAACGGGATCCCCATGCCATTATAAATCCAACATGAAACATGGGGCGATCGGCTCCTCGGGAAACACAGGAGACGATGGGGCTCGTATTTAATGTTCACGTGTCTACCATGCAGGAACAATCGAAGCACTAACACCTTCTCACGATCGGGTCACAAGTCGGGTGGCCGCTAGCAGCGGGCGTTGTGAGAAGATTTGGGACGACGCGAAGGTGCCAGGGATCCACTAGCGTACAGGGAGCTTCGACTCTTCGTGTTGTAACCAACGCCCGTCGGGGTTTTGGAGGGGTAACACAGTCGGCACGCCCGGTGGGACAGTAACCACGCATACATCCACGTCAACATCGGCATACGAGATGGCGGAGGAACAGATCACATACGAGGATCTTCCTCCTGATCATACAAGAAGAAATGCGATGAGCTGAAGGCCATCGTTGAAGCCGAACTCATCGGCTCCTTTGAGAAGACCCGTTCGCACGACATCAGGTTCAAAGGATTCACGCCACAAGGCGTCCTCGACGGGGGGTAGATGTTGTCTCTCCCGTCGGGCCAGACGTACGAGCCTGCGACGGGAGGTCAACTACATGGTGGCCCATTCTTGCATCGGCTCTGAGAGCTGGTAGGAACACTTTGGACGCGTTGCCCTCGCGTGTGGTGCAAGAGATCGCTGGAGTGTCGTCTCCCCTTGAGACTGTTCTGGGACGCACGGGGAGAGATGCAACTCCACACCGAGGCCCTCTGTAAATGCATAGCAGCGACTCCACAGCAACAAGGCTCCATGGGCGCCCTTCGTCTACAAAAGTTGGGGTGACCCACGGCGACTACTCCGATTCTTGCATGACCCCGCCCAAAGAAATCCCACACGGATACGTGTGCGCGTATGTGCCGGTTGCAACAAGCGGGTCCCGAGGGCGATCCGAGCTCCACCGGAGGGATTGCCGGGCCGAGAGCAATTGTTCCGGCGGAAGAACGACTGCGACAGCGGGAGTTTAGGGCGGAAGTTGAGAAACAGCGTGGTTAGCCATTATACTGCCCGATCCGGAAAGTTCGGCTACCACTACCTCCACCGCAGATCAGATCAGCGCAGTCCTAAGAGATCAGTTCGGCATCTTGCCGAAGAAGAAGATAATCGGCTATTCCAAGCCGTGCCCAATAGTTCGACCTGATCCCTACCGCCTAAGTACCGCTTCGGACTTCAGCAAATTCGATGGAGTCGGGAGGGTCAGACTCCATCGAGCACATTAGAGCCGTCCACAACCCCGATTGGGCATGGTTTGATATCGGATCAGCACTACGGGTGAGGTTCTTCTCGCAGTCCCTCACCGGTCCAGCTTTTGGATGGTACACCTGGTGCGACCAAATTCGGTGCAATCATGGAAGCGGTGGAGAGCTGTTCCACACCTGGCCTGTTGAGCCTCACCGAAAGGCCACGGTATTGCCGAACCTGCCAGTTCGAGCGAAGCCGAGGAGAGACGATCTACGAGTACATCCAGCGTTTCGGAGCTGTCAGAGCAGTGCTAATCGGCTCACTAAGCGAGAAAGAAGCGGTCGAAAGTGGTCGTGGCAGACCTTGCGGCGTCGTTCAGGCTGACCGTTCCGGGTTGATTCAACTCGTTAGCAGCACCTGGTCAATGAACTGACCTTGTATGAACAACGCCATCAGACCTGTGCAGGGACAGAAGTTCCAAGCGCGCGATAATAACCTGGTCAGCGACGTGAGGATGAAGATTAACGGAAGGAATCGGGAAGTTGCGATGGCAGGAGTGGACTCGGGGCCTTGAGTACTGTGTCCTGCAAATGGGTGAACCGCCGGAGGCCTCCAAGAAGGTTTGGACTTTGGCGTGACCAGAGTGAGCAGGATCTTCGATCTGGCATGAAAGAAGCAGGTTGAAGCTGCCGAAGGCCACAAGATCTGACACGGAGAGATGAACAGAGCCATCACACAAATGGCATCATGTCATTCCCATGCATACCAACGAGCGCAAAAGTGTTATTTAAAATTCAGATGGCGATAAATCGACCGATTAACTTCGGACGTTTGCCATGGTGGTAGACATGCGTCCGTTTCAGGACGTCAACATAGTGGCCTAAAGCCTCATAAGAAGGCAGGAGTTCTCTTCCGATGTGTCTGCTTAGGGTTGTGATCCGCCATGGCGTGGACAAGGCAGAGAGCAGCCACTCTGCGCGGACAAAGCAGAAAGCAGCCACTCTCGTGGCAAAGATGAAGAGGAGGCCGATCCACGCGACCAGCCCCAAGGCCGAAACGATAAACAGTACCTAACCGAGGAGGAGGTGAGAAGCATACGGTATCAGCGCCCATTATCCGTGCATCTCCTCAACAAATATGAGCAGCAGTACGACCGACGTCGGCGCTACGACGAAGACGATGAAAGATATCGTCGGTCTGATGCAGAAAACAGGAGGTATCGTCAGCACGACAGGAACAACGACGGGTACGAACGTCGCGCTAGAGGGAGGTCAAGGGAGCAAGACAACGTGGATAAGCACTGGGACTGTCCTTTCTTCAAACATTGCTGGGACTCCGGAATGAGCCGATTGCCAACAATCGAGAACTGCCCAGAGTGCAAACATCAAAGGAGGAGGGCAAATGAAGTTTCAGTGTTCGAGCGTCTAGGGCCTCTCCCACCTCATAATAAACAAGCTGGGTCATCTCAAGAAGAAGACTTTGAGGAGTCGGATGGAGAAGAAGATAGGTATCACAGAGCCAAGGTGGTGCCAGGATGAACTCAGCCATTCTCGGGCATGGAGATCAGCCGGTGAAACCTGGGCAGGAGGCCTGATGCCTGTACGTTGAAGAGCACGGCCCGATCTGGCCGTGAAAGATTCACCAAATAGTGGAGACGAGCGCACCCTTAAAAGTATGACCGCCAAAAGCAGGCCCAACCGATACCTGACATCGGTGAGTGCGTCTGAGAGGTTTATCGGCTGATAAACATGATATCCGTAACCGGACGGAAGTAGCAAGTCCAAAACATTGGACATACGTGGCAAGGCCGACCCTGAGATCGGCCCTCAAAAAAAATGAAAAGCAAAGGATCTTATCTCCAGCGCGTAGCTACAGCGGAAATCCAAGAAGTTGCAAATCATCGCCAAAACATTGCAACGGAAAGGGGAGGGCCGATTCACAGTATTGGAAATTATCTCAACATACTGTATGCACGTTCAACATTGATCAGAGATGCACGAAGGCCGATGCCATCAGTGCATGGCCAGAATCGGCTTGGGGGAGCCTATAGATGGATGAGATACGAGGATACGAAGCTGGGAACGGATGTCAAATGTCCAGCAGAGCAGCTCAAGTATGGGGGGCCGATGCAATCGGCCAATAAAAAAACGAAAATACAGAAATTTTGAGCACAGCCGATGTGAACATCGACTTAAGAGTAAAAAGCCGATGCACGGCCATCGACTCAAGGGGTGCAAACTGCTCTAAGGAGGGGCTTGATGAGGTA
The DNA here is from genome assembly GCA_030979885.1 of Lolium multiflorum. Classification (NCBI taxonomy): domain Eukaryota; kingdom Viridiplantae; phylum Streptophyta; class Magnoliopsida; order Poales; family Poaceae; genus Lolium; species Lolium multiflorum. The sequence continues at coordinate 7,416,629 of CM061751.1, read as the reverse complement.
GTCTTCGAGTTACATGGCGAGGCTCTACTCTGCGAGGACCTCCAACTGATTGGTGACCCAGGTCTTCTCTGTGAGGGCCTCCAGCTTCGTTTGCAGACCTTCAAGTGTAACGGTGCTAGCAGAAGCGTCAGTTTGGGCGCCCGAAACTGCCCATAGGCTTGACCAAGGTGACGATCTCAATATTCTCACCAGAAGCTGCATCGTTGAATTGAAGGAGCTCGGGGGGCATATACAGAGAAGGTGCAAGGCGCACAAGACCGCGAAAATGCACCCAGGCATGTTCAAGATGCGAATTCGGCAGTACTGTCAGAAGCATCAGTTAAGCTGTTGGTGATTCATCTACAACATCGGCTTCGGTGGAGGGGAAGGTCATCAATAGGGCAAGTTTGGCTGGTCTTGCATGGTGACCACCCTCAAATTACTTTCAGCCACTTTGTTCGTCTGCGCATCCTGCTTCACTAGTCTCGCCTTAGCCGGGGCTCGGGGGCAGAGCCCAGTACAGTGGATGTTCTGTTTTAAAGCCGATTGAGATATCATCGGCTGATCCTTCGTCACAACTTCCTTCAGCAAATGATGAAGAAGATTACCAGGTCTCAAAGTCGTCAGTTGAGGAATGGAAGGATGGACTACGTAGGACCGATGCGTTAACATTAAGCATTGGTTGAGGGAGAACCGGCTAAATCAATTTGAGGAAAATCGACAAAGTCAAATTGGGGGAAATTCTTCATTGATAAGTCAGATTTCTTACATGGGAGAGCTGGTTGCCCTCAAAAGGAGGAATCTATCCATCTTCATTGATTTAAAAGGGGATTTCTTACAAGGAAGAGCTGATTACTCAAACAAAAGGGGAATAGATTGCTACTGCTAGTCTTATGCTAGTGAATCCCTACTCTAAGGGTTGTTGCCGTCTTCGTCATCGTTGGGGTAGCCGCCCTCGTCGCTACTGTTGACGAATTCCTCGTCTACTAGCCATCTTGTGACCTTCAGTAGGCCTCTCATAGTCATCATCATCATCCTCATCGGACCAGGCCCAGCCACGGATGCGCTTTGGCGGCGGTTCTTCGGAGGAGGTGTCATCTTCTGGTTCCTTCTCGTGTCGGCGGAGAATATCTTCGTCTTCGTCGTCCTCTTCTTCTTCTTCTTCCTCTTTGGTGGAGGAAGTGAATTTGCCCCGGAAGAGAGGGTCGTTGCTGTCGCTCTCCGCTTCTAGTTCTCCATCGATCAAGAACCGAAGATCATCTTCCCCGTCAGTCAGGGGCATGTCACCATCCGACCAGACGAGGTCTTCGGGTCGGCCTTCGGGCACGAAGTCGAAGTCAAATTCTTGCTCATCCCAATGCTCGGGAGCGCGCCGGTTGTATGCTTCCGTCTGATCGACCTCCGGCTCTCCCTCGCTTTATGAGAGGGATTGGGAAGAGGAAGGAAGACATGGCTATGAAGGAAGAGGGTTTTTTGGCTGACGGCTGGTTTGGAGCAGGAAGAGAACTGTTTGATGCGGTTAAATAAAGGGGATATAGTGGAGATTCAATGCCGAACAGTTTCCGAGGGTATAGGGCCAAAATTGTCAAATCATGCAGAGGAGTTGAGAAGGCAAGACGTCATCATGGGATCTGCGACGGTTGCTCACGCACGACATGACCTCTCGAAGGAAAGACAGATGGTTTTGCAATTACCATTATCAAAACCAGAGGGCATGTGTACCACCGATTTGGCCAAATCGGGGAGTGGGCCGTAAGTGAAGATGAAACAGAAGGACGTACACATTGGAGCATCTTGAAGCCGGCCCTTCTTGTTGGAGAGTTTGGGCTAAGTTACCCATGTATGTAACCTGTAGATCGTATTGTAATTTAGAATTAAGAGATAGAGTCTGGCCCGTGCACGGTATAGGTGCACGCCTCAATTAGAAAGTTCCTTGGACTATAAATATGTATCTAGGGTTATCGGAAAAGGAGGACAATCATCGTTCAACCAACACAAATCAGGCGCATCGCCACCCCTTTCTTCGAGGGTTTCTCCCGGGTAAGCACCATGCTGCCTAGATCGCATCTAGCGATCTAGGCAGTATACGTTTATTCGTCAACCTTGTACTGCTCGTGCTGAAGCCTTGTTGATGGCGAGCAGTACTATTGCAATGCCGTCCCTCGACACCTAGCTGCCCTTACGTCTATCCAGACGTAAGGGCAGCATCTTGCTTGTTCGTTACTTAGTAGATCCGATCCGTTATAGTTGCTCCTTGCTCCGCAAGGATTAGTTTAATATCTGCATAGTTAGGCCTTATGTTGGGGTCGGAGGATCCGGTGGTGCGTTAGGCGTTGTTTACCGTCCCTGCGAGGGATTTCCGAGGATCAACGTTATGTTGGTTTTAGGCCTCTCGTAGGGGTAGTTTGCATCGTCTCTCGTAGTAGGCCCGATCGCACTTAGGACGTTCCGATTATGCGGTGAAAACCCTAAAGCTGTAGTGGATCGTTTCGCTTCATGCGATCAAGCGGGATCCCAGCCATTGTAAATCAACATGAAACATGGGCGATGGCTCCTTGAGCGATCCATGAGAAACCTGAGAGCCGATAGAGGCTCGTATTTAATGTTCACGTGTCTACCATGCAGGAACAATCGAGAAGCACTAACACCCCTTCCTAATCGGGTCTAGGTCAGGTGCCCGCCCTAGCAACCGCCAGGACGTTGCTTGAGAAGATTTCAACGGAATGTGCTTGAGTGCCCGAGGGATCCACTAAGCGGCCACTGGGAACTACCGGCTCTTCGTGTTGTAACCAACGCCGCGTCGGGGGGTTTGGAGGGTAACGGAGTCCGGAGTGACCTTTCCCCCACCGAGAAGGCCTGAACTCTTCAGCACAGTCGAGGCGCCAAATGATCTCCTTGGCCGTGGCAATTTGAGTACGCAAGTCGCCACACTTTCTGGTGCCACTTTTTCCAGCGCCTTGGCGGTCTGGAAACTTTATGTGGACACGACGGATAGGATCAGCTGCAAGAACCGGCTTGTTCCGGGCGTGAGAGCAGGTCTGCTTTGGCCCGTCCATACTAAGCGAGAACTCCTCAAACTTAAAGGAAGGCTTTCTTTGGCTCATGACATTGCCTTGAAGGAAGAGGGGCAGTGATCCGAACAAGCGAGGTGATAGCTTGGAGGTGAGGCGTTAGAAACGGCCTCCTCGGGTGAGAAGAAGACGTGGTCGATCTTCGTGAAGCACAAGGGTCGCTTGGGCATTTGACCAAGTGAAGCATCGCCCATCCATGCGCACCTCTTTAATTCGAGAAGTCCACAGCAGCTCTGAATTTGCCGATGGGGCAGCGATTGATATTCAAGTTATTCTTGTCGGACGCTTTGGTGATGAGGTTAAAATCCCCTAAAATGAACCGCGGATCCACGGACGAAAGGTCGAGCCCGCGTAACTCGATCAGCCAAGCGAGCTTTTCCTGGAAGCGAGGTCAAAGCAGAGCACAAGTGATCGACCACTCAGATCCGTCAGCTGCGAGACTTTATGGTAGCAGCGTGGAGGAAGTGGCGTGGATGCGGGAATGGAGAAGTGAGCGTGAACAAGCGATGATGTCTGCTTGTGGAGTTTCTAAGGAGGAAGGAAAGCGTGGCCAGCGGCGGCAGACGGCGTGTAGGTGATGATGGCATCATCTACAGCGGTTGGTCTCTGGAGACAAGCGATGGTGGCTTTCGGGTATCTTGTACCAGGTCTAAATGCCGCTGTCGCGACACACTTTGTCATTTAACCCGCGAGGTTCCGAAGCTAGGATGTTGACACAGCTTTGATCCATTAAAAACAAAAGCAAACACGTGGGCCGGGGCGCTCGAGAAGACAAAATATGACCCGAAGAATCGGCGACGAAGTCTTTGATTGCGGTGGAGCAATTACGATGACGCAGACCTAGAGGAACGACCGGAGCGATGGGGTATGCCCCGATGTACAAACACGGGCCAAATGGCCAATGCAACAGCCAGAAGGAGGGCACTAATCATCAGCACCGAGATCTGAGGTTTGGCCAAGGCATTCGGCAGTGCCTTCTTCTTCACTTTCTTGACCTGCTTGACAAGGGCTTCGGCGCCTTCATCGCGACGCGGCGAGAGAAGCGTTCTGGAACATCTGCTGGTGGCGATGGTGGATGCGGTGTCCCGATATCGGCCGGCGAGAACCGAGAATTCCATGACCTTGGCGGCAGGCTCTGGATGACAATGGAGCCCTCGTTGGTGACCTTCTTCTGATGGCGTCGACCAACTGCGTCGTGGCGATCAATCGCGATGGCGCCGTCTTCAGCCACGCGTGACCAGCCGTGCCTAACAAAGGCTAGAACACCGGGCCCGGTGGTAGGCCGCGAGGCTCCTGCGGAGGTGCTACGCGTGGCGTCTGAGACGGGGGTCCCCAGCGACGATGGAGCAGGCCGAGCCAAGGCCAGGAGGAGTAGTCCGCGGAGCCTCTGCACAGGCTCAAGCAGGCTGGGCATTGGCGAGATGATCGGCGACGCCGCTCCCACAGAGACCGTCAAGTGAGCCGCGGCGTCCCGGGCTTTCAGTCCCCATGACAGCGATGCGGCAGCGTCGGAAGGGAAAGAGGCGAAGGCCAAACCGGCGAGACGAGCAAAGCCCCGCACGATCTCCTGATCGGGAGGAGAGATGCAGCAGCTCCCAGCTGCCAGGATCGCTCCGTCGTCGACAGCGTCTGGTTGTGAACCCGCGTCCAAGTACTTTGCAGAGATGCAGCAGCTCCAGCTGCCCCAGTATCACTTTGCAGCATATCGTGACTATTTTTTGGTTGTGTGCATCCGTACTGCCATTAGGGTATTCGTTGTTGTAGAAACTAGCATGGTGGCCCTGCAATGCAAAGGCATCATCTTTATTGGTTTAAAAACTCTATAAATCATTAGTGCAAATGGATGTATATTTGTTGGCATGACTTTGTCCTTTCCATGTATATTGAAGTAAATATTCCATATGAGGGATATTTTTTGCTTGTAGTACCTATACACATAACCCACAACACATGTATTTATCTAAAGATAGCAGTTATTTTTTAGTGTATCATTTGTGATAACCTCTTCCATAACAACTGTGCAAGCCGCTCTATGTATAACTAAATTGATGTTCAACTTTTTCTTAAAATAATTGTAGGTTATGAGCCCATAGAGGATATTGTAAGATTTATGAGCCCATGGGAGGGATATACAATTTCAGGTCGACATGTTAGTCTTTTTTTAGGCAATCAAAGATGTTAGTCTTTTTAGCGCCTTGAGAGTTAAAGTAATGAAAAACTCAACATTCGCGTCTGGATTAAATCCTATATCACCTTGTAGGGTTGTAGTAAGATTTGACACTTTTCACGTGCCTGACATCCTATTAGGAAATATTTCTCCGTTATTTTCTTTCGTACAACTGATGGACGGGTCCTAGTTAAATCATTATTTTAGTTCGTTGGAACCAGCGCATCAGCCTGATCAAATTTTCTTTTGAAGGAAAACAGTGGAAAGGCTCCCACTACAATTTATATAGTAAGCATAATAAAAAAAACTTTACAGGAATATTTTACAGAAAAGAAAAGAAAAAACTAAAGGTGATCTGTAAGCCAGCCCTGATCAAATCTCTCCCAGTTTTTTGAAATCTATCAACCTCTTTACTTTCCATGTATTTAAATATATCAATTGAATTTTCTTTCTATATATGATCGATCAGCCATGGGAGCTTCCTTACGTACTGGGCATATACTTTTCCATAATACAAACCGATTAGAGTTTTTGAAAGATTTATTTATCCAGGTTGAATGATTGAGTTTTACGATATGTAGTGATGAATTATTGTCCTAGCCACATTTGGGTTAGTTTTACATCAAATCCTTAGATTTTGTAGCTAGAGTCCTACAGGTATTACAACCCGACAAGAAAGGTAAACATCACTTTTGTACACCTGTTGTTGTACCTAACACCTACTATCTTTTAGCTCATACGCCAGATTTAAATCATCGATTTATTTCTTTTTGCATATGTGTACTAACCTGATCTTCTCAAGAAACACCTTTATTTTCTTTTAGTATTATAATAATTAATATTCTTCATACTATATATTTGGAAAAGTTTACAAATTTTTATTTTAACTAAACCTAAAAATGCAGTGTAAAATAAAAGACAAAAACTTATAAATCATTTGCATCCTAGACTCAATATCTGTTAAATGAATGTCATAAGTCCGTTTCGGAAAAAGAATTAGACATGCTGCCTAGCGCGTTCAGCAGAAAGAAAACGTACATGTCCGGCTGCTGGTGGCAAAGCCTTTCAGCCACCAAAGCAATTGCGTATAAGGCTGGACTTTTTCTTTCAAATTTTGCGTATCTTAGTTGCTTACACGACCAGGTCTTTTCCTGGTTTGTTGTACGTTCCAGCTAAGCAGAACACATCTATTAACAGCACATATCGCTCAATTATATGAGTTCAGGGACCGAGAGACGTGACAGTTTCAACACAAACTGTGTCAAATATGTTACGTTACTACTAATCCTTCATAAAATCACCAGCCATACATTTTATATCTAACTATCAATATTAATATAAATGATGTGGATCAACGTGGTAGCTCTATTAATCCACCTTCATTTTGCTTTTAGTATATAATAGACTTAGTGTATTTGGTATCTTTTGATATTACTATATTTCCTTTATAAAACAAAAACATACTAGAGTTCCGTTGAGTCTATTAAAGTGAGTTGAAACGTATTTTTCCCTGAGTGATGGACTGGAATGCAATCACAACACTACTAGAAAAACAGAGCTTCCGGTGAGCCCCATAAATGTGAGGTAAAGACATGACTAATGGTACAACACAGTACATTACATGGGTTCGGGCCGAACCCGCGACCAAAGGCCTGGGCCCAGGCGCTCGGTGGCCAGCCGTTGCACGTGGGGGGCTTTAGCCGCGGTTGGCCAGGCCAACCGCGACTAAAGGCCTTCGGGCACCTTCACGGTTGGCCAGGCCAACCGGGACTAAAGCCCCTCCCCTATATATACCCATCCAGCAGCCAACACTTAGCCATTTGGTGCCATTTTCTTCACAAGCTTCACAAGTGGGTGTTAGGTTTGCTTTTGGTTCCTCTTATGCACATAAGGTGTTTGATGAAATGCCCCAAGAGCATGAAACAAACATGATATGAAGTGTTGGAGCCACACTTGAGCTTTCTCATTTATTTTTTCCTCCTCGATCGCGGTTAGCAACTTGAACCTTTGATGTGTCGTTGATAAAATGTGCATGTGTGTGTAGTTCATTGTTTAATTTATATTGTTTGTAGCTAGTTAGTTTAACAAATGCATGATGGTTAATTATATATTTTATATTATAATAATGCAGATGAATCGACAATGGATGTACGGTAACCGACTCTCCGGCGAGTTCAGTGCGGGTTTGAAAGATTTCCTCGTAGTGGCTAATGCGAACAAGCAGGGGGTTTTGTTATCTGTCCATGTGTTAAATGTAAGAATCAGAAGGGTTACTCTTCCTCAAGAGATGTTCAGCTGCACCTGCTTCGGCACGGTTTCATGCCAAGCTATAATTGTTGGACCAAGCATGGAGAAAGAGGGGTTATAATGGAAGAAGATGAAGAAGGGGATGATTTCATCGATGAAAGCTATCTTGCTCATTTCGGTGATACTTTCATGGAGGATGCTGAAGGTGAAGGGGAAGGTGAAGAAGAGGCACGTGATGATCCCGTTGATGATCTTGGTCGGACCATTGCTGATGCACGGAGAAGCTGCGAAACTGAAAAGGAGAGGGAGAATTTGGATCGCATGTTAGAGGATCACAGGAAGGCGCTGTACCCCGGATGCGATGATGGTCTGAAAAAGCTGGGCTGCACACTGGATTTGCTGAAATGGAAGGCACGGGAAGGTGTAGCTGACTCGGCATTTGAAGACTTGCTGAAAATGTTGAAAAATATGTTTCCAAAGAATAACGAGTTGCCCGCCAGTACGTACGAAGCAAAGAAGGTTGTCTGCCCTCTAGGTTTAGAGGTTCTGAAGATACATGCATGCATCAACGACTGCATCCTCTACCGTGGTGAATACGAGAATTTGAATGAATGCCCGGTATGCACTGCATTGCGTTATAAGATCAGAGGCGATGACCCTGGTGACGATGTTGAGGGCCAGAAACCCAGGAAGAAGGTTCCCGCCAAGGTGATGTGGTATGCTCCTATAATACCACGGTTGAAACGTCTGTTCAGGAACAAAGAGCATGCCAAGTTGTTGCGATGGCACAAAGAGGACCGTAAGTCGGACGGGGAGTTGAGACACCCCGCAGATGGAACGCAATGGAGAAAGATCGACAGAGAGTTCAAAGATTTTGCAGCTGACGCAAGGAACATAAGATTTGGTCTAAGTACGGATGGCATGAATCCTTTTGAGCAGAGCTCCAGCCATAGCACCTGGCCCGTGACTCTATGCATCTACAACCTTCCTCCTTGGTTGTGCATGAAGCGGAAGTTCATTATGATGCCAGTGCTCATCCAAGGTCCGAAGCAACCCGGCAACGACATCGATGTGTACCTAAGGCCATTAGTTGATGAGCTTTTACAGCTGTGGGGCAGACCTGGTGTCCGTGTGTGGGATGAGCACAAAGAAGAGGAATTTGACCTACGAGCGTTGCTTTTCGTAACCATCAACGATTGGCCTGCTCTTAGTAACCTTTCGGGACTGTCAAATAAGGGATACAATGCATGCACGCACTGCTTACATGAGACTCAAAGTGTACATTTGCCAAATTGTAAGAAGAACGTGTACCTTGGGCATCGTCGATTTCTTCCGAAAGGTCATCCAGTAAGAAAGAAAGGCAAGCATTACAACGGCAAGGCAGATCACCGGCCGAAGCCTGCGGAACGCACTGGTGCTGAGGTAAGGATTTGAAAGTCATCTTTGGAAAGGGTCCTGGCGGACAATCAGTTCCGAAGGGAGCTGACGGGCACGTAGCCATGTGGAAGAAGAAATCTATATTCTGGGAGCTAGAATATTGGAAAGTCCTAGAAGTCCGCTCTGCAATCGACGTGATGCACGTTACGAAGAATATTTGCGTGAACATCCTAAGCTTCTTGGGCGTGTATGGGAAGTCAAATGATACAAAGGAAGCACGGCAGGACCAGCAAAGTTTGAAAGACCCTGATGACCTGTATCCGGAACGGTTTCAAGGTCGTGCCAGCTACGCTCTGACCAAAGAAGAGAAGGTCATCTTTTTTGAATGCCTGAGCAGTATGAAGGTCCCGTCTGGATTCTCGTCCAATATAAAGGGAATAATAAACATGGCGGAGAAAAAGTTCCAAAACCTGAAGTCTCACGACTGCCACGTGATTATGACGCAATTGCTTCCGATTGCTTTGAGGGGGCTCCTGCCGGAAAATGTTCGAGTAGCCATTGTGAAGCTATGTGCATTCCTCAATGCAATCTCTCAGAAGGTAATCAATCCAGAAGTTCTACCACGGTTACAGAACGATGTGGTCCAATGTCTTGTCAGTTTCGAGTTGGTGTTCCCGCCATCCTTCTTCAATATTATGACGCACCTCCTGGTTCACCTAGTCGATGAGATTTCCATTCTCGGTCCTGTATTTCTACACAATATGTTCCCCTTCGAGAGGTTCATGGGAATTAAAGAAATATGTTCGTAACCGTGCTAGGCCAGAAGGAAGCATCGCCAAGGGCTATGGAAATGAGGAGGTAATTGAGTTTTGTGTTGACTTTGTTCCTGACCTTAAGCCGATTGGTCTTCCTCAATCGCGGCACGAGGGGAGACTAAGTGGAAAAGGCACGATCGGAAGGAAATCAACGATATGTATGGACGGCCATTCTCTGACTGAAGCACACCACACAGTTCTGACCAATTCCAGCTTGGTGGCTCCGTACTTTGAGAAACACAAGAATATTTTACGCTCGGACAACCCTGGGAAGCCTGAATCCTGGATTAGGAAGGCCCACATGGAGACTTTCGGCAGTTGGTTGAGAAAACATTTAATGAGTGACAATAAGGTTGTAGATCAGCTGTACATGTTGGCCAAGACACCATCTTCGACTATAACGACTTTCCAAGGGTACGAGATAAATGGGAATACATTTTACACGATCGCCCAAGATAAAAAGAGCACCAACCAAAACAGTGGTGTCCGCTTTGATGCAGCAACCGAGAATGGGCAAAAGGTCACATATTATGGTTACATAGAGGAGATATGGGAACTTGACTATGGACCCTCCTTTAGGGTCCCTTTGTTCCGGTGCAAATGGTTCAAGCTAACAGGAGGTGGGGTAAAGGTGGACCAGCAATACGGAATGACAATGGTGGATTTCAACAATCTTGGTTACCTTGACGAACCATTCGTCCTAGCGAAAGATGTCGCTCAGGTTTTCTATGTGAAGGACATGAGTAGCAAACCGAGGAAACGGAAAGATAAGAAAATGATCAGTACATCATGCGATGATCCAAAGCGCCACATTGTTCTTTCAGGGAAAAGAAACATCGTGGGAGTGGAGGACAAGACAGACATGTCAGAAGATTATAATATGTTTGCTGAAATTCCGCCCTTCAAAGTGAACACCGACCCAAGCATTAAGTTAAATGATGAGGATGCTCCATGGATACGGCACAATCGTACCTCGCTACTACCTCCGTCATCACCAATTGAAGATGAACCTGCTGTGAAGCTCAAGTCCAATGAAGTTCGGATTGGACCAATTACAAGGGCTCGTGCGAAGCTACTTAAACAACAGGTGAACTTGTTTCTAAACGATACTTTGATTGATGAGAACTTTATACTGCCTAAGTCCTATTACTTATGTATCATCAGGTATCAAGAGGAGACGAGCATCGCACGAGGAGAGGAGCAGCTGGACATGAAGACGGACGTCAAGATGGCCGTGAAGCTGGACATGGAGCTGGACATGAAGATATCTCATGGACGCGCGAGGGAGGAGCGGGAGGCATGCGCGAGAGGAGAAGAAGAAGTCCAGGCCGGTCCAGAACCCGGTCAGACCGGCCCCCAGACCGGCCAGCCCGGTCCCTGGCCCGGTCGACCGGCCGCCAACCGGCCACCGACCGGACGGAGCGTATCGTACCGGACAGAAACCGGAAACTTCGCAGTTTCCCGGTTTCCGACCCGGTTGACCGGACCACAGACCGGACCACCCGGTCACCAGCCCGGACCACAGACCGGCCGCCCGGTTACAGCACCCGGTCGACCGGACCACAGACCGGACCGCCCGGTCACCAGCCCGGTTGACCGGATTCCAGACCGGACATGTCCGAGTCTGTCTCGACCAGATCTATTCTGGGTCGGTTATTCTTGTATCTTTTCGACCAGAACTCGTCCCGGACGCCTATATAAGTGCCTTGGACGACCCCCTAGCTGCTTTAGACCACGTTTAAGATAAACCCTAGTTCATAGTTGTTTGCTAAGCAAAACTATTGTTCCCCAACTCTCCAATTCGTTGCGATCTGGAGTTTTATGCTACTGAAAGTTTGTGTGATCTGCTGTTCCATTGGGGATTAGAAGATTGCAATCTACCGCTTCGTGGTCGGCGGCTACGTGCGCAAGTGTGTGGAGTTGCGAATATCTTGCAGGGTTGAGATCTGTTGCATTGGCTACAGGAATCAATCGAGAGACTTCGTCGGCGTCATACAAGTTATCTACACCATATCATCGATTCCCTCCGCTGCAATCATCCATCGTGTTCATCACCACCGTCGCTTACTGAGAAGATCGGGCAACCCCTTATCATCTTGGTATCAGATTTCCAGTTTTCCTCGGTAAGCCATCCACAATCCACCCCATAGTTGAGTTGTGAGTGTTTTCCTATACAGAAAAAGCCATAAAAAGTTAGGGTTAGGGTTTGCCATAGCCTTAGATTGCACTAATTTCGAGTTTTAGTTGCTTTTCGTAGTTGTTTTTGCGTCACTTTTATCTTTCATCTAGTATTTTAGGGTTTGAGTTTACTCTATCATCTAGTTTATCATATTGTGTCAGTTTTGTTACTCCGAGTCCACATAGCGTACAGTGTGCTTGTTCCCAACCATAGACACAGCCTTTCGATATACGTGACTAGGAACTTCCCCAGAAGAGACTAGTTTTACCGCTCGACAGGCTGCTCATTAGGGTTTTGGTGCTTTGCATATCTTGTTGGCCGTGTTATCAAGGAGTTGAGTCAGAAAATCAAAAAAAAAAGAGAAAATAGAAAAGAAGCAAAAAGAGCTACATAGCTGCGTGTGTTATAAAAAGAAAAATCCAAAAAGAAAAGTGTGTGCTAGTTGAATTCAAGTGAAAGGCCTAAGTTTTCTTTACTGCATCCGTAGTTGAGCAATCTTGTGCCTGTTTCTTTGAGCTTTGCTAGCGTCTCTCTTGTGCATTGCAACCTTTCCCACATATAGTTGCATTGCCCCATTATATCGCCTTGTGTGAGTATCTTGTGGTTGTCTACGGTCAGCGCTAGAGCTTGTTATTGGTGCAAATAGGTAGCCTACCTACAGCCCCACATATATCCTGCTTAGTCGTGTGATTGTTCTTATACCCTTGATATTCGCTTCGCTACATCCGTGCACTAGTCCGTCAATCCAAGTTGGTAAGCAATACTAATTCACTTTGGAGCGGTAAGATTTACCTTTCTTATCAGTTTTGAGTGAGTTGTGAGAGTACCACCAAAGATTTTTGTTTAGTGCACTAACCTACTAATCATGTCTTCTTCTGAGTTTGATGTGATGCAGAAAAAGCCCGACGATACACCAGTTACTTGGCGTGAATATGAGGCTCTTCGTGATCACCTCTCACGTGAACTTCGTGTTACTACGGAGACATTTGATACTGAAATTCAGGGTGTCAACTTGAAGGTCGATGAGGCTACTACAGCGGTTCAGGCCGTTCAAACATCGGTGACGACTCTTCAAGCATCTATACAAGCGTTGACAAACACTGTTGATCAGATACGTACTATGGTACAACAACAACCACAACAACCATTTGATGAAGATGGCAGCGTCAATGGTGACAATGCGGATGCTGCTGCCGCTCAAGGCATGGGACGTGGTGTTGGTCGTGGTCTTCCACGTGGCGTCAATCGCGGTTTTGTTGAAATTGGAGCTCGCCGTGTTCCTCTACAACAAGACGATGGTTTGGGTAAGCCCAAGTTCTCAATTCCCAGATTTGAAGGAGGTACTGATGTTGAAGAATATCTTACTTGGGAGCTGAAGATTGAGAGATTATGGCGTTTACATCCTGATTATACTGAAGATAAGAAGATCAAACTTGCTTCTTCTGAATTTGATGGCTACGCATTGCGTTGGTGGGATGCTCTTGTTCAGAATCGCGAAGAAGATGGTGAGCTGCCTATTGTCACATGGCGTACTATGAAGGCGGCAATGAGAGCTCGTTTTGTTCCTACCAATTACTTGCGTTCTGTGTTTGATAAGTTGACCCAATTGAAGCAAGGTGTGTTGACAGTTGATGCCTATTACATGGAGATGGAGATGCTTATGCAGCGTGCCCGTGTCCGTGAGTCTTTGGAGATGACAATGCAGCGTTTTCTCAATGGGCTCAAGTTTAATATCAAAGGTATTGTGCGTCATCACAAATATGCTACCATGAATGAGTTGTTACATCATGCAAGAGAAGCTGAGTCACAGTTGGCTGAAGAAGCGCAACAGAGGGGCCGTGCTACAGGCGCAGGGCGCTACACGCCTAGGCCGCCGCCTTCTACGGCACCATCTACGCGTCCTACAGATGTTCCTTCTTCGTCTAGCAAGCCGGTCTCCAATGTGTCTCACACAAAGAAGCCCGTCCCTGCAGCAAGTGGAACTGGTTCTAGTATGTCTACAGCGCGCAACCGTGATATGGTTTGTCATACATGTGGTGGCAAGGGTCACTTCAAGAAGGATTGTCCTAACCGCAAAGTTATGATCATTAATGAGGACAATGAATATGAAACTGGAGACGATGCTGATCCGGATGCTCCGGAAGATGATGATTATGACAGCGATAGTTTTGATGCTTATCCTTCAGAAGCTCAAACTATAGTTGTTTCACAGCGTGTTCTCAATGTGCAGCCTAGTGCATCTACGCAGCGCTGCAATTTGTTCCAAACAAAGGCACTTGTTGGTCCTGATAAAGCTTGCAAGGTCATTATTGATGGCGGGAGTTGTCGCAATTTAGCAAGCAAAGAGTTATGTGCCAAGCTGAAACTGAAGTATCTACCGCACCCGCATCCATATTATATTCAGTGGTTGAGCAATAATGGTGAGATGAAGGTGAGCCACATGGTGCGTGTTGATTTTGAGATTGGACCGTATAAGGATTCCATTGACTTTGATGTGGTTCCTATGACGGTGTGTCACCTACTATTGGGTCGGCCATGGCTCTATGACCGTTCTGTGCAACATGGCCGCGCCAATACATATCACTTGGAGTTCAAGGGCAAGAAAATTAACTTACAGCCTATGTCACCACAGCAGATTGTCAATGAGTCTCGTCAGAAGATTGAAGTAAACTTGGAGGATGCATCCATAGATAGGCGAGAGAATTGTAATACCGTGAGTGATATAACGGAGAGTGAATTCCTTAGTCTCATTAGCCACCAAAGAAGACATGAGAGAATTTAGTGAGGATCCTACAGCCATGCCTCTTGTGCTTTTGTACAGGGGTACGGTTTTGGTTTCTAACGACATGACCCCTCTTCCTCTTGGTGTTTCTAATGTTTTGCAGGAATTTGGCGACGTGTTTCCGGAGGAGGTACCCGCAGGACTACCACCATTGCGAGGTATTGAGCATCAAATTGACTTGATTCCCGGAGCATCGCTGCCCAATAGGGCGCCATATCGCACTAATCCCGAAGAGACGAAAGAGATACAGAAGCAAGTACAAGCGTTATATCCGCATAAGCCTTAGTCCTTGTGCTGTTCCTGTTATTCTAGTTCCTAAGAAAGATGGTACTTGGCGTATGTGCGTAGATTGTAGAGCTATAAACAACATTACTATTCGATATCGTCATCCTATTCCCCGTTTAGAGGATATGTTAGATGAATTGAGTGGTGCTGCTGTGTTCTCTAAAATTGATTTGCGTAGTGGTTATCATCAAATTAGGATGAAAGAAGGGGATGAGTGGAAAACAGCCTTTAAAACAAAATTTGGTTTATATGAGTGGTTAGTAATGCCTTTTGGTTTAACTAATGCACCTAGCACTTTCATGAGACTGATGAACCATGTTTTGCGTGACTTTATTGGCAAATTTGTGGTTGTGTACTTTGATGACATATTAATCTACAGCCGCAATGAATCTGATCATATTATACATATTCGACATGTTTTGCAAGTGTTGCGTGATAATCAACTTTATGGTAATCTTGAGAAGTGCACATTTTGCAAAGATAAGGTCATATTTCTGGGTTATGTTGTCTCTCAGCATGGAGTAGAAGTAGATGAGTCTAAAATTGAAGCTATTCAAAATTGGCCTACTCCCATGAATGTGAGTCAAGTTAGAAGTTTTCATGGTCTAGCTGGGTTTTATCGCAGATTTGTGCCCAACTTTAGTACTATTGCTGCACCTTTGAATGATTTAACTAAAAAGGGTGTTGTCTTTGAGTGGGGCGCAGCCCAAGATCATGCATTTGATGAACTGAAACGATTGTTAACTTCTGCACCGTTACTTGCACTTCCTGATTTCAATAAGCAATTTGAGATTGAATGTGATGCTAGTGGTATTGGAATTGGTGGTGTGTTGATGCAAGAGGGTCGCCCATTGCATATTTTTCTGAGAAACTTTCTGGTGCTAAGTTGAACTATCCAATCTATGATAAAGAATTGTATGCTTTAATTAGAGTTCTTGAGGTTTGGCAACATTATTTGTGGCCAAAAGAATTTATCATACATTCTGATCATGAAGCTTTGAAATATCTGAAAGCCCAATCTACTTTGCATATCTTGCTAAGTGGGTTGAGTTCATTGAGTCTTTTCCATACATTATTAAGCATAAGAAGGGAAAAGATAATATTGTTGCTGATGCTCTATCTAGGAAGAATATGCTATTAACTCAACTTGATGTTAAAATTCCTGGATTAGAGATATATGTGATTTGTATGCCACTGATCATGATTTTGCTGAACCATATCGCTATGTGCTCTTGGTAAAGCATGGGAAAAATATCACATACATGATGGGTTCTTGTTTAGAGCTAACAAACTATGTGTTCCAGAATCGTCTGTGCGTTTGCTCTTATTGCAGGAATCACATGCTGGAGGTTTGATGGGTCACTTTGGGCGTGAGAAGACGCTACTCATGCTAGCTGACCACTTTTATTGGCCAAAGATGAGGCGGGACGTGGATCGATATGTGAAAAGATGCATTACTTGCAACAAGTCCAAGTCCAAGCTGAAGCCTCACGGTTTGTATACCCCTTTACCGGCACCTACTACACCATGGGAAGACATTAGTATGGATTTTGTGTTGGTTTGCCAGACTAACGAGGCCATGATTCTATTTGTGGTAGTGGATAGATTTTCTAAGATGTCACATTTTTAGTTTCTGCCACAAGAGCGACATGCGTCGGATATTATAACTGGTTTTCAGTGAGATCAACGCACATGGTCCCGAAGACTATTGTTTCATCGACGTGAAAGTTTATGAGCTACTTCCTAAGATTTTGGAGGAAGCTGGGACAAAGATGCTTTTCAGCACTACCTGTCATCCCCAAACTATGGTCAAACCAAGTGGTGAATAACATTGTCACAACTGAGAGTCCATCTGAACCCGAAGGAGCCGGAAGAGTGTTTACCATGTGGAGTTTGCTTGTGCATGCACATTCTACCACGAGAGCTGTGTCCTTAGGTGGTGTATGGTTTCAAACCCATTACTCCACTTGACTTGTTGCCTTTGCCCATACATGAGAGAGTTAATATGGAGGCATCCAAGAGGGCAGATTTTGTGAAGAAAATCCATGTGAAGACTAAAGAGTTGATCGAGAAGAAAGGCAAGAGCAATGCTGCAAGGAAAAACATGAAGCGCAAAGAGATGTTGTTCAAGCCTGGTGATTTGGTCTGGGTACATTTTCGCAAGGATAGGTTCCCGAAGTTGAGGAAGTCTAAGTTGAAGCCTCGTGGTGCTGGTCCTTACAAAGTGCTTGCCAAGATCAATGATAATGCATACTCAATAGATCTTCCAGAGGATGAGTTTGGTGTCAGTAATTCTTTCAATGTTGCTGATTTGACACCATATGACGGAGAAGACCTTGGAGCGTCGAGGTCGACGCCTTTTGAAGGGGGGAGATGATGAGGACATCACTACTACCTCCGTCATCACCAATTGAAGATGAACCTGCTGTGAAGCTCAAGTCCAATGAAGTTCGGATTGGACCAATTACAAGAGCTCGTGCGAAGCTACTTAAACAACAGGTGAACTTGTTTCTATACTTTGATTGATGAGAACTTTATACTGCCTAAGTCCTATTACTTATGTATCATCAGGTATCAAGAGGAGACGAGCATCGCACGAGGAGAGGAGCAGCTGGACATGAAGACGGACGACAAGATGGCCGTGAAGCTGGACATGGAGCTGGACATGAAGATATCTCATGGACGCGCGAGGGAGGAGCGGGAGGCATGCGCGAGAGGAGAAGAAGAAGTCCAGGCCGGTCCAGAACCCGGTCAGACCGGCCCCCAGACCGGCCAGCCCGGTCCCTGGCCCGGTCGACCGGCCGCCAACCGGCCACCGACCGGACGGAGCGTATCGTACCGGACAGAAACCGGAAACTTCGCAGTTTCCCGGTTTCCGACCCGGTTGACCGGACCACAGACCGGACCACCCGGTCACCAGCCCGGTTGACCGGACCACAGACCGGCCGCCCGGTTACAGCACCCGGTCGACCGGACCACAGACCGGACCGCCCGGTCACCAGCCCGGTTGACCGGATTCCAGACCGGACATGTCCGAGTCTGTCTCGACCAGATCTATTCTGGGTCGGTTATTCTTGTATCTTTTCGACCAGAACTCGTCCCGGACGCCTATATAAGTGCCTTGGACGACCCCCTAGCTGTTTAGACCACGTTTAAGATAAACCCTAGTTCATAGTTGTTTGCTAAGCAAAACTATTGTTCCCCAACTCTCCAATTCGTTGCGATCTGGAGTTTTATGCTACTGAAAGTTTGTGTGATCTGCTCTATTGGGGATTAGATTGCAATTCACCGCTTCGTGGTCGGCGGCTACGTGCCAAGTGTGTGGAGTTGCGAATATCTTGCAGGGTTGAGATCTGTTGCACATTGGAATCAATCGAGACTTCGTCGCGCCATACAAGTTATCTACACCATATCATCGATTCCCTCCGCTGCAATCATCCATCGTGTTCATCACCACCGTCGCTACTGAGATACGGCACAATCGTAAGCAAGCAGGGACACAAGGGAAGAAATGATGTGTAATAATTTATTATTGTACCAAACTTTGTTGAATGAATCATGTGAATTATATTACCCGTGATGTGTTTGGTGTCCATTTTCGAATGATTCAATTGACTCGAGATAGCACTGATGATACATGAAATTTGGAGTGACTAAGTCATACTCCTGCATACATGAAATTTGGAGTGATTTAGTCATACTCCTGCCTAGGCGTATAATATGCATACTCGTAGTCTTCATAGCCGCCGCCGTTGTACTGGTAGTCGTCGCCTTCTAAGTTGCCGGCGTCGTCGTCGCTGCTGTCGTCGCTGTCGTCGGGCGGCGCTCGTGGCTCGAACTGAGGGTAGCGCAGGCGGGGGATATCGCCGGCCGTGATGTAGTCCATGACGCTCTGCAGAGTCCGGCCGTACCACCATAGCCGACGGCCGGCCTCGTGGAAGTTTCCAGGAGGCAGACCGTCCTCCTCATACCTGGCGAGCGCCCTCTCACGCCGATTGATGAAGAAGGCGTCCCAAGTATGCTGGTTATCGGGATGCCAGCGGGGATTCATCCGCTGCTCCGGCGTGAGGTCGAGGTAGTAGTGGTTCGTGATGGCCGCCCGACGCGCAGTACCCTGAGGGACGGGAGGGACCGGCACGCCGCCGGCGCTTAGGCTCCAGCCGGCAGGGACGCGGTAGCCCGGAGGGCAAGGGTAGTTCGAGGCGCAAAGCTCCTCCACCTGCTGGTAGGTTAGAGTGGGTGCGGTGGAAGCCATGAGTGATGAGAGATTGTAGAGATGTGATAATGCTGGCCAAGCCGGGCTACCTATATGTAGTGACAAATGGCGGGAAAAATGGGAGCGGGAAGACAGGAGGCGGGAAGAAAGAGGCGGGGAGAAAGTGGCGGGAAGAAATTGGCGGGAAAAATTGGCGGGAAGAAAGAGGCCGGAAGAAATTGTATGAATTTTTGATAATTTGTATTTTTAAAATTTTGAATTGAATTAGTTTTATTTTTCTGAATTTTTTGATATATTATTTGTATTTTTAAAATTTTGAATTGAATTAGTTTTATTTTTCTGAATTTTTTGGTATATTATTTGTATTTTTAACATTTTGAATTGAATTAGTTTTATTTTTATGAATTTTTTTATATATTATTTGTATTTTTAAAATTTGAATTGATTAGTTTTATTTTTCTGAATTTTTTGATATATTATTTGTATTTTTAATATTTTGAATTGAATTAGTTTTAATTTTCTGAATTTTGATATATTATTTGTATTTTTCACATTTAGAAATGCAATATTTCGGGAAGTGCATTATGGTTGGGTTACTAACAGGACCAAAGGTCGTTTTCATGTGGAAATGTGTAAGGAATGTTTAGTCGCGTTAGTTACAATCACATTCAGCAGAAGTTAGTCGCGCTGGTAACCCCAACCGCAAAGGCCTCTCACTATAAATATCGCGGAACGGCCGCGCCGCTTTCTCCTTCTTCTCCGCCCGTTGTATCGCGCTTTCGACGATCGCCAACACGCTTCGGCTGACGACGCTGGGCTGACGCTGCCTTATTTACGCGCCTTCAGCACGCCATGCTGCACATCGACCCGCCATTCGCTTTCAGATATCGTTGATCTGACCGCTCGCCATTGAGCGAGATCACGCAAGCTGATCAACCACAAGCCCAGACACACGCTGCTGCACACTTCGCAACCAGCAGTACACGGCCACTACACGGCCAATAACTGGCCACGCTTATCGTTATAGATCGAGATACGAAGGCCAGTACACACGCGCCCCCGCTTCGATTGATCTTCTCATTTTTTGTTTTTTTTTGTTTTTGTTAATTAAAATTAAATTAAAATTTGACTTAAACAAATTTTTTTTTCAATTTTTGACAAACAAAAAAAAAGTACAAACAAAAATAAAATTACCAAAAAAACAATGTTACATGCTTAAACAAGGGCTGTCCCAAACTTTTTTTCTTTTTAAAATTTGAGACTTAAAATTTGAGACTTAAAATTTGAGACTTAAAAATTTCAGACTTAAAATTTTAGACTTAAAATTTAAGACTTAAAATTAACTAAATAATTGAGACTTAAAATTTTGAGACTTAAAAAACTAAAAGAAGACTTAAAATTTGAGACTTAAAAATTTCAGACTTAAAATTTTAGACTTAAAATTTAAGACTTAAAATTAACTAAATAATTGAGACTTAAAATTTTGAGACTTAGGGCGGCGCTCTTCCGCGACACCCTCCGCACCCTTCCAAATGCCGTCGGGGCTCCCCTCCTTTCGCACCGTCTTCGCCACCGCCACCGCCCCCCTTCTTCACTTAATTAATTTGTTTTGACTACATGTTTTCAGGACTGACATATGGCGGACGATAGAGCTGACCCGATTATGGACAACTATGATCCGGACGCTGAAGACCATATGTTCGGCATCATAAACGGCGATATTCAATATGTGCCGACCGGACAAGAAGAAGATGATATCTCTTCTTATCTGAACCTGGACGGTGAAGATGAAGGGCGCCGTCAGCAAGATGATGCCGAAGAAACGTCGGTAAACGACGATCTTGAATTGGAAGTAGCAACCACCTCCGGCGAGGTATATATATACATTGAGCCTCTGGTGATACAAACTAACTGATTTGAATAAATATGTGTGTACTAACACGCGCGACTCTCTTTCTTATTTTAGCCCTCGGCCGGATCGTCGAAAAAATCGAGTACGTCGTCGTCAAAGCGTGGCGCAACCAAGACGATGAAACCAAACGAAACATGCACCATCGAGGTTGTCGACGAAGCAACCGGCAGGCCGCTGGAGCCCAGCAAGAACGCCACCAAGTTTATCAGCCAATGCGGAGCCGTTGTTAGAGAGAACGTCTCGATCACCGTCCAGGAGTGGAATGAGCCAAAGAAGGCACGTCTTGGTTTCACTTTTGTCGATAAGAGAACAAAAAAAGATTGCTTCAAGAAGCTTATAGAACATTTCGTTCTACCTCCGGAATACCGCAGATACGATGAGGCGGGTAACAAGATTCAGGAAAACAAGGAGAGGTGCAAGCTAGTCAAACAGTTCGCTCTTTCTAAGATGTCCAACGCATTCCGGAAATACAAGCAAAATCTAGCCCATGACTTTGTCAAGCAGGGCAAGACTCCGGATTTCAAAGGACAATATGAGAAACTGCAACATGATTGGCCAGAATTTGTGAAGCAAAAGAAATCGGAGCAGTTCCTTGAAATGTCGAAAAAAATAAGAAGAATGCGGCCAAGAAGGAGTACAATCATATTATGGGGCCAGGAGGGTATCGCTTTTGGCAGCCTAGGTGGGAGAAGATGGAGAACGAGCTGAGGGCGCGAGGAATCCGTCCAGGTACGGAGGGATGGGACCCAAGGGCCAAAAGCTGGTGGTACGGGCATGGGGGATCGCTGAACCCGGAGACAGGGGAGTGTGTTTATCAGGGCAAAATAATTAAACCCACCCAAAAGCTTATTGAGGCAATGAGGGATGCTCAAGAGGGGAGGATCAAGTTCAACAGAGAGAACGACGCGCTGACAAAAGCCCTCGGGAATCCTGAACACGGAGGACGTGTACGAGGCATGCCCGGGGACATTCCGTGGAAAGTAGGGTTCCCCCAGAACGATGACCCGTACGGTTACAGAAGCCGTAAGAGAAAGATGGATCGGGATGCAGATGTTGTGGCGAAGTTGGTAACGGAAATGGATGTGATGAAGAAAACCGTGAGTGTACTAGTAGCCGAAAGAGATGCAGCTCGGGCGCAGCATGAAGATCATCCAATGGATCTCGGAAGCCAGCAGAGAAGAAGCAGCGTGGCTTCCACGGAGGCCTCACCGGCTGGTGCACCGACGATCGAAATTACTGCACCGGAGCATCTGGTGGTCGAAATTACTGCACCGGAGCCTCCTCGCTACCCCGTGGACGATATAAAGGAGATGAAAGCATGTCATCTGTATTATCCTATCGGGAACATGTCCATGAAGGTAGCCACCGGCAGTGCTTTACCACCTGGAGCACTCCACCACAACAACCCCATTCCAGATGGCTATGCTCGTGTCACGGTGGAGGAGATAGTCCAAGGGTTTGAGGACCTGGACATTGACATTGCTACACCTGAAGGGGCGACAAGACTTGGAGATGTCAAGTGGTGCTTCACCTACACCTCCTTCACGTCAGCCGACGCCGCCCCCCAATTCACCTCCGGCGGGTAAGCAGCCGCCGCCCCCTAGTCCGCCCCGGGCGGGTAAGCAGACGCCGCCCCCCAATCCACCTCCGGCGAAGAAGCAGAAGCAGCAGTCCTGGATTATTAACCCGGACCCTTACGTACCTACAACCACAAAGATACCGGAGCCATCACTTAAGCCTCTCCCCAAGAGGTCTTGGGAATGTAGTGCCGAGGAAGTCGAGGCGGGCGCGGCTGCTGATTTAGAGAAATGGAAGGCGAGCTGCAAGAAGAAAATAGAGGGCGAGCCCAAGCCAGTATTTTCTGATGAGCAAAAGAAGTGGGCTAAGTCATTTTTGAACACACCGTCCCAAGCCGCGAAGAATCTGCCTGACGACTATGAACGTGAACTTCGTAGGCAAGCACTCGCGTTCAAGAGGAACCAAGAGTTGGCGGAGAAGCAGGAGAAGAAAGCCTTGGAGGAGGCCGAGAAAAAATTAGAACAAGTTGCCCAGCTCGGGGAACAAAGTAAACAATCGATCCCCCCGCTCATAGTGAAAGCCGCCGGTCCGGACGATGCCCCCGATATCATAGCAGCTGCGGCAGCACAGGGATTGACTGTAGCGAGAGCCAAAGAACAAGCGGCAGACTTAGGTCTGACTCTTCGTGTAGCATTAGGCCTTGATGACGTGGCAATGAAGGACGTAGTATTTGGATATGTGAAGGATGGTCCTCTCGTCGAGCCTGCGCAGGAAGAGGATCTACCTCGACAAATGAAAGGTCTGCTAAATTGGTACAAGGGTTACATAAAACTTAAAAACGCCAGAGAATATATTTATGCGGAAGTTAGACCTGAGCATCACTTCAAACATTACTATATAACAATTCATCGGAGTGAATTGTTCCAGCTGTTCAATCTGCGCGAGCTCGACAAATCTATCATCAGCTGCTATGTTCTGTAAGTGATTTATTAATTTCTACCCCATCTCGTTCATTGCCTGCACTATAAATATATATATTGTCCTAACTATCTTGTTGTGTACGCTATACGTTTCCAACGTATCGATAATTTCTTATGTTCCATGCTACTTTATTGATGATACTCTTACATGTTTTATGCACATTATATGTCATATTTATGCATTTTCGGAACTAACCTATTAACAAGATGCCGAAGAGCTAGTTGTTGTTTTCTTTTTGGTTTCGTGTAAATCCTAGTAAAGAAATATTTTCGGAATTGGACGAAACTTTCGCCTGTGGTCCTATTTTTGTGTAACTAAGCTCCAGAAGACCGAAGACCGAACGGGTGGGGCCACGAGGCAGCAAGGTGGTCGGCGCCAGCCCTGGCCGCGCCGACCTGGCTCCTGGCCCCTCGTGCCCTCGCGCTGGACCTTCCGCCTGGCTTAAAGCTCCGTCGCGGAACCCCCAGTGCACTGAGACAATGACACGGAAAACCTACAGACGTCGCCGCGAATCCCATCTCGGGAGATTCAGGAGATCGCCTCCGGCACCTGCCGGCGAGGGGATTCATCTCCCGGAGGACTCTTCATCGTCATGATCGCCTCCGGAGTGATGAGTGAGTAGTTCACCCTGACCATGGGTCCATAGCAAAGAGGTTGTATGGTCGTCTTCTCCTTGTTGTCATTGTTGCATCTTTATATTGCCTAACATGATCAAGACTAATCTATACAATTCTATATGTTGTGTTTGCCTGGGATCCCATGGATAGAGAGTACCATGATGTTTGTGATTATCAATCTATTGTTCATGTGTTGTTTATGTTGCGTGCTCTCCGTTATTAGTAGAGGCTCGGGCCAAGTTTTACTCTTAACTCCAAGAGGGAGTAATTATGCTCGATAGTGGGTTCATGCCTCAATCTGGGACAGTGACATAAAGTTCTAAGGTTGTGGATGTGCCGTTGCCACTAGGGATAAACATTGATGCTATGTCTAAGGATGTAGTTATTGATTACATTACGCACAAACTTAATGCAATTGTCCGTTGTTTGCAACTTAATACCGGAGGGGGTTCGGATGATAACCCGAAGGTGGACTTTTTAGGCATAGATGCATGGTGGATAGCTATGTACTTGGTCGTAATGCCCAATTAAATCTCACTATATTTATCATGTCATGTATATGCATTATTATGCCTTTCTCTATTTGTCAATTGCCCGACTGTAATTTGTTCACCCAACATGCTTTTATCTTATGGGAGAGACACCTCTAGTGAACCGTGGACCCCGGTCCTATTCTTTCCATAGCATACAATCTACTTGTTTTACTGTTTTCTTTGCAAACATCTTCCACTCGATACGTTTAATCCTTTGTTACAGCAAGCCGGTGAGATTGACAACCTCACTGCTTCGTTGGGGCAAAGTACTTTGGTTGTGTTGTGCAGGTTCCTAGTTGGCGCCGAAATCCCTGGTGTTGCGCCGCACTACACTCCATCAACCTTCAACGGCTCTTTGCTCCTACCGGTTCGATTAAACCTTGGTTTCATACTCAGGGAAAATCTACATCAGGCGCATCGTTGTTCTCCTGGTTCTAACGGACGCATCTACGCGCATCAAGTACTTTTCCTGCGCTGCTGTCGGGAATTGAAGGAAAAGTTATACCTTTTCACGAGAATTGCCTCCCACGGCAACAACATCTTTTTCTCGGCGCTCGTTGTCGGGAGATCAAGACACGCCGTAAGGGAGTCTCCACTTCCTCAATCTCTTTACTTTGTTTTTGTCTTGCTTTATTTTATTTACTACTTTGTTTGCTGCACTAAATCAAAACACAAAAATTAGTTGCTAGTTTTATTTTATTTGCTATCTTGTTTGCTATATCAAAAACAAAAATTAGTTACTTGTATTTACTTTATCTAGTTTGCTTTATTATTGCTAAAATGGCCAACCCTGAAAATACTGGTTGTGTGACTCACAAATGGTAAAAGGGTCAATGATTTCATGCATTAAATTATTGTTCTAAATTCATGCTACTACGTTGAGAATTCTTTTGAAATTGAACTGCTTACTGAATTTGGTTATGAGAGAACAATTTTTCGTGCTAGTTCCGACAGATGTCGCTTCTGCCATCTCATTGCAATTTTGTTTAACTTTAAAGAAATGCAAAAGACAAAGATGTGGATGAACATTATTAAATTGAGGTGTTTCTCATTAAGAGGAAGAGCTAAAAAGATTGGTTGCTATCTTTGCCTAAGAATAGTATTGATTCATGGACTAAATGCAATGAGTAGATATTATCCTCCCGCTAAAATTATATCTTTGAGAAGTAGCATAATGAATTTTAAATTTTACCAGATACTGAAATACATGTTCAAGCTTGGGAGAGAATGAAAACTTTGGTAAAGAATTGCCCAACCCATGGACTCGGATTTACTGATGATCATCCAAACTTGCTGTGACTAAATTTTCCCCTTTCTGAATTTATTGATCTGAGTTGCCGGAGGTACTTTTACAACCATCACATTAGCGCTACAAAAACTCTTGATGATATGATGGTGAATTACCTTGAATGGCACACTAGTATTCCACATGTGGCACAAATTCGCGAAGAAACCCTTCCTTGAGCATAAGATTGATGCATTATGTTCATGTTTGTGAATGTTCGCAGATCTAATGTTGATCCGGGCTAATGTCTCTTTAGTCACTTATTGCTCAAGAAGAAAATGTTGATGTGAATTTCATTAAAAATAACAATTTCAACAAACAAGCATATAGAACAACTCCTGGTAATAACTATAAAGGTATCCTTTCCGCTATCAGCATTGTTACAGTAATTTATAATTTGCACACATAGAAGTACCCTCTGGTCTCTTTAGCCATGTTTAAAGAATTTATTAGTACAACAAACTGCTTAACAAATCATGGAGGAAAGTCAATAAAATTGATACTATCGCCTGTAGTTGGATATTTCCCATGTTAATCTAAAGTTGAAAGCAGGCCTAATAATGATCTTCGACAATAAGATTGGCTACTACAGCAAATGCCATCCAAGTTAGAATTAATGAGAATATAAGATTAATGGCTGAGTTGCGTGCTAGGTGGGATAGAGAAGAAAATGAAAAACTAGCTAAAGAGAATAATGTAGCTAAAGTTTGGACTATTACCACCACTAGTAATGCTAATTCTTCACATGTTGCTACACCTCCTACTATCAATGGTAAGATAATTGGTGTTGGCAATGTTTCTACTCCTAGTGCAAAGCGAACAAAACTGCCTGAAATTGCTAAAACTGCTGAAACTGCTTGTGATAAAACTGCTGAAATTTTTTCCAACCTTGGGAACAATGATCCCATTGCTGTAGCTCATAATGATTTAGACTTTGATGATTGCCACATCTCTGAAGTTATAAAGTTCTTTTACAAAAACTTGCTAAAAGTCCTAATGCTAGTGCTATAAATTTAGCCTCACAAAAAACATACTACAAATGCTCTCACAAAAGTCAGAGAAGAGAAACTAAAAACTTGAAATTATCTCTAGAAAGTTGCAAGATGGTTAAGCTCACCATGAAATGAAATTCAAATGATTTTGTCAACAAGTTTTCCATGACCTTGGTGCAAGTATTTCTGTTATGCCTGGAAAAGATCTATGATATGCTTGACTTGCCACCATTAAAGAATTGTTATTTTGATGTTAATCTGCCTATGTTAAAAGAAACCTTTTGGGAGGATTGATAATGTGCATATTACGGTTAACAATAACCTTGTCCCTGCTGATTTTGTTGTCTTGGATACTTCAATGCAATGCATCTTGTCCAATTGTGTTGGGAAGACTTTTTCTTCAATCAGTTGGTGCTGTTATTGATATGAGGGAAGGTAATATTAAATATCAATTTCCTCTCAAGAAAGGTATGGAACACTTTCCTAGAAAGAGAATGAAGTTGCCTTTTGATTCTATTATTAGAACAAGTTATGATGTTGATGCTTCATCTCTCGATAATACTTGATTTGCACTTTCTGCGCCAGAAAGGCGTTAAAGAAAAGCGCTTATGGGAGACAACCCATGTTTTTACCTACAGCATCACTTTTGTTTTATTGAGTCTTTGTGCTGTTTACTACTGTAGCAACCTCTCCTTATCAAGTTTTTGTGCCAAGTAAAGTTTCTATGTCAAAGTTGATGTTATATTTGGGATCGCTGCACAGAAACAGCATTGCTGTCTGTCACGAATCTGGGCATAAGTTCTCTGTAGAAAATTTGAAAAAATCTGCCAATTTACGAGCGTGATCCTCAGATATGTACGCAACTTTCATTAGTTTTGAGTTTTTCCATTTGAGCAAGTCTGGTGCCATTTATAAATTCGTCTTTATGGACTGTTCTGTTTTTGACAGATTCTGCCTTTATTTCGCATTGCCTCTTTTGCTATATTGGATTTATTTCTTTGATCCATTAATGTCCAGTAGCATTATGCAATGTCCAGAAGTGAAAAGAATGATTGTGTCACCTCTCTGAATGAGTGAATTATTAATGATGCACTAACCTCTAATGAGTTTGCTTGAAGTTTGGGTAAAGGAAGTTTTCAAGGGTCAAGAGAGGAGAATGATATACTAAGATCAAGAGAGAAAGTTTAAGCTTGGGATGCCCCTGCGGGTTCATCCCCATATTTTAAGAAGACCTTGCTGCCTAAGTTTGGGGATGCCCAAGGCATCCCTTTCTTCATCGACAATCAGGTTCCTCCCCCGAAACTATATTTTTATTCGTCACATCTGGTGTTCTTTACTTGGAGCGTCTGTTTGTTTTCGTTTTTGTTTTTGTTTGAATAAGATGGATCCTAGCATTCACTTTGTGGGAGAGAGACACGCTCCGTTGTTGCATATGGACACATGTGTCCTTAGGCTTTACTCATAATGTTCAAGGCGAAGTTTCTTCTTCGTTAATTTGTTATATGGTTGGAATTGGAAAATGCTACATGTAGTAATTCTAAAAATGTCTTGGATAATGTGATACTTGGCAATTGTTGTGCTCATGTTTAAGCTCTTGCATTATATGCTTTGCACCCATTAATGAAGAAATACATAGAGCTTGCTAAAATTTGATTTGCATATTTGGTTTCTCTAGAGTCTAGATAATATCTAGTATTGAGTTTTGAACAACAAGGAAGACAGTGTAGAGTCTTATAATGTTTACAATATGTCTTTTATGTGAGTTTTGCTGCACTTGTTCATCCTTGAGTTTGCTTCAAATAACCTTGCTAGCCTAAACCTTGTATCAAGAGGGAATACTTCTCATGCATCCAAAATCCTTGAGCCAACTACTATGCCATTTGTGTCCACCATACCTACCTACTACATGGTATTTACCCGCCATTCCAAAGTAAATTGCTTGAGTGCTACCTTTAAAATTCCATCATTCACCTTTTGCAATATATAGCTCATGGGACAAATAGCCTTAAAAACTATCGTAGTATTGAATATGTACTTATGCACTTTATATTTTATTAAGTTGCTTGTTGTGCGATAACCATGCTTCTGGGGAATGCCATCAACTATTGTTGAATATCATGTGAGTTGCTATGCATGTCCGTCTTGTCTGAAGGTCTATCATTTTAGTGGTTGGAGCATGCAAAATTGTTAGAGAAGAACATTGGGCCGCTAACTAAAGCCATGAATCATGGTGAAAGTTTCAGTTTTGGACATATATCCTCAATCTCATATGAGAATAATAACTTTGCTACATGCTTATGCATTTAAGAGGAGTCCATTATCTGTTGTCCATGTTGTCCCTGTAATTGATGTCTAAGTTGAGAATAATCAAAGCTGGAGAACCGAAATGCCAGCATTCTCCTGGACCTTTGTACAAGCGGCATGGAGGTACCCCTTTGGGACACTTGGTTGAAACATGGCATGCGAAGACCCGGTAGTCCAATTAGGACAAGGTGCTGGCACTATTAGTATACTACATGGAGGCTTGCAACTTGCAGATATATAATTTACATAACTCATATGCCTTATTACTACCGTTGACAAAATTGTTTCATATTTTCAAAAATAAAAGCTCTAGCACAAATACAGCAATCGATGCTTCCCTTGAAGGACCATTCTTTTACTTTATTGTTGAGTCAGTGTTTACCTATCTCCTTCCACCTTAAGAAGCAAACACTGCTGTGAACCGTGCATTGATTCCTACATACTTGCATATTATTGCACTTGTTATATTACTTTATGTTGACAATATCCATGAGATATACATGTTACAAGTTGAAAGCAACCGCTGAAACTTAATCTTCTTATGTGTTGCTTCAACACCTTTACTTTGATTTATTGCTTTACGTAGTTAACTCTATGCAAGACTTGTATTGGATGTCATTCCTGGAAGTATCATTCACAAAAGTCTTCTTGCTATATGATTCAGCTTGTTTACTCATGTCATTACCTTTGCTTTGATCGCTGCCTTCATTACATATGTTTACAAATAGTATGATCAAAGTTATGATGGCATGTCACTTAAGAAATTATCTTTGTTATTTGCTTTGACTATTTCTGACGAGCAAAACTTGGGGATGCTTGATACGTCTCTAACGTATCGATAATTTCTTATGTTCCATGCTACTTTATTGATGATACCTAAATGTTTTATTATGCATATTATATGTCATATTTATGCATTTTCTGGAACTAACCTATTAACAAGATGCCATAGTGCCAGTTCTCTTTTCTGCTGTTTTTGGTTTCAGAACTTAGTAAAGAAATATTCTCTGCATCTGATTTTAAACTTTCTCGCCAGTAGTCCTATTTTGCATCTAAGCTTCCAAGACTCAAGACTAAACGGCTGGGCCACGAGGCATAGGGTGGCTCTGCGCCAGCCTGCCGCGCCGACTAGCTCCCTGGCTCCCTGTAAAGCCTCGCTGCTGACCTTTCCGCCCGCCTGAAGCCCCGCCGAAACCCCCAAGCATCGAGAGCCACGATACGGAAAACTCCACAGAGACGCTGGCCGCTCGCGAATCCCATTCCGGGATTCTGAGATCGCCTCCGCACTTCGCCGAGAGGGGAGTCTATCATCTCCTGAGGACTTCATCGCCGCGATCGCCTCGAAAGTGATGAGAGTAGTTCACCTCGGACCATGGGTCCATAGCAGTAGCTAGATGGTCGTCTTCTCCTAATTGTGCTAGATCTTGTGAGCCGCCTAACATGATCAAGATCATCTATATGTAATTCTATATGTTGTGTTTGTCGGGATCCGATGGATAGAGAGTACTTATGATTATGGTGATTATCAATCTATTGTTTATGTGTTGCTTATGATCTTGCATGCTCTCCGTTATTAGTAGAGGCTCGGGCCAAGTTGATACTTGTAACTCCAAGAGGGAGTATTTCTGTGGGTTCATGCCTTCATTGACACCTGGGACAGTGACAGAAAGTTCTAAGGTTGTGATGTGCTGTTGCCACTAGGGATAAAACATTGATGCTATGTCTAAGGATGTAGTTATTGATTACATTACGCACAATACTTAATGCAATTGTCTGTTGCTTTGCAACTTAATACTGGAGGGGGTTCGGACGATAACCTGA